>CM033469.1:345265567-345594110 GCA_019447015.1 Hymenochirus boettgeri
CAAACCAACACAACACCATGTCTCCCCCCTCCCAGCACTGCCTTCTCTCTCTCCCCTGCTCCACTCCCAGCTCCCCCGCAGGTCACAGGCACTGACGTCCTGCCTGGGCTCCATTTACATACATCAAGGCAAAGGGGCATTAAAACTATATGCTAATCCAGCTGAGTCCTGCACCCAATGCCAATGCTCCCACCCTTCCATTGACTCAGTTCTCATCATTATTATTTTTCATTTTCCATTTTTTTCCTTTTTCTTTTTTTAACCAAGACATTAAAATCTATTAAAAGGGAAGACAAGAGGAATCCTGATCCCAAGATGAAGCAGCTCTGCTGGGAAGGACTAGTGGCTACTAACCTGCCTGTGCAGAGGGAAGGACCAGCCTGCAAGTCAGGATAGGGTATATGGGGTGGACAGACACGGCTATAAAATCAGGTCTCCACACTCTGCTCCTGTTGGCTCCAGAATCTATTAGCTTTAAATACTGATGCATATGTAAAGGTAGATTTGCATTTTCCTTCTTTATTACTTAAATACTGTAGTATGTGAGGCTATTCAATCCCTGTTATGCTATTTCCCACTTCCTCTCCTTTGTGTCTTATGGAGGGGAGATTTCACAGACTTATTATTTATAGGTTGTTATAAGGGGGTGATAATGACATTTAACCCTCTACACGCCTGTGTAACACCCAGCAATTGTTTAATCCCTAGGATGCATTAAACTTGGGGCTTTATTTTTTAGATTTTTTAGCAGATAAAGAACTTGGTCATAAATACATTGCACAGATACATTCCTAACCAGTTAGAGAACCCTAGAGAACCAATATACATTATTAGATGTGTACTGTACACACTAGAGAAACAATATACACTATTAGATGATACGTACACACTGGGAACCATATACATTATTAGATGTATATGTACACACGGAGACCAATATACATTATAGATGTATACTGTACACACTGGAGAACCAATATACATTATTAGATGTATAATGGACACACTGGAGAACCATATACATTATTAGATGTATACTGTACACACTGGAGAACCAATATACATATTAGATGTATACTGTACACACTGGGAACCAATATACATTATTAGATGTATACTGTACACACTGGAGAACCAATATACATTATTAGATGTATACTGTTCACACTGGAGAAACCAATATACATTATAGATTATATTGTACACACTGGAGAACCAATATACATTATTAGATGTATATTGTACACACTGGAACCAATATACATTATTAGATGTATACTGTTCACACTGGGGAACCAATATACATTATTAGATGTATACTGTTCACACTGGGGAACCAATATACTTATTAGATGTGTATGTACACTGGGAACCAATTACATTATTCGATGTGTACTGTACACACTGGAGAACCAATATACATTATTAGATGTATACTGTACACACTGGAGAACCGATATACATTATTAGATGTATACTGTACACACTGGAGAACCGATATACATTATTAGATGTATACTGTACACACTGGAGAACTGATATACATTATTAGATGTATACTGTACACACTGGAGAACCAATGTACATTATTAGATGTATACTGTACACATTGGATAACCAATGTACATTATTAGATGTATACTGTACACACTGGGGAACCAATATACATTATTAGATGTATACTGTACACACTGGGGAACCAATATACATTATTAGATGTATACTGTACACACTGGGAACCAATATACATTATTAGATGTATAACTGTACACACTGAGAACAATATAACAAAATTTGTTTTTATTTTGTTAAATGGAATTTTGGATATCCATCCCTGTATCCTCATATCCAAAATGTAATAATACCAGTGTCCCAGTCACCCGTCCCCATCCTGTATCTCATTCCAATGTAATTATACCAGTGTCCCCAGTCACCCGTCCCCATCCCTGTATCCCTATATCCAAATGTAATAATACCAGTGTCCCCAGTCACCCGTTCCCCATACCTGTATCCTCATATCCAAATGTAATAATACCAGTGTCCCAGTCACCCGTTCCCCATCACCCTGTATCCTCATATCCAAATGTATAAATACCAGTGTCCCCGTCACCCGTTCCCCATCCCTGTACTCATTATCCAAAGTAATAATACCAGGTCCCCAGTCACCCGTTCCCCATCCTGTATCCTCATATCCAAATGTAATAATACCAGTGTCCCCAGTCACCCGTTCCCATCCCTGTATCCATCAATCCAAATGTAAAATACCAGTGTCCCCAGTCAACCGTTCCCCATCCCGTATTATATCCAAGTAATAATACCAGTGTCCCCAGTCACCCGTTCCCCATCCCTGATCACTCATATCCAATGTAATAATACCAGTGTCCCCAGTCACCCGTTCCCATCCCTGTATCCTCATTCTCAATGTAATTATACACAGTGTCCCCAGTCACCCGTTCCCATCCCTGTATCCTCATATCCAAATGTAATAATACCAGGTCCCCAGTCACCGTTCCCCCTCCTGTATCCTCATATCCAAATGTAATAATACCAGTGTCCCCAGTCACCCGTTCCCCATCCTGTATCCTATATTCAAATGTAATAATACCAGTGTCCCAGTCACCGTTCCCCATCTGTATCCTCATCCAAATGTAATAACCAGTGTCCCCAGTCACCCGTTCCCATCCCTGTATCCTCATATCAAATGTAATAATACCAGGGTCCCAGTCACCCGTTCCCCTCCTGTATCTCTCATATCCAAATGTTGTAATAATACCGTGTCCCCAGTCACCCGTTCCCCATCCCTGTATCCTCATATCCAAATGTAATAATACCAGTGTCCCCAGTCACCCGTGTCCCCATCCTGTATCCTCATATCCAATGTAATAATACCAGTGTCCCCAGCACCCTTCCCCATCCCTGTATCCTCATATCCCTGTAATAATACCAGTGTCCCCAGTAACCCTTCCCCATCCTGTATCCTCATATCCCTGTAATAATACCAGTACCCCAGTCACCTTCCCCATCCTGTATCTCATATCCAAAAGTAATATACCAGTGTCCCCAGTCACCCGTTCCCCATCCTGTATCCTCATATCCCCTGTATAATACCAGTGTCCCCAGTCACCCTTCCCCATCCTGTATCCTCATATCCAAATGGAATAATACCAGTGTCCCCAGTCACCCCGTTCCCCATCACTGTATCCTCATATCCCTGTAATAATACCAGTGTCCCCAGTCACCAGTTCCCCATCCCTGGATCCTCATATCCAAAATGTAATAATACCAGTGTCCCCAGTCACCCGTTCCCCATCCTGTATCCTCATATTAAATGTAATAATACAGTGTCCAGTCACCCTTCCCCATCCCTGTATCCTCATATCCAAATTTAATAAACAGTGTCCCCGGTCACCCGTTATCCCACCTCCCTGTATCCTCATATCCAAATGTAATTATACAGTGTCCCAGTCACCCTTCCCCATCCTGTATCTCAATATCCAAAAATAATACCAGTGTCCCCAGTCACCCGTTCCCCATCTGTATCCTCATATCACAAATGTAATATTACCAGGTCCCCAGTCACCCGTTCCCATCCTGTATCCTCATTATCCAAATGTAATATTACCTGTCCCCAGTCACCCGTTCCCTCCCTGTATCCTCATATCCAAATTAATAATACAGTGTCCCCAGTCACCCGTTCCCATCCCTGTATCCTCATATCCAAATGTAATAATACCAGTGTCCCAGTCACCTTCCCTCCTGTATCCTCATATCCAATGTAATAATACCAGTGTCCCCAGTCACCCAGTTCCCCGTCCTGTATCCTCATATCCAAATGTATAATACCAGTGTCCCAGTCACCCCGTCCCCATCCATGTATCTCATATCCAAATGAATAATACCAGTGTCCCCAGTCACCCGTTCCCCTTATCATCTCATATCCAAAGTAATAAACCAGTGTCCCCAGTCACCCGTTCCCCATCCCTGTATCCTCATATCCAAATGTAATAATACCAGTGTCCCCAGTCACCGTTCCCCATCCCTGTATCCTCATATCCAAATGTAATAATACCAGTGTCCCAGTCACCCGTTCCCCATCCTGTATCCAATCCAAATGTAATAATACCAGTGTCCCCAGTCACCCGTTCCCCATCCCTGTATCCTCATATCCAAATGTAATAATACCAGTGTCCCCAGTCACCCGTTCCCCATCCCTGTATCCTCAATCCAAATGTAATAATACCAGTCCCAGTCACCCGTTCCCATCCCTGTATCCTCATAATCCAAAGTAATAATACCAGTGTCCCCAGTCACCCGTCCCCATCCCTGTATCCTCATATCCAAATGTAATAATACCAGTGTCCCCAGTCACCCGTTCCCCATCCCTGTATCCTCATATCCAAATGTAATAATACCAGTACCCCAGTCACCCGTTCCCCATCCCTGTATCCTCATATCAAATGTAATAATACCAGTGTCCCCAGTCACCCGTTCCCATCCCTGTCCTCATATCCAAATGTAATAATACCAGTGTCCCCAGCACCCGTTTCCATCCCTGTATCCTCATATCCAAATGTAATAATACCGTGTCCCAGTCACCGTTCCCATCACTGTATCCTCATATCCCATGTAATAATACCAGTGTCCCCAGTCACCCTTTCCCCATCCCTGTATCCTCATATCCCAAATGTAATAATACCAGTGTCCCCAGTCACCCGTTCCCCATCCCTGTATTTCATATCCAAAGTTAATAATACCAGTGTCCCCAGTCACCCATTCCCCATCCTGTCCTCAGTTATCCTAATGCGGAAATGCAGTATTTAAATCCCATCAAAAAAGTTATAGAAAAAATTATCTTATTGTTGGTTCTGTTCCTACACTCCCCAATCTCATCTGCTTCTGTTGCACTTCCGGTGAGACAAATCTTTATTTGGCATAATCCCCATAGACTTCGCCAACCAGCAAATGACCATGGAAAACAGAAAGAAAAAATTATTAAAGAATGGAAATGTTTAATGGGAATGTTGACCTTAAACAAAAAACTGGTTAAATTGTCAGTTACCTGCCCCAACCCCAACTGATGTTATATAGTTGCATTTTATTACCTGCTACTAACCATTCTGGCAGGGTAAACTGACTCCTCCCTCCATATAGTCAATCATGGTTGTGATGCTGACCAAAACCAATGTGCTGCTGCTTCACCTGCTGACTGTCTGCACATTTAAAGCAATATAAAAAGCAATTGGAGCAGAGGGAGGATGCAGATACCTTTGCCAGAAAGGAACATAAATTATCATTAAATATCTGGTTACAAATGCATGAAAAACTGGTCAAATACCATTTGGGCAGATAACTGATAAGTCACCAGTTTGTTTTTGTTTTAAGGTGGACATGAACTTATGGTTAGCATTCAAAAATGAAAATATTAATCAGATTTTGATTTCAGTTTTTTGACTCAATTCCTTTATTCACATTTCATCCAACTTTAAGGGCAAGTCCAGCCCCTAAAATGAAAACTTACTACAGGTAAATCACCCCCCAAAACCCTCAACGGTAATAGTTTGAAATCTGAAATTTATAAATCTAACTGAAATCCTGCACAATGTCTGTTCCCTGTTTCTGCTTCCTGGTTCTTCCAGTTAGCAACGAGTTATGGATTTGACAGTGACTGCACAGCCAATGACTGAATGTTAATCCCCTGTCTGCCTCTTCTGAGCATGCCCAGGCTCAGTACAGGTCTCAGTACAGGTTTCTAAAATGCTCAGTTTCCATGAGGCATCAAAGAAGCACGCAGGTATGCAGTAATGAATTCATAGGACAAACTATGTTATATCAACATATTTTAAAGAGGCCATTCTTTCTAAAAGATGTTCTTATGAGGGTGGAGTTGTCCTTTAATTTACTATGCAACCATTCATATAACACAGATCCAATCAGGAGTATAAAATATCCATCTGATTTATTAAAACGAAATACATTTTCATTAGATTTTAAAGGGAAAATATAAAATGTATATAGCTACAGGTTTCCTATGTAGGCCAGATGGATTCTAGGCATTTGGGTATGCTGGGTAGGCTAAGACAAGGTTAAAATAGAGGTGTTCCAACTATGACTTAAAGGAAACTCAAGCTAAGGTAGGAACCTGAATGTTTCTTATAATATTGTGATCCTACAGGATCAGTGCTTTTCTTCAGTTCTGAAGTTTCAATTACCCCCTTTCTATTGAATGCAAATTAGGTGTTTTGCTCAATATTGCTTAAGAGCAGATAGGAAAAGGTCAGACAGTAATTGCATGGACACTCTACCAAAGGGACATTGAGGGCTATACAGCTCACCAAGCACAAGGGTGGGACAGGCCAAATTGACTTTAGGAAACCACAAAACATCAGATTTCTTACCAGGTTGCTGGTTTTAAAGAAAAGAGTAACATGTACATGTTAGTTAGAAAATAACAGAAACCATTCTGGCTCTTTACATTTAGTTTTAGTTCCCCTTTTAAAACTTAAAAAGTCTTTTAGTAGGTATAAAGTCACACTGATCACTGCCATTAGTTAGAGTGATTTTAACCCCTTGCTTGCACCGGCTGCGCTAGTATTGCATAAGACACTCACTTAGCTGCCGCAAGCTATTCACTAAAGTGAGTATTTAGTGCCAGCTCACGAAAGGGTAAATCAAAGAGCCAAAAAAAGTCTAGACAGAAAGTTGTGTTAAAATTAAAGATTTGGGGCCAGAACGAACGGCATGGCCATTTTGCTGATAGTTGCACATGTGTATGCGTTTATTGTCGTTTGCGGCCTGATCCACAAAATCATAACCGTGGACAAGGCCTAATGCAAGAGGTGGGAAAGTTTGAATTGGGAAGAGACGCACAGGAGAGATTGTAGGCACCAAAATAGCCAGAACCGACCCTGTTTAAAAGGAACTGTTAAGGATTGTAGAGGAAGTATAGTGAAATGTGGGTTAAAGGAGAACTAAACCAATTTTTTATACTCCAAATCTTAAAAAAAACCCCCCTAAAAAACACAATAAGCTATAAGATACCACTTCAGTAAAATTGTATTAAAGTAAATGTAAGCCTGTTCAAAACTGATGAAGTATGTGTGTATGTGCAGTGTGTCGACACACTCCTGACCTCAGTCACATGCTTCCTTGCTTATCTGTCCGTAAAAGGATTGGCTAGAGATTATTAATGGGTGTGTGACCAACTGTAACAAGTTTCTGCCATAGTAAGGACTGAGCATGTGCAGAACATAATGGTCGCTGACCAAACTGTGAACTAGAATGCTCTGAAGTGAAGCACAAACCATATGTTATTTTGGTTAATTTCCCAGTGCCCATATCAAGTATTGAGTTAAGACACAGTTAATGTTTTATATCAAAGTGTTCTGCCTTCTGGTTCAGTGTTGTTCTGTGGCTTTAGTTGCCCTTTAAGCATATTCATATTCAAAAAATATAAACTTTTGGAAACAGGCATCCTTTCATGGTCCTTTATTGCGTGTCTAATCTTTACCTAATTTTAAGATTTTAGGTTTTTTCACTTTATTTACCCACTTTCCTGCTGTTTATCTGATATATCATTTTGCGGTATCTCTGGTATTGAAGGTCCTTGATTTTATCTTTGGAAGATTCTTTAAGGTCTCCTCTTTTTATTGCCATTGGTACCAATATGTGCAGTGTTGAGGACTCTCAGACAGAGCAAGGTTTTGATTTGAAGGAGTTATTAAATACAGGAATGACAGACAATATATTATATTATATATAGTACAACATAAAGGAGATGGGACATCCTACCAAGGCTATTGTCATCAGAGAGTAATATAAACTTAGACTGTAATCTCTTCGGGGCAGAGATCTCATGTCTAAATTTAAAATATTGATTTATTTATAATTTAAATATATGTATTCTTAAAGGGAATGTCCACCCAGAAAACAATAATGCAATATATTATTGGTCAATCCTATTAAAACAAGCCACAAATCATTAAAGGGACTGTAAACTCCCTAAACCCCAAAAAGAACTATGTTCCATTTGTTTCTATTATTCACAGGGAGGTGAGAACGCTTATTCTCACCTCCCGTGGAATAACAGGACGCTGGGGGACCTGGAACTTACCTAACACCGTGCTCCACCGCAGCCTCCTTCACTAAACAAGCGGTTTCTCTCCGATCGCGCACCCTATCTTTTGTATTGGCGCGCATGCGCCTAAGATAGGGCGCACGGTCGCGGCGACAGAGCAGCGCTGTCAGTGAAGGAGGCGTGCGAGTGGAGCAGCGGTAAGGTAAGATCCAGGTCCCCGAGCGTACTATATTCACAGGGAGGTGAGAATAAGCGTTCTCACCTCCTGTGAATAATAGAAATGAATGGCACATAGTTCTTTTTTGGGGTTTAGTGTTCCTTTAAAATCCATTCAGCCAATTTTAAGATAGATAAGTTTTTACTACCTTCAATTTGCAGACCGAGGGAATCTCTCTCACCACGTCCGTGCCTTTTCCATTCCGCCGCCACGCAGCCTTCATCCTCCCTAGCGCACACACACCCCCTCCCACCAACCGGATCCATCCTTTCCTTCTTGTTCCAACAGTGTAAAATCCTTTATGTGTAAGATAGATACCCCTGCCCAGACCTAACCGAACAGTTATTGAAAAAAAAAATAATCAGACTTGTACTTCATTCCCACAACATTCCACTGACATTGGCCGCATCTTAACCAATCACAGAAGTGGCTGCCAGTCCGGCCCCCTGCTTGCAAGTTCTTTTTTTTTTAATTACATGGTGGTTGGGGGTGGGCAGCGGGTATGTATCTTATACTAAAAGATGAATTTTAGGGTGGACATACCGTTTAACCTATATATGAAACTAATTTATTATTTATTATCTGTATTATTGCTTGCACTTACCCCTGTTTGTATACTATACCCAAGTGCCGCTTTATAAATAAAATATACATACGTACATACCTAAACTACTGTGGCATGGATATGGAAATCATACAATATGTACTGCTCTTCAATCCTTCCTATGATGAGCCTCTTGTTCTTGTTTGGCTTCATATTCACCCTAGCACCACCACAGCACCTAAATACAACCAATCAGGGGAGGTGGAGCATTACCTAAGTTGTAAGCTCTTAGGGACAGGGACCCATAGATCTTTATATATCAAAGAAACTCACTTGAATTATGTTCTTAGAAATGCACACTTTTAATATTGTAGCTTATTTATATGTTAATCTAGTAATTTCGCCACTGTTTGTATTTTAAAATGTGTAAAGTGTAGCAAAAAAACACTAGACATTGAAATAAACTTGGTGTCAAATTTAAATGCCCCCCCCCATAATAAAGTTTTTCCTAATATTACAGGTTTCATCAATGTCTTCAATGATTTTCAGTCAGTGAGCTGAGGACAGGACGACCTTGATGAAAAACTTCAAACTATGCATTCTAAACGCAATATTTAACATGGCCACTAGAGGTCACCAGCCACCTGCTTTTCTCTATTCACAATTTACTTCCATTGTCAGCCCCTTTATTAACATCCCTTAATTAATGTAGTCAGGCTCTGATAGTAAATTAGGAAGATCTCCAGGATTGTATAAATAAAGCAGCTCTTTCAGATTACAGAAAGCAGGGAAATTTTGAATGCTGTGAATGGTGGAGCTAAGGCACATTGAGAACATGGATGATGGTGTGAAAAAACTGAAATAGAATGTTTGTGAGTTTACTGTACATCCAGCAGAACAGATAATTAGGTGAGAGTTGAGAGTTAATACTATTAACATCTATGGACATTGGACATTGGTATTGTGTCTGGGAGATCATTAAAACTGTACATTTGTAACTGGAGCACACAAGATACATCAACGGGCTCATGGAAATGACAGTGATATATATAGAACAAAACATACCACCTACCTACCTTTATCACTTACTGCATTGAGCTAGGGTCACACTGGACCTTTAATATTCACACTGTGTAAGGCAACGAAAATACTTATATAGTTTAATTGGGTGTAAAGGAATTGATTTTTAAATGTTAATCCATTGTTACTTATAATGAGACAGAATTCATACATTATATGTTACAGATTGATACTTATAGTTTTAAAGAATTGATACATATAATGTAAATCCACGCTACTTATATTTATAGTAATGATACATATCATGGTACAGAATTGACATATAATGTGACAGAATTGATACATATAATGTACAGAATTGATCATATAATTTTACAGAAGGGATGCATATTATTTGACAGAATTGATACATATAAGTTACAGAATTGATCCATATAATTTTACAGAAGGGATGCATATTATGTGACAGAATTGAACATATAATGTTACAGAATTGATCCATATTTTTTACAGAAGGATGCATATTATGTGACAGAATTGATTCATATAATGTTACAGAAGGGATACATTTATGTGACAGAATTGATACATATAATGTAAATCCACTGATACTTGTTATAGTATCGATACATATTATTATAGATACATATCGATACATATTGTTAAAGTAATGATACATATGATGTTTACAAAACGGATACATATCATGTTACAGAATGATACATATAATGTTACAGAATTCATAAATATGTCACAGAGTTCATACATATAATGTTATAGAATTCACACTTATAATGTTACAGAATTCATCATACATAAATGTTACAAATACACAGAATTGATATATACAATGTTACAGAAGATACATATAATATTACAGAATTGCTACTTATAATGGTAAGGGTTTAATATAAATATAATGTTTCTATTTGATACATTTAATGTTAATGTATTAAACATATAAATGGTAACATAATGATAAATATTTAGTACAGTAAAACTCTAGGGACAAGCAAATGTATTATAAGTGGCTGAGATGTTACAGAACCCACTAGAAATACCAATTCCCGTTGGAAAATCTGGGAGAGATAGCCAAATGACCATCATTTGTATCCCTTCCCACTAAAGGGATCGTTAGTTTATTATGAAAATATAGGGTAGGGTATTGGGGGTTTGTGGTGTAGAATGCAATAGACAATATACACGAGGGTAAGTTTACTATTAAATATAGTTTCAAACATCATCTATCTCTTAGATATCTAGATGTGGTGTTGCTAGAGATAAATTAATTAGAGAGATAGATAGACAGACAGACAGACAAATAGATAGATAGATAGATAGACAGACAGACAGACAGACAGACAGGACAGACAGACAGACAGACAGACAGACAGGACAGACAGACAGACAGACAGACAGACAGACAGACAGACGAAGATAGATAGATAGATAGATAGAGATAGATATAGATAGAGATAGATAGACAGATAGACAGATAGACAACAGACAGACACGACAGACATAGATGATATGATAGATAGATAGAATAGATAGATAGATAGATAGATAGATAGATAGATAGATAGATAGATAGTTCTAATTTATTGCATGTGACAGTGTTAAATAGTTACTAGTGTAGTGGGATCTCTCTGGATTTAATTCCCAGGGTATTTTTTTAAGAATGTCATTAATTTAAATACAGATTCCCACTGTGGGATCAGGGAATTATTATTTTGGTTTGGATTAGGATATGGAGTAATTGCAATGTAACCAGACAATGGCCATATTAATATATAATGGAACATTACTACACAGTAACAAACGGATTTCTTCATTGTTTTACCTGATGGGATCTCTCTCCATCCTATGTACTGCTATTGGTATTGTTTGTATTTTTGATATTACACACAGGGGCCGGATTTAGTTTTTATTTTGTTTATTTGGGGAATATAAATGGTAAAGAATTAGAAAATATTCACTGATGTTGGGGAATCCTCAAATGCAAGAACCAAATCATACAGTACAGTATACATTATACTATATATTCCATTATACGTTTATTTATATAAGTATAACAATATACATTTATATTAATAGTTTAATATTATACACTTATAATACTTAATAGTTTAACAATATACATTTATATTAATAGTATAAATAATTCAAAATACAATTACATATTTAGTATAATATTATACACTTATGTTAATAGTAAAATAATATACATTTATATTAACAGTAAACAGTATGCAATATAGATTTATATATAGTATAATATTATACACTTGTATTAATAGTATAAAAATATACGTTATATTAATAGAAAGGACCATGAAGCAGTCAGTGATTATAACTGTAATTCGTTGTAAATAATTGTGTTCATTTCAATTCATTAAATAACTTTTTGCTATGGGGGTGACATTCTCCTTTTTCTTACACCTCTTTTTGTCTATCTCAAATCTATCTATCTATCTATCTATCTATCTATCTATCAATCTATCTGTCTATCTATCTATCTATCTATATCTATCTATCAATCTACTGTCTCATCTATTATCTATTATCTATCTATTATCTATCTATTATCTATCATCACTCAGTTATCTTATCTATCTATCACTCAGTCTATCTATTATCTATTATCAATCTATCTATCTATCTGTCTATCTATCTATCTATCTATCTATCATCATCTATAATCTGGCTATATCTATCATCAAAACATCTATCTATCGTATTTATCATATATCTCCATCTATCTATGTATTATCATCTATCTATGTGTTTGTGTGTCATCTATCGTCTAGTTGGATAGATAGATAGATAGACAGACAGACAGACAGGATAGATAGATAGATAGATAGATAGATAGATAGATAGATAGATAGATATAGATAGATAGATAGTAGATAGATTAGATAGATAGATAGATAGATAGATAGAAGATAGACAGACAGACAGGCTTAGATAGATAGATAGATAGATAGATAGTAGATAGATAGGATAGATAGATAGATGATAGATAGATAGATAGATAGATAGGATAGATAGATAGATAGATAGAGATAGATAGATAATGATGGAGGGATGATGGATGGTGGATGGATGATGGATGGATGGATGGGGATGGATGAATGCCATTCCATGATAAATTGGAAATATTTCGTTCTTATTATTTTTTGCTGGTGATTTCTTTCCATCTGTTAAATAAAATATTTACCCGAACGAATGTTTTGTTGATTTTGTTTTTCCACTTTAGTTTGGGTCAGAAAATATGATTGGTTTGAAATCGTTTGTGTGTACAGGCAGATCGTACGATGCGATAAACAGGAGGCCCAGGTGGGATGGATGTGGTTTGGTTTGAGTGTAAAGGGTTAACAGGGCGGGTGCTTTGCCCATATCCACGAAGAGGGGGTGCCAGCTGGGGGGTGTTCGGGGAGGGGGAGCTGGCACAGGATCCCTAGCACTAACACTAAATGATTGGGGTGGATCGTTCCAACCCCCACCTCACTGCATTGTTTGTACCTTTTCCTACAGGACAAATCATCTTGCACTGTCCATTAAACAAAATACCGTAAATAACCCAGGAAATTTCCTTAGTGCCAGGGTTAAGGATGGAGCTGGAACCAACCCAACCCAATCCAACCCAGCCCAGTCCCTTGTTTGAATGAATGAAGTTTGCCCAGTTTGTGTGATTTCTCCCCCAGACATGAGATTTGGTTGTTGACATTGCTAAAGGTACAGGGAACATCATCTACCATTGGACAGAGGATTGAAGTGTGTTGGATGGAGGTGGGACTGAGGGATTTTAATCATTAAAATCCAATGTGAGGACCTGCAAGGAAATCTGTGCAGCACAAGGAGAGGCAAAGACCCTGTACACACACACACACCACACACACACACACCACAGACACACACACACACTATTCACCTGGCTGTGGGCAATAAGGAGTTAAAGGGAATGGCCAGCCTCATGGGAGTTGGATTGGGATCTCACAGAACTTCTGTAATTACACTGGGCCAGAACCGCCTGGGAATGGGCACCAAGGGATAAGGAGATGGCTGCAATGCCCCTGGCACCCCTCTGGGTAAGTTCCTATTAACTGCATGTGTTTATCTCCCCGTGTGTGATTTCAATAGCCTAGAAGTATACATAGTAGCCTATACAACACAAACAGAAAACAAAACAAACAAACACAAAACAACAACAAGACAAACACAATACAACACACCACAAACACCAAAAACCAAAAAAGACACATATAACAAGACAGACACACGAGATACAAGACACAAACACTATAGAAAAAACACATATTAACAGACACAATAACAACACAATATACAAAAACATATATACACCATATAAAATAGCATTAAACAATATACACATAAAACAACACACATTTATAATATCACATAACACTATATAAATATATACAACAGTAACAACAATTAAACATATAACATATACACATATATACATATACACATACATACATATACACATATACACATGAATGCATACACTATAGTCATCCAGCATAGTGGGCATGTATAGCTTCCCAAATGAATGAATAGGCAGAGTTAAGACGGTGCTAAAGGAGTTGATTGTTTTTCCCTACACAGAGTTCGTTTCTTTTGCCAAACTGGCCCGGATGGAATGTAACATTTTGGCCTTATAGGGGTTGTTGCGTCAAGTGCTTGGTCCTTTAAGTGTTTAGTGTCTGAAGCAAAAGGACTAGTGTACAGAAGGACACTGCTACCTCGACAACCCATAACACACCACAACACCATCTCAACCAAGCGAACCACACAGACTAACACATTAACCAACATCAAATCATCATCATCACTACATCGATCATCATTATCTATTATCTACGATCTACTATCCATCATATCTTAATCCTCTATATCTATCTAACTCTCATCTACTATCTCGACATCTATCTATCTATATCTACTGTCTGTCTATAGCTATACTAGGTGTGAGGGAGAGAGAGTTTGTACATAATTTGTTTTTCCAATGACACCTGTAAGAGAGAGTGAGTCTGTGGCATTAATTAAAGGGATCCATGATATATACAGAGAATACATACATTATTTATATAATGATGATGGGCTACTAGGAAATTGAAACCCTTTGTGGATATTTGGAGACATGGCACTGACCTATTACTGAATGAAAGGTTTTATTTTAACATTCCACTTACAGGCCATGGGGTGTGTCTAGTCTAGCTCTGTTCAATAAAGATGCTCATTGCATCATGTATTAATAGTTCTTGTGACCATGTCATCATATAGCATTAACTGGGCTTTGTTTTCTCAAATGTGCCCAGAAAGATCTAACGAAATCCTAAGCCCCCATTCATTGCAGGGAGGGGAACAAGACTCTACATCTTGTCTTAATTATCTTATTAGTGAGAAGGTGGAAGGATCATTATTATCAGTATCATAACATTATAAATATTATCATATTTATGGTCAATACAAACAGCCCTGGGAGCAGTTAGATTATGCACAATGCTTGGAAATCATTATACTGTTTGCAGTTCCCAGCTCTGCAAGAAAAAAGCCCTCTTCTACCCCACCACACAGGTGTCGCTCTCTACCACAGCCACTAGACTGACCCTATCTAGGTAAACCAAATGACAAACTGTATACCCCTTTCTTTCCCACCACAATGATACACAATGTTACACATTGTATAACCCCTCACGCCCCAGCACCAGAGCTGCAATCTTCAAGATTTGCCATTGGCCAGCCACCTACTGAGCCCATATTCAGGCAATTATTTGTGTAGTCCACAACTGCTGCAGGGTGAGGGGGGGGGGGGGGGGGGGGGGGGGGGGTTATGCAGAAGATAATTACACTTGGGTTTTTTTTTCCTTCTTCCTTTTCAGTTAATGTGCGATTAGGTGATCATTGTCCTGCCTTAATATTCAGGGCTTTTAGTGTGTGTATCAAGAATTCCCTAAAATATTAATATTAGATGTTGTGCCTTAAGCCCAACATTACCCTTAAATGGTTAATTAAACTGCCTTGTCATGTGACCCCTTTCGTCCCAAACAGTTCAATGAACACGTGACCTAATTAATTCCAGGTGTCAGTCTCAGGACTAAGCAGAAAGAGCATGCTCCTTTTATTTCATTTCCACACTAATGCGACAATGTGGCCATTGGTTTTCAATACATATATTAATAAATTTTTCTGACCCTTCCCCCATTTGTGAGTTAATTAATAACAATAAATGAATAAGACGTGTGAAAATAAGAAATATTTGATCCTCTCACTCGGGAAAACGATCAACAAAATGGGCTGAAATAAAAAGGAGAATAAATGAGAAACAATCTCCCCCTTATCAAAAGTCAATTGGGTTTCATTTCTATAGACACAAATATACTTACTCTATAGTGCATAAGGGAAAGGGGGGGGGGAAAGAAATAGGGGAAAAGAAATATCACAGCCCCCCTGTGATTATATGGTTATAAACTATCATATAATCGGATTATGTATCTGTTCAACTGGGTGTCTATCTAATCATGTTATATTATATCTCTTCAATACTTATCTTCAGTAATCTACATCACTACACACACCAACACACACAACACAAACACCCCCACACCACACCAACATCCTTCATACCCCCTATCACATCTACATCATCTATCTATCTATCTATCATCGTATAGTATGTTAGTGTATGATAAAAAAAATAGAAATGTTAAATAAATCTTAATCTCCCACCACACGCACACACACACACACTATTTTGTACACACTGACTCTATTGTAATAACTAGTTTTCGATTAAAATTTCGATTAAACCTAAAGTCACTGACTAGATCCATTCACTGCGGATAATCTACATAAAACATAAAAGCCTTTGATCCTGAAGGTAAAACCCCAAATGTAATAAAATATTATATTATTATTATTATATTATTATTATCATCCACATCCTCTGATCACTGGCTGTTTATTCTCTGTATAGTTTTGTGTTTAATAGAGGGAAAACGAAGGAAGAAAAAATGTACATGCCCAGGGCATGGGGCAGTGTGCCCGTGTTTGGCCTGGTAGTGCCAGTTAAATGCCACTTTGTTATTGGGCACTGGATGTGTCTGTGTATGTAACGTGCAGTTGGATTGACTGGAAGAACAGACAGGCTGCTTTTCACATTGTGGGGGGGTACAAACTGGCTTCAAGTCAGTGTTAGGGTGTTGGGTGAAACTCTATTCAAATGCCAGTCAGTGCAGCTGTGATTCGCAGGGACTTAGTTGCCTGGCTGTTGGCAATGGATAGGAGGAGGGGAAGGGAGGGGGGCGGGGGGACAAATGGAGAGGGGGAGACAAGGGGAGCACTGCAACAATGCAGGCAGAATGGGACTTAGCTGTGGCCCAGGCAAATAGGGTACAGGCCCCCAGAAAGGTGAGCCATGCCAACAAGGTGGGAAGCACGCATGCCAGGTAAGCAGGAGAAAGAAATGGGTTATTGTGGTCAATGTGGCATTTTGGGTGGCAGAGGGAACGAGGGCCCATGACTTATAACTGGAATACAAGGAACACGGGGATACGAGTCTTCTATTCATTGGGGCACCTCTATATAGCACTAGAAATGATTAAAAATTTGTAAGCATAACACCAACAAATAACATACACCGCAAACAACACACCAACCATATATAGATCTGCAAACACACAACAATAATATAATATTATAAAAAGACACACACACACATATACATAACACACACTATATCAATATACATACAAACAACACCCAAAAAACAATACCACATACATCATATACAAGCACACGCACCAAACACATCATATATACCGATATATATACAAACACAGAACATCATAAAAACAACAAATCAAAATAGAATACCCACCATCCTATACATACAAACACACAATAACAAACACACACACACACACACCACACACACACACACAACACACACACACCATAATAGTACATACAAACCCACATAACAAAACAACAAACACACAAACACACACACACAACACACAAACAAATACATACAAAAACCCATCATCAATACAAAAACACACACACACACACACACTATCATATATACATAATGCATACAAACCATCATCATATACACACACACAACATCATTCATATAACATACAGACACACATTATCATACCATTGTTAACTGCTTCAGAATCTCTGGTATAGGAGATTAAAGCTACAATCAGTCATCCAGTGCCTAGAGATATTGGATGTATTTGATGGCAGGCTATGGGGGGAAACAGCCTGTGCAGGTAGAGATAACTGGGCTCCTTATTATAGGACTGATTACATTCGGTGTACAGTAAGAAGCTTACAACACATTCACTTGAAGGGAGATTAAGGGAAACTGAAATGAATATTTTATACACAAATAATGGAAATTCTAATAATGTAAATTGGTTCTCCAGTGTGTACAGTATACATTAATAATGATATTGGTTTTCTCCAGTGTGTACAGTATAATCTAATAATGTATATTGGTTCCCCAGTGTGTACAGTATACATCTAAAATGTATATTGGTTCCCCAGTGTGTACAGTAATACATCTAATAAGTATATTGGTTCCCCAGTGTGTACAGTTATACATCTAATAATGTACATTGGTTTACCAAGTGTGTACAGTATATACATCTAATAATGTACATTGGTTTCTCAGTTTGTGTACAGTATACATCTAATAATGTATATCGGTTCTCCAGTGTGTACAGTATACATCTAATAATGTATATTGGTTCTCCAGTGTGTACAGTACACATCGAATAATGTATATTGGTTCTCCAGTGTGTACAGTACACATCTAATAATGTATATTGGTTCCCCAGTGTGAACAGTATACATCTAATAATGTATATTGGTTCCCCAGTGTGAACAGTATACATCTAATAATGTATATTGGTTCTCCAGTGTGTACAATATACATCTAATAATGTATATTGGTTCTCCAGTGTGTACAATATACATCTAATAATGTATATTGGTTCTCCAGTGTGAACAGTATACATCTAATAATGTATATTGGTTCTCCAGTGTGTACAGTATACATCTAATAATGTATATTGGTTCTCCAGTGTGTACAGTATACATCTAATAATGTATATTGGTTCTCCAGTGTGTACAGTATACATCTATAATGTATATTGGTCTCCCGTGTGTACAGTTATAACATCTAATAATGTATATGGTTCCCAGTGTGTACCGTATACATCTAATAGTGTATATTGTTTCTCTAGTGTGTACAGTACACATCTAATAATGTATATTGGTTCTCTAGGGTTCTCTAACTGTGTTAGGAATGTATCTGTGCAATGTATTTATGACCAAGTATCTTTATCTGCTAAAAAATCTAAAAAATAAAAGCCCCAAGTTTAATGCATCCTAGGGATTAAACAATTGCTGGGTGTTACACAGGCGTGTAGAGGGTTAAATGTCATTATCACCCCCATTATAACAACCTATAAATAATAAGTCTGTGAAATCTCCCCTCCATAAGACACAAAGGAGAGGAAGTGGGAAATAGCATAACAGGGATTGAATAGCCTCACATACTACAGTATTTAAGGTAATAAAGAAGGAAAATGCAAATCTACCTTTACATATGCATCAGTATTTAAAGCTAATAGATTCTGGAGCCAACAGGAGCAGAGTGTGGAGACCTGATTTATTCATAGCCGTGTCTGTCCAGCCCCATATACCCTGATCCTGATCTTGCAGGCTGGTCCTTCCCTCTGCACAGGCAGGTTAGTAGCCACATAGTCCTTCCCAGCAGAGCTGCTTCATCTTGGGATCAGGATTCCTTGTCTTTCCCTTTTAATAGATTTTAATGTCTTGGTTAAAAAAAAGAAAAAGGAAAAAAATGGAAAATGAAAAATAATAATGATGAGAACTGAGTCAATGGAAGGGTGGGAGCATTGGCATTGGGTGCAGGACTCAGCTGGATTAGCATATAGTTTTAATGCCCTCATTGCCTTGATGTATGTAAATGGAGCCCAGGCAGTGACGTCAGTGCCTGTGACCTGCTGGAGGAGCTGGGAGTGGAGCAGGGAGAGAGAGAAGGCAGTGCTGGGAGGGGGGAGACACAGGGAACAAACATCAGCATTGCCATGTGTGAAAGCCTAGCCAAGTGTATGTGTGTGTGTGTGTGTGTGTGTGTGTGTGTGTGTGTGTGTGTGTGTGTGGTGTTGTGTGTGTGTGTGTGTGTGTGTGTGTGTGTGTGTGTGTGTGTGTGTGTGTGTTTGTGTGTGTGTGTGTGTGTGTCATAGGTTGGTGTGAAGTGTGTGTCTCTGTAGGTGTGTGAGGTTCCTGCACCCAGTGACTGGGTTGTGCTGTCAGGTATGGAAATCAGTTATGTCTAATTATTACCAATTATATACAATAGATGTATACATGTGTATCTTTGTAGAAACTACACAGCAACATAAACCAGTACACAGCTATACTACTACAGACACGTACTGTCATATACCCCAGAAATATATCATAGATAACACATTTATATATTATCTATCTATCTATCATCTCGATCTATCAATCATGCTATCTATCTATCTATCTATCATCTATCTATCCTATTTCTTTCATATATTCTATCCAATCTATCGATCATATTCTCTACTATCTATCTATCTACTATCATCTATCCATCATCTATCTATCTATCTATCTATCTATCTATCTATCTATCACTATCTATCCACATCATCTATCTATCTATCATCCATTCTACATACTACTACATGTAATTTACATTTACCATTGCATGTTCCTGTAGTTACACGTGAACCCCTATGCCCCAGTGGGTTTACCCATCTGTCTTCATCCCCTGCCCATCAAGAGACCCTGTGTGTATTCCTTACCAGTGCCTTTGTCATCCCACGTGTTGTGTTGAATGGTACAGTTCTTACAGATTGTGTGGATTTCTGGAAACCTGATCAGTACAATATACTAAGCAACATGTGTAGTACACACAGACAGCTTCAAATAAATACAGTGTTACAAAAATGTCATACACACAATCACACAAAACACACGCAATATGCATATACACTCAGAGAGAGAGAGAGAGACATGATCAAGATAGATAGATAGACAGACAGACAGACAGAAAGGATGATAGAATAGATGATAGATAGATGATAGTAGATAGATGATTAATAGATAGATAGTAGATAGATGATGTAGATAGATAGTATATAGATAGATAGATAGATAGATAGATAGATAGATAGATATAGATGTAGATGATAGATAGATAGATGATAGATAGATGATATAGATATGGTGATGTGTAGTTACATAGATACTGATGATAGATGATAGATAGATGGTAATAAATAGATTGATAGAACGAACTTGAACACGGACAACTGTAAACCATACAATTATACTTCTACCATGAATGAAAAAAGGGAATGGGGGAAACATTCCTGTACACTGTTCTGCCCCTATACTGAACTGTATCTCACTAACCCGCACTGTCCCACACTGTATCGAACTGTACAACAACACTGTATCTCACTGTACCACACTGTATCGCACTGTACCACACTGTCGACTGTACCACATTGTATCGCACTGTACCACACTTCATTGTACTGTACCCACTGATTGCACTGTACCGCACTGTATTGCACTGTGCCGCACTGTATTGCACTGTGCCGCACTGTATTGCACTGTGCACACTGTACCGCACTGTATTGCACTGTGCCACACTGTACCCACTGTATTGCACTGTGCCACACTGTATTGCACTGTACCCACTGTATTGGCACTGTACCGCACTGTATTCACGGTACCGCACTGTATTGCACTGTATTGCACGGTACCGCACTGCAATTCATCATACACTTGGAGATCACAAGGTTTTTAGAAGAAATACATGTTCCAATGTAGATAATAACAAAGTCACTAAATGCCTTAATGCAGATTATATATAGATAGTAGGATAATATACAGTCAGATAATTCTAATCGGTAGAGATAACAGCCAGATGGAGCCAGGTTAGATAGAAAGTTAGATTACTGGCACAGATACATAAAAATAGGGAGAAATGTAAATGGTCTACCAAACGGCTATAGGAATGTAATTGGCCACTGGCTATTTGGTTCATTGGTTCTGTCTGACCTTAGGCTAGAGCTGGAGTGATCCACTGTGCAGGTGTAGGTGTATTTACTGAAATCACTATGCTCCCTATTAGCTGGACTCCCCCGAATCTTTGCAGACAACCCCCCCCTGCCTGCAACTACAGCCACACACTTGCATGGCTACTCCCGAATCACTCTTTCACCACTCTCTTTTGTTTCCTACTTTCACCAGTTATCACCATAAACCCTATTATGTCGGCATATTTCACCAATTATCACCATAATCAGCAATTGTGTCACCTTATTTCACCAATTATCACACATAACCATCTATTGTCACCATATTTTACCAATTATCAACCATAACCAGCAATTATGTCACCATATTTCACCAATTATCACCATTGCCAGCCTTGCCAATATCACCTTGGCCCTATTATATCATCATAGTTGCCAGTATGATCTTGGTCCCAGTCCTGCTCTGATGACCAAGATCAATCCCTCTCAATCCTTCTCATTCAACTGGGATTTCCTCTCTCTGCTGCTCCTGGCATCCTTTGTACATCCATTTGGCAGTCAGGGGCCAAGCCGATGATCATTTATTACCTAAATATCCAAAAAACACACACATCCCCTTATTTGGTCCAGGGACCGGTAGCCAAAATTTACATATGATAACCATTTAGAACTAGAAGAAAACATCTAAAATGAATAATAATAAGGGGGGGGTGAATTTCTGCTACTGCTGGCATCCTACTGTACTACTACTGAAACTCTAAGGCCGCACTAGCTAAATTATATAGATACACAAAGAAATAAAAATGGGGGTGGAAGGAAATGAGAAGACATTTCAGTGTAGAAAGATGTAATAGCATTACTGGATGGGGCTGTTCACACAGGGGAGAGTGGGTTCAGTACTGTGCTTTATGGTGGAAATGAACCCAGGGATCTCCCAGACATTTCTAATTTGTTCCGTCTGTCACATGAGACCAGAAGAGGTTTTGGTGCAAATTCATTATCTCTTTCCAATGGATAGAGAGGGGAAGTGAAGGACCATGGCATGTACGGACAATGGGGGGATTCAGTTCATCAGTAACAAAAGAATTAGGAGAAATTGTTGGATTTCTAAGCACGTCCTCCTCAGCAAGAGGGATGGTCTAGTCCTTGGACAACCCCCCAAAAAACTTACAGACCCCCTCACTGGAGTCCTGCACTTCTACCTACAGCTTAGTAAGCCTTTCCTCCCAAGGGAATCAATACATCTATTGATACATTTATTTGTTTTGATTTGTTTTCCCCTGGAAATCATTTGATTGAAGTTGGACCAAACAAGGAAAGTGGATTATTCATCTTTCTCCTTTTGCATTGAGCTATGGATGGGGGCAGCACTTTTCATTTCACTCTCATAGTTACTTGGGAGGCTTTATGTTGAATAAAAAAAACATTCCCACTCTTAAGCCAAGTAAACTAATGGAGAAAATGACTGAAAACTCCCACTCACATGTAAGTACAATTCTTGTTGCTTAGAATTCATAAAGGGGGTGGGAAGCTGGTGTGGGGGTTGATTACTTTCCACATTAGCTGTTACTGAGCCTCTCCATTGGATAGTTTCTCACGTCTTCCTTTCCAGTTAGAAATATCCCACACAATTGTTTCACCTTTTGCTACTGACCCACAAGAACTACTGTCACTTTACCTTGACCTGCTGGTGTGGCAGAACTACAACTCTCATAACTACTGATAGCAATAGACATCTGATCAACATTCCCTGAACAATATCAAGGCCACAGAACCCATAGCAAATTTTTTTTACCTGCCTCCGGTTTCCTTGTTATATTGAATATCATTATTATTATATTTTCATCATTCTTATTCTATCATCATTATTATATTATTATTTATTATTATTATTATTATTATTATTATATTATTATTGACACAGTAAACCCACCAATCCTAACTTAACTCACAATCCACTAACATTTTATTTAGTTCCACTTAAAAAAAAAATCCCAGTGGAAAAATAAGCAAAATGTTTTTAATGGTTTTCATGTGAATAGTGTGTATGTGGTGTGTGTGTGGGTGTGTGTGGTGTATGTGTGTGTGTGTGTGTATGTGTGTGTATAAGTGTGTGTGTGTGTAGAGAGAGAGGAGGAGAGAGATAGAGAGGGGGGTAGATTCGTTCAGTGGAATTCTATAGCTTTTTATTAGAGATTTTAGTACTCCATCACACAAAGCACACCTTTTACACACACTGACTTGTCAGTGTTGACAAGGGGACATGAAATGATTGTCTATCTTGGCTCTGTATAGCTGCATTAGGCCCAGTAGTCCTGTTTTTTCCAAGATTTTGTCTCCTGACTGGACCAGTCCCCATTGCTTCCCATATATATATATATATATATATATATATATATATATAATCGGATAATTATTACACATGTGGAGAGATTCAATGTAAACACAACCACTTGTATTTCACTATTTTATTAATATTTCAACAAAAATTGCAGAACTGGTTTTTTTTGCATTAAACCCTGGTGATATGTCAGATCCCTGTACCAAATGGAATTTATTTACATCACTTTGAAAATGACCACACTTGTCCTTTATACAGTAAAATCTCATCTTGTCTGTCTCCTAAACTGAACATTCCTAGAAAGATCTCTATTACATGATGGAAATAATCCTTGTTTTCATGTTTTCAGATGCTCCTATGTCCATTGTACAGGATAATATACAAGAGGTAATTGTCTTTTTCACTGGAAATGTTTTTGTGCAATGTCCATATCCCCTAAGGCTGCAGGGTTGTGTCGGTCTACATTAATTTAGCAGTGTCAGTTCATTATAGACTTATCAAGAAGGAGCTATTAATTGTACAATATCAATTATTATTATTGATATTATAGTATCATTCTGGTTTCATTATATATATAATCCAATGACTCTACTGTAGAGATTTATAATGACACCAAACGATATATGCACAAAGTCTATTTGATCCCTGTAGTAGAATCTTCCCATTGCAATGCTATAGTGGGTAATGTCACCATAAGGAAATCCTTAGTAAATCTCACTGGAGCTTCATTAACAAACAGCCATGGACAATGTATGAACGTTTTAGTTTTGTCTGTACAATACACATTATACGAGTAAAGGGAAACTTGGTCTATATGAACAATATAAAAATGGGGTCTATTGAGAGAAAGATAAGAAAATAGATGATGGAATTTTAGAAGGTAAAAAAAAGGAGGAAAGAAGATAGCTAGTAGTGTAGTAGTAGTAGATGTGTGTGATAGTGTAGTATGATTGGTGTAAATAGTGTATAGTATATAAGATGAATAGATAGATAGATAGATAGATAGATAGATAGATAGATCAGATAGATAGATAGATAATATATAGATAGCATGATAGTGATTATATGTAGTAATAGATAGATAGATACTAGAGTCTTTTTTGTGTGTTGTGTGTGTGATGATAGATAAGATAGATCGATAGATAGATGTAGTGTTATAATGTTAGTGGATTTTCTTTTGACTCTCAGTGTCCAGGTAACCACCCCCCTACACTTTGTTCTTTACCCCCCTCCATCTAGCAATGCTGCACAGCTAGATAAAGTGTAGAATCCATAGAATCCTCAGGCAGCAGTGAGATTAAGAAACATTCAAGTTTTTCAATAAAAGTTCTTTCTTAAAATGGTGCTAATTTTGCCCAACTAATAACATGTTATCTTTCAAATGTTAAATATTATCTGATTGGTTGAGGCAAAATTAGCACCATTTTTAAGATAAGAACTTTTATTGAATCTCCTGATTGTATCATCCATTTGCACGTGCTCTTTATTAAGGTGGAATTAACAAGTGTGTTGCACAACTCATGGTCCCATTGACTGACATTATGATGAACCCACAGTCCAGGAAATAAAGTGTTTAGAAATTAGTGATAATGGGGCTGGTCCTGCACATTGTGTTCACTAGAACAATCCATAAGACTTGATTTGCCAATCAGATCTACTGCCTCGATATTTCTCTAAGCTAATGCAGGGGCATCAAACTTAAGGTGCCCCAGTTTGCTGGAGACAGCATTTCCCAGCATGCACTAAAAGGCTGAAGGGTGCTGCTGGGTATTGTAGTTTGAAGCAGGGTTAGCCATTGGGATTGCTGGAATTACCTGAATCCAAGCCTCTACATGCCCAGGTTGCTGCGTAATAAGTAGAACTGCATTTATATATAAGTGAACTGCATTTCTATAATAAGTAGAACTGCATTTCTATAACATTATACAACTGTTACCAGTAATATGGAGACCCCAATGATGGAGATACCCATCCCCCTGGCACACACATACTATCTGTTCATGCAGTGCTGGTGGGAATGCACGAGCCCCTTAGACTCTGGGGAGAAAACCTGCAGCTTTTATTGTCCAATGTCCGGTAATCTCCATAGTTTACCCTGGAGCCCAGACACTGGGCCATGGAACATTCAACGTGGGGCTGTGCGAGGACTCACACATTTCATTCCATCCCCAAGCCAACAGGCCCTGCCATAGCCCAGCACATCCTGTTCCTGCACAGCCAGGAGAGCATGTCCCCCTCCCAGACATCAACTGCTTTCCATAGAAGAGAGGCCGGCAGGCAGGCACCCCTAGACTGTAGGACAGATGTGGTGGGTAGGCAGCAGGCTGGGTGCAGCTGGAGCCCATAGAGCTGGACAGTAGGTAGAGGGGCTGGGAGCTGTTCCTCGAGCTGGTGCTGAAGGCGAGAAGCCTCTCACTGCTGCTGATCACTCAATGCATCTCTCAATAGCCCATTTTTTTTCTCATGACATCGCCATCCCTTGGTCTCATGTGTCTTGGACCTTTAACCTTGCACATTTTGGCTAGGAAACCTTCCCTCCATGATGGATCCTTCTCTCCTTTCTTTTCCAGACCGTTGGCAGAGCAGGCAGCAAGGAGCATCTTCCTCTTCTCCACCCCCCTCTATGGGAGTCCAGTGAGAGCTGCCCCCCTAACACACACACGAGAGATTTGCCATCAAGCTGCCACTATTTGGAAGGAGAAGAAAGGGGTAAAGCCCCTGACCGTGCATATGGAGAAAGATCAGACCAGACCATTGAATCATCTGTCACTTTGGACTGGGGATGGGGGTTTCTCCCTTTGACAGAATATCTCCCAGACACAACAGAAGCCTTTACATCTTCCTGGTGCTTTAGGAGTCTATGGTGAGAAAGAAGAAATTTACAATGCAAATAGAGACCTTGGGAAGGATGGAGGCTGATCCATTTGCTTCTTAGGAGGAGCTGTTGGTGTTTTTCTCATCTCTGGCACACACACCATTTGGCTGCTGCTGCTGCTGCCTGATGATGATGATGATGATGCTATGGCTATAGGAATAACTTCACCAGGAGGAAAGTTGGGATAAACTTTAAAGCCATCAAATCTTCTGGATAATTTGATCCTGATAACTTGAGGAGGAGGGGAGGCAGTGCCCCCAGCCCGTGTGGGGATATGGATGTTCCAGCAGGGTGGCTGTGTGAAGAAAGTGGTTATTTCTTTGGTTATCTAGCTGTATGAGTGTGCTGGTCTTCATAAAGCTAGAACCGAAAGTAAAAACTCCTTCCAGTCATCACATCGCAGGGAGGAATTTACAGATCACCCGACTGGGGAAGAAAATGACTCTGACCATTCAATTCTCAATGGATTGTTATTGTGGTTTTAAACGTTCCATGGATTTCACTGACACGTCTGGATTGGGTACCAAATCCAATCAGTGCTTCCTTGGACAGTGGTGTGATGGTAATGTATGTAAAAGTTTTAATGTTAGCATATAAGTGTTAAAATAGCCTTTATTTTAACTCATTTCGTGGCCATAGGTCAGGTGAGCGCCCCAGTTGTGGCCCTGTTACTTTGTACACACACAATTAACTGTACATATAATGAACATACCATGTATGTGTTGGGGGCATAGCCTTATTTCTCATTTCTCATTACAATATACAGAGATGCAGATGGATATAGGTGCAATGGATATGTCCCCTTATCATTGCACCATATAATTTATTTATTGGAATATCCCAGGAAGTACCTTGTACCATATACCATATACCTATTGTAGCTTATCCCATATACTTATACCTAACCTTATATCATATACCTTACATATTGTAGCTTATCCCATATACCTTATACCATAAACCTTATATCATATACCCTATCCTTATTGTAGCTTATCCATATACCTTACTCACATACTCTATAACCATATACTTGGTACTATGGTACGTTATCAGCCAATGTGTTTCCTTCCTTATCCCATATACCATAACCTTATACCTTAAAACCATATACCATTAACTCCATGATACCTTATATCATATACTTTATGGTACCTTATCCCATATACCTAAACCTTAACCTTGCAACCATATATCATATATTTTATGGTACCTTATCCCATATACCTTATACCATATACCTTATGGTACCTTATCCCATATACCATGAACCTTATACCTTAAAACCATTTACTTTATGGTACGTTATACCACATCATATACCATATACCTATACCATATACCCTATACCATATACCCTATACCATTACCCATACCACATACTCTATACCATATACTTGGTACTGTGGTACGTTATCAGCCAAATGTGTTTTTCTACATTTCGGATTTGGCACTTAGATCGCAATGGTTGATATTTTCAGGGAAAAATCTATATAGAAACTTTCATTTACTTGTAACAATGAAAGTTTAACAATGTATAAAGGTCAGGGAGGGTTTTTACTTGGGGGGTGACAGTCCAGATCTCCCCATATCTGTTACCATGTGAAGTGTTACAATGTGAAGTGTTACAATGTGAAGTGTTACAATGTAAAGTGATACATTGTGAAGTGTTACCATGTGAAGTGTTACAATGTGAAGTGTTACAATGTGAAGTGTTACAATGTAAAGTGATACATTGTGAAGTGTTACCATGAAGTGTTACAGATGTAAGTTTACAATGTGAAGTGTTACAATGTAAAGTGATACATTGTGAAGTGTTACAATGTGAAGTGTTCAATGTGAAGTGTTCATGTCTCTTTTTCCTCTGGAACGTAGAGGGACATTTAAACCCAAGCTCACGTGGTGTTCTTTTTCCTCTCCCTGGCTGCTGTGTAAGGTTGATCAGATCTACCCAGACAACGCTCTGGCATCCCAAACTGAAATATTAGGATGTAGATAGAAGTGACAAAATGGGAAAGGGGGGGTAGGGGCGAGGTTGGGTGGGGGAGGGTTGGGAGCCTTGTCCTGCCTAATTGATTCGGTTAAACGAAATTTCTGGAGATGTGAACGGCTGGAGGCTCCCATTCCCACGCTCAGGGGCAAGATTAGTCCCATGGTCAGGCAGCCTGTGACAGACAAGCCTTGCAGGGGGGTCGGTGGGGGGCACATCAAGTGCACCACATCACACATGATCTCAAGCTTTATAGAAAGTGCAGGCATTTCCCACCCACAGCCATCTGCAGGCTCCCATGTGTGCACCAACTGTTCAGCAGTAGCACTGCCTGGTTTTTGTTCTTCTCAAACATCTAGTTATTTATACTTCATTCTTATTATTATTAATGATGATGATGATGTATGAAATCTAAACCTGGAATGATGTATTCTTAAACATTGGATTGTAAATAAATCTCTTTGTTTAATTATGTAAAAAAAAAAAAAACTACTGCAGCTTTAAATGCCATTGACATTACAGGAAATGAATAAGAAAATGAATCTGTAAAAAAAGATCAATCAAATAGAAATAATATTAACACATCACAGTCATTGTGATGGGAAAGAGGGTTGCATTAATATTTTAACTAGAATGAATGTCCTGCTAACAAAGGACCAATCAGAATGCAGATCTGCCCAGGCAGGTTGTTAGGAGAGAATTTTTTGAAACTCTAAATAATGATAACGAACCATGTGAGGTCAGAGCCAATAGCACAGCTCACCCCTAGTGCACTCTGTCCACTGCTGCCCATACCCATCACACATGCTGTGTATATCAAACAGTGCAACTCCATGTACAACAATAAATCCCATCTCTTTGTAAAGGAAACTCTAGACCTTATCCAATGAAATAATTGTACACAGTTCAGTCTATATTACTGAAAAATGAAGGGATTGAATTACTTGCAGAAATATAACTTTAACCCTTTCATTACCACAAGGTTAACATAGGTTAACATTTTATTACATTTGATACAATGGGAGAGAGTCCCCCCCCCACATCTTGTGGCAGTTTAAAGGTTATCATTAATGTATGACGTTTCTACCCCAGTTTCCCAAATGGAGATATGTTTATTAGATGATGTGACATATAGAGGCCAATGTAATAAAATATTAACACTGTGGGGTCAAAAATACAAGCCTAGAAAATGCAAACAGGGGCAATACAAAGGGCACACAGTACAAGAGACAGAAAGAAAAGCAGATATGTAAAACCATTATATGAATTCACAGCAATTATATTAATAAATCTAGATATTCATTATACACTGCTGGGTACTGTAATACTGTGTTCCCACCCTTCACTAAGCCTTGGCTATTTTTATTCATCATCTGCACATTTAAATAATCACTGCAGGACTGAACTAGGCTACACTTAGGAATCTAAAGATAAAGCACCAAGATTACAACCTATAGATATTTCCTGCTGCCTAGAGTATAAAGTGAGTGATGTTTCCCACCATACAATGTATTGATGGAATCCTTAATATATATTATTATGAAATTAATTGAATATAATTCTAAATAAGAAGGTGACATCTCCTTTAAGTAGACTCTGAGGAGGGCAGGATTTACTATTCTAACATGTCCATTATCAGCCTGGATTCATAGTATTCCCAAAGCACACAGGGACAGAAAAAAGGCAGTAAAGGCAACCACAGATTGTACAATGTTACAGATTTCTGCTTGGGGACAAACTCATAATCCTACTGAACAGTGTCACATGTTACATCTATCTTGTTGTTTTAAACCCTTATTTGTTTCATGGTTCAGATTGTCAGGATTAGGTTAATGTACACAACCAAAAGACCAATTGTATAGTGACACATATATAAAAGTCCAAGTCTAAGTGTGTCCTCCTATTAGCAGCAGCTAAACCACTCCATTTCATTATACTGGTACTTGCCTAATGTTGTTTTTTTTCAACAAATTAAACAACACGATGTTTAACATTGCCACTGATACTCTGTTTCTAACAGATGTATTGTTAATAATAATATGTATTTGTACACTTGGACTATTTTTATGAAGGGGTTTGAACAATACCCAGACTCATTAGCACACGTGTCCCTCTGTGAACTTATTGCAGCCCAACATACTCCCAAGACCAGTGTATCCCTGATTGATACCCTCTATAAACACAACCCACAAACCTGCAGCACGCTGTAGATTCATACATCTGACACAGTTCATAGTTTTTGTCTTACTATACTGGGCTATTTATTGCTTGTTTAGACCAGCCACATTTCTGTTGTAAAATGCTTCATGGTTGGTTTGTTCTTGTGATGGCAACACACAATACTATTTAAAATATTACAACATGGATTTATAATTGTGGGTGCAGACCACAAAAAATCTTTAGTGCCTAATCATAGATTTATAATTAAAACACACAATACTATGTTAAATATTACAACATGGATTTATATTGTTGGTGCAGACCACCAAAAAATCTTCAGTGCTTAATCATAGATTTATAATATAAAATACACATACCATTCTGTCATTCCACACTGCATCAATATCCAAGATGAAAGTTACTGATTGGCTGGTGCTATTTGGTCTAGGCCTGTAAACCCCACACATTGTACAGTGAGAAAGTTCTTCAGATGTTTAAATTGCTCAGTGATACAGTGTAATAGTTCTACTGAATATTTCTGTCCTTCTTATTCCCATTAAAACAGGGCAAGGTTTTCTAAATAATATTTTCTGCTTCTCTGGGTATTGGAGAAGCCAATTCCCTATAACTCTTGATGGCCTTACTTCTATGGAATTTTGTTACAAAAACATTTTATTTCTGCAACCACAACTCATATAACCACAACAATTACACATATAGGGCAACTTTAAACATGTAAGATGTTAATCTTTTAGCCTATGCTTAAGGATAGGTACATGTCTTATAGATGTGGTGGTACAGGATTGGTTGATGTTTTGGAGAACGGTGATCATTATGCTGGCCATACATACAATTAGCCCTAACTGTGGTTGTCTATACAGTGCTGAATGTTGTATGTATGGCTATAAATCACACCTATTGATTTATTGTACTGTTCCACAATGAGTTCATCTTTAGGTCAATGTATTGGATAACAATTTTTGACCTTTGACTTTGTTGTGCTTGTAAGTTTGTTTACCTCCCATTGGCTGCGCTTTGTTTTTATAACTATTTTCCTTGATTATGGTCAGACTATGTTTATGACACAGTTATATGGATGTTATATGGATCCAACACACTTTATTCCATGAAGATGCCCCCTTTAAAAAGCCCTGGTGTGTCAAGTGTTGCATTATATATACTAAATACCATGTTTAATACCTTCTATTGCTATTGTATGTACCTGCACATTTTACTATAGAAAACAACAAATTATTATTATTATCAAGATAAATAAATCTATCTAAACCCACTAGCCTTTATTTTGCTTTATTGTGCTATTTAAACTCTTCCATGAATTGTTTCTACTGGATACATGTATTGGGGATTAAAAACTATTATTTATCATGATGGATTGTTTGCAGAGTCTGTTACCAATAAGTCGATCTGCCTCTGTCAGTGTTCCCAGTGTTAGTGGTTGTAATATACCCCTCCCCTGATGCAATGAGATAAAACCTCCTACTCACCTATTTGCTCATACACATGGCTTTAAAATGTCAATTACATGCCACCAAACCTCTGATAACTAACCATTGGATTTCTATTTATTACATTGTTTTTTTTTACAGAACATCTGAATACTGGCTCCTAAAATTCTATGTATCAAATTGATTGTTATACAGGGGTTGATCTTAATGCTTAAGAGGTGACATTCAAATGTGTCACAGGATTTGTTGTAGATACATCTCCCAGCTATCCCTTCCAGCTGTTTTCTGTATGTTGTAGCACCCAGTCCATTCCGCTGCAAGTCAGACAACACCACCTACCAGGGAGTGTGCCCAACACTCCAGCAGAACTGAATAAAAGTACTGCTGTAGGGCTGTAGGTTGGCAAGTCCAAGTTCAATTGTGTGTTACTTACATGGTCAGGTCACTTGCCAGAGCCATTAATTTTATCATGTGACTGTTCTACATTTACTCCAACCCCAAAACATGAATTTAGTTAAGAATGTTCCTGTCACAGCTCCACTGACTTGTTATCTCTGTGTTGATTTAACAGTTGCTGATAAATGTGAATAAGTAGATTATTATTCATTTTGGAGTGTGCATATTAAACATGATAATGTATAAAATAAATGATTGGTTTGTCGGGCATAGCCCCAAGAGTCCAAATTCAAGCTTCCCTTTCCCTTCTTTTGCAACCCACAAAGTTTATGTATGTGCCTGTAAGTCCTATGGCCTCTTCTAAACCCTCCTCCTCCAAAGGGTACTGACTCACACACAACAAGACATGAGCTGTCCAATAAGCAATGTTGTGTCTCCATGTCCCAAGTAGAAGGGGGATGTAAGAGTGAAAACATAAATAACTCCAAACGTTTTACTTATTTTATTCTGTAGTTGGAAATCACTTAGAAAGGGAATCAGGACTTTGTTTATTGAGCTACATCTGAGCTATCAGTAAAAATACACTTTGGTTTTATGCTTTTCCCTTAATGGTGATCAGGCTGGCATGTTCCTATGGGATATCATTTACATCTCTTTTGCTATAAGTAGCAGCTACTAATCAAATGTTATAGCTTAATCCAAATAAAAAAATTTAAAAAAGTCTAACCCTGTAATGAAAGCATTTAACAATAGTCCATTCTCCATCCTCTGTGCTGTTTCATTTTCACACTGGCACTGCATAATAGCTGCTGTGTGTTACAAAATGAAGACATTGAGCACAAATCCATTTCGTGTAACATTTTACTAATGTGTATAGTGTATATGATGGTGTAGCTTCCTGCAGGCATATCACCTTGTCCTTATATCATAATACTAGCTCAGCCTCCACTGCTGGTTTTATTTTAACAGGATCCCTATTGGATAGGAGGCTGGTAATCTTCTGTTGAGTTCTAGAGAAGGCCTGTGCTGATGCAAGCAGTATGGCTGGAGAAATGTGCTCACAATAAAAATGCCCTACTTTCTATGTCGGGAATAGAATATGTGTGCTTCTAATAGAATCAGATTTCCTTTAATGTAAGGACATAGGCAATGTGTCTGCACAGGCCTCCAAGCCAAATAAAATGGCCTAGAATCATCTCATCTCTGCAGTGCAAACCTAGAAATGTAATCATGGAGTCATTAAAAATATTGGAAACATGGTACATTGTTATTTCATCCTGTTACAATATTAGAAGCATTTTTATAAATAATATATACCACTAAATGCACAATTATTAGTGTGTATCTCCCTATATATAAGTTTTTTTGTTTGTTTGTTTTAATGGTGTGTATACAGTATATATCAGTTTATATACAGTATATATTACAGTGTGTATACAGAATATATTACATTATATATACGTATATTATGCATGTATGTATCATTTTATTTATAAGTGCCACTGGGTACACACGCTGTACATTATAAAAACTGAGTATGCAAACAAGGGGATAAGTGCAAGCCATATACAAATAAATAAAAATTAAATTAAGTTTCATACATAGGTTAACATACACAACACACACACCACACACATATATATATATATATATATATATATATATATATATATATATATATATATAATATATATATATATATATATAATGGATAAATTGCAGCATGCCTTGAAACATTAGGAATGAGATCCGGCCCTAAAGAGCTTCAATCTAATAAACAATGTGCTATAAATTACATGTGTGTATAGCATAGTGTATATAACAATACACCACAGTGTATATACACTATATAACAGTGTATAAACTGTATATATAGTACGTGGTACATAACCATATATTACAGTGTATTTACAGTATATTTACACTGTATATATAGTATATAGTATAGTGTAACAGTATATTGTACAGTGTTAATACAGCATATAGTATAGTGTATATACAGTATATAGTACAGTGCACATACAGTATATAACACAGTGTATGTACAGTATATAGTACAGTGTAAATTCAGTATACATACAGAGTATATACAGTTTATGTACAATGTACATACAGCATATATTTCAGTGTATATACAGTATCTATTACAGTATATATACAGTATATGTATGTATGTATAGATTACCTATAAAACACAGCACTGTACATAAACAAATACAATAAAGTCATATAAGGGGGATAAATACATGGATAGTTCAGTACATAAATATCTAAATTATATAAAAGTGCTAGAGCCTTGCTACAAGAGGAAAGGAGGTCCCTGCCCCGTAGAGCTTACAATCTAGTTAGGAGGGTATGGGTATGGGTAACATACAGATACAATGGAATGGGTATAAGTGCTGAAGTGAGTTGTATGCAGTGCAAATAAAACAATCAAATACTGTGCAGTGTAGATACACTATACATTACAGACTGTAATATACTGTACATACACTTACTATATACTGTATACTGTAATATACATATGTACAATGCATATACAGTATTTATTACAGTGTGTTTACTGTATATAATACATTGTATATACACTCTTTATTACAGATATATGTATGTATTACAGTGTACATTACATTGTACATACTATATACATTTTAAGTATATAATACAGTGTACATACAGTATACATTATAGTATTAATACAGTGTATATGCACTATATTAATGGTGTATTACATATTAGTTGTATTACGTGTACATACAAAGTAAATTATAGTCTATATACAGTGAATATACACTATGAATTAGTGTGTATTACAGTTTATTAATATTTATTACATGCACATTACAGTGTAAACATATAGTATACATTATGTATATAATACAGTGTATATACACTTATTTAGTATGTATACAGTGTACATACAGTATACTTATAGTAGATAATACAGTTGTATATACACCATGAATTAGTGGTGTATTACAGTATATTAGTATGTATTACAGTGCACATTACAGTGTACATACAGTATACATTATAGTATATAATGCAGTGTATATAGACTATGAATAAGTGTGTATTACAGTATATTAGTATGTATTACAGTGCACATTACAGTGTACATACAGTATACATTATAGTATATAATACAGTGTATAGACTATGAATTAGGTGGTATACAGTATTAAGTATGAATTTACAGTGCACATTACAGTGTACATACAGTATACATTATAGTATATAATACAGTGTATATACACTATAAATGACAGTGTGTATATAAATGAACATAACTTGGCTAACGATATTTAAAGATATTAAATGGAGTTCACACATAAAAGCCCACTAACCCTGTATCTGACTTTGCCCTGGTGCATTGCCTATAACTGGCTAAGACATGACTTCATGTTAGTAAATCCCATCTTGAACAGTCCTGGTGGAGCTGGGTTCCATTTGGTCTCTGTGTTTACATGACAGTTTTACAGACTTGTCCTTGGATCCACTTTATTTGCATCGATTCTCACATTGAAGGTTTTAGTTTAGATTCACTAGAGATGACCCTATTATTTACATTTCACACTGAGTACAACATCAATGCTCTAAGTGCCAGTCCCTATCTTTTATTCATGGCCACAAGTCCTCTTTACCTAGATCATTGTCTAACACATTAGCATTTGCATTACAACGTCTGCTATGTTTCTTTTCAGTCTGTTCAATTAGACAATAATGTGTTTGCTGGGACAATCTATGTTTCCTATAGCACTCAGTAATCAAATGACTTCATTTTCCTCCTCTTAGTACAGTCTATTCATGTTCCAGGGTCCCCCTCCCCCATCAGAGGAAGAGAATATCCTGTGCACCTTTCCACAACATTGGGTCTGGAACAGTCTCAATAAATCATCTGCAGTTTATATAAAACGGTCTAATTGTCTGGAAAGGAAACATTGGATATTGTGTTTACATTGTATTTGTTACATTGTATATGTGCAACATTGTAATTGTATTACATTGTATATTGTGTTACCCTGTATATTGTGTTACATTGTATATGTGCAACATTGTAGATTTTTTACATTGTACGTTGTACTACATTGTATATTGGTGTTACATTGTACATTGTGCTACATTGTCTACATTGTATAGTGTGTATTATAATTGTGCTCCATTGTATAATGTTGCTACTTGTATTTGTGTCTACATTGTACTTTGTGCTACATTGTATATGTACTACATTGTATTGTGTTACATTGTATATGTGTTTACATTGTATTTGGTACAACATTGTATTTGTGCTACATTGTATATGGTGTTACACTGTATATTGTGCTACATTGTATATTGTTACATTGTATATTGTACTACATTGTATAGTGTTGTTTACATTGTATATTGTACTACATTGTATATTGTACTACATTGTATCTTGTTACATTTATATTGTACTACACAAGACATTGCACTACATTGCATATTGCGTTGATTGAAGCCTCTTTTTTTCTTGTTCATGTTATTTCTTAATTGAAATCTAATGAGTTTAATTTAGGGGGAAACTGATTCATTGTATGATACAAAGGATCAGTTCATCTTTCCTAATTATAAAACACATGTGTATCTAGTGCTGAATCTATCTGAAATCTATGAACCCAGTCTGGTATTTTATATTTTTTAAATTGGAATGCATAGTGCTCGTTTGGGAAACTCTGCACTGATACACTGTATACATCTGTCTGAACAATGAAGCCAGCCTATTGTATTTGTTCTTTTATTTTCCTCAAATTGAAAGTGTTGTGTATATTTATTTTTAAAAAATCAAACACTGATACAGTCGTTTTTCTCGTTTTTGATGCAACTAAGAACCCTTCCTAATTTTTTTGGTTTTCCCATGTTCATGTTGTTTCAAATGAAACATACTTGTAAATTTCTCGCCCTGAGCATTGTATCTCGTTCTGATGCAACAATGAAACCTTTCTAATTCATTCATATTGGTTTCAAATTAAAGCCACTTGAAAATTCTGCACTGATACATTGTATCTCCTGATTACAACGTTTTTTTCTCTCGTTCTGTGTTGCATCTATGAAACCTTCCTAATTTTATTTAATATTGGTTTCAAACTAAAGTCACATGGAAAATTCAGCACTGATACATTGTATCTTGTTTTGATTGCAACAATTGAAACCACCCTTATTTAATCATTTGTTTTCAATAAGTCCCTGTTATTTGAAACTGTTGCAACTGATACCTTCACCTGTTTTGTGCCTACAAACCTAGTTTTTCTCATATGTTTTTCAAATTAAAAGTCCCTGTAATTTGGAAAATATTGCACTGATCCTTTCACCTACTTGTGCCTACAAACCTAGCTTTTCTTCATGTTGTTTTCAAATAAAAAGTCCCTGTTTATTTGGAAAGTGTTTCACTGATACCTTTCACTACTTGTGCTACAAACCTAGTTATGGTTTTTTCTGTTCTGTTTTTATTCCTTCCGCCAGTGAAGGTTTGGGATCCATGGTCCCGCACTCAGTGTGTAAATGATGTTGGGTTTCTTTTCCCCCTTTAAGCGGAGAGTAATGAAGTTTGTCTAGGAGTATCCCCACTTTGTAAACCATGTCAGGGTGGAGTTGCAGGTTGCCTGAGTCTGCATGTTACTAGTGGGAACCAGGGGCTTATTCATTGTGTAGGGGGAGCAGCAGATTGCTGTGCAAGGCCAATGTAAAAGGCAGCTGAATGTAACACCATCTGGAGAAAGGGTCCCTTCACGACTTTCTCACACCGTCAGACAAAACTAGTGCCTCTTGTTCAGAGCCCTTGTCTATGCAGCCATACAATATGAGTCATTTACTTTTGCTGAGAGAAAATATGAGAACACAATATGGGGAACCGGTGAATGACCAGTTCCAGTGGCCTGCTTAAGTCGATTGAAATCTACGTCTAGAGTCATAATGGCGTATTGTCTCTCACCAGGGCTTATCTAAATGTCCACGCCAGTGTAAAGGAACCTTCAAGCTGCAAATAACCTACCAGATCTCAATTAGAATATTTTCCCACACTAAACTAAATCACTTGCAAGGAGCCTGTATAGTGAAATAGTCACCACACATAGACACAAAGGCAGGACAAAGAGGGGAGAGCAGGACAACCAATTCTTCCAATGATCCCTTTATCTATACCTGGTTATGGTAGATTAACACTTCAGGGGCGTTGATGGTAGAAAAAATATTATTTACACACACACCAACACAACACACACAACACACAATAGACACAGAGAGAGAGACATATAGTAGATTATAGATAGATAGATAGATAGATAGATAGATAATAGAGGTATATAGCATAGATAGATAGAATAAGAGATAGGTAGATGCGTAGATAGATAGATATGTGATAGATAGTGATAGTGTAGATAGTGATATTAGACTGTAGATATGATAGATGATGATTATAGTTGTGTGTAGTGCTCGTAGCTAGTACTCTGCTGTATGTGATACGTAGATGTGTGTGTGTGTGTGTTAGATTTGTGATGGTTCTGCATGCTCTTCTTTTTGGGTCCGTTTCTGTGTATTACTATGTGTCACACAACCACTCCCCCCTTGTCCCCTTCCCTTGGTTATCCCGGGGCTTTTCCCTCGTGGCTTTCGACGCCCCTCATCCCTTTTGGTGTTTCTTCTCTGTCACCTGTTAGCTGTCACTAGATGATACTGGATACCACTGGGCCCACACCTACCTCTCTCTCCTGCTGATCTGGGTACTGCTCCTTTCACGCTTCCTATCACGTTTGCAAATCTGGTTAATTCCGGGTAAGGTTTAACCCACTGTGGGGTTTTACACCCCGCTATTGTTGGCATTAAAATCCTGCACTAAAACTGGTGCAAACGCAATATTGAATCGCGAGCGTCAGGTGTGCGGGTGATTTTTGCGTATCCCACACATCCGACGCTGATATGGAGTTACAGTCACGCTAACTGGTAGAGAAACTTCCGAAACATGTAGTACACCGTTTTCTTTACCAATAAAGTTCTTTTACACAGCTGCAGTTCGGTGTCGTGGGGAAGCTACACTGATAATTCTAGTTTAGTCCTACAATTGTGATGAATTGGTAGTGTGTTATAGTGTGTAGTGTGAGATTTTATAGGTTTGAGTGGTGGCTCTACATAGACTGAGGAATGTACATACTCTATACTGGTTGTTAATTACATGCAGGGCAATGCTTTCTACCTAATGCTCAGTCTATATACCATATAGAGAGACAGATAGAGTGAGGGGAAGACAGGAGAGGCAAGGAAAATGCTGGAGGAAGATGGAAAGGGACAAGGTCTGCTAGAAACTGAGAGGGCAAAGAGGAAAAGTAGAAAATGGAAAAAGACAGCTAAAGAGACAGAGTGAGAGAGAGTCCGAAAGGAGAGAGGGGGGAGATAACTTGCAGTGCAGTACATATCATACATAGAGAAATTAATAAAAAGAATACCATATTAGATGTAATCTTTCTGTTTAATGTAGTAATGCTCCTTATCATCAAAGCAATGGGGGGTTTGTAACACAATGGCCCCTTAGGAAATAGTGTTAAAAATGATGAAATCAAGAAACTTCAGGGCCACAGTTAGAAAGAAAGACAGAAGGTGTGTGGGTGTGAGGACTGAGTTGTGCCAGAGAGAGAATGAAATGTGCTTGTGTGTGTTGTGTGTGTGTGTGATAATTGTTTGTGTATGAATTAAAGAGTCAGAAGTCATCATACACTAATGTGCAGTAGAGGTAAGTACTGCAGGTGTTGAGGCTTTAAGTGTCCCACCCAGGCTGTACCACTGCAGCATGGCCCCAATATGCCACATCCCTTCCTAGTTTACACTTGCCAAGAGCTGGGGGCAGGGACAAATACCGACAAGTTTAGGCAATCCCACCTGGAAGAGCAATTGTCAGTAAGGTGTGACTTTTCCATAACTTGACATTGCATGCTATGGGCAAGATTACTTTTGGGCTCCAATATAACTCAAGCAGGCACACTATTGGTTTCCCACATTAGTTTCACTCTCCCTCTAACGCCCCCACCCTGCAGATTTCTATAGAATATAAAACATCAAAATAGTGATACTGTATATGTTGCCAGAAGTTCCCTGCTTCCTCTTTCTCATGCTTTCTGCAGCAAGTGAGCTCTCCATGGGAGGTGTTCTCTGTCACCAAATGGTATCAGACTCTCTGCCTGTGCTAGCTGCTTTCTCCTAGCAGATGATTGGTGTTGTCTAGGAGACTGTAGCAGTGATTCCAAAGTCCCTATGAGATGCTAACACTTTTCTCTAGTGCAGTCACACTGCTGTGTGGGACCAACCTCTCTCCATTTGAACTTAATCCACATGAGCTTATCTTTCCAGCTACTCCCTCTCTATACCTCACCACACCAGGCCTTTGAGTGTCACATACAAATAAAGCCTGTGTGTTAATATTGAAAAAGCAATATTCCTAGGTTGATTCTTACAGTATAAAGTATAGAATATAACCAGTAATGTCACTTAACAATATTTCAATTTAAAATTAAGATACAGCTTTGCGGTGCTTATTAGACTGGCATTAGGACACACATTCATCTGTATAAAAGTACTGTATGGAAAATCCCTGATTTTTACATAACAATCTGGCTACAAATGTAGTGTGTGTGTGTGTGTGTGTGTGTGTGTGTGTGTGTGTGTGTGTGTGTCATAAGGGTTGTGAGTGAGTGTGTGTCTCTGCCCTGTATCCTCATATCACAATGTAATAATACCAGTGTCCCAGTCACCCGTTCCCCATCCCTGTATCCTCATATCCAAATGTAATAATACCAGTACCCCAGTCACCCGTTCCCACCCTGTATCCTCATATCAAATGTAATAATACCAGTGTCCCCAGTCACCCGTTCCCATGCTGTAGCCTCATATCCAAATGTAATAAACCATGCCCCAGTCACCCGTTCCCCTCCCTGTATCCTCATATCCAAATGTAATAATACCAGTGTCCCCAGTCACCCGTTCCCCATCACTGTATCCTCATATCCCTGTAATAATACCAGTGTCCCCATCACCCGTCCCCATCCCTGTATCTCATATCCAAATGTAATAATACAGTGTCCCCAGTCACCCGTTCCCCATCCCTGTTATCTCATATCCAAATGTAATAATACCAGTGTCCCCAGTCAACCCATTCCCCTCCTGTTCCTCAGATGTATCCTGAGCGGAAATGCAGTATTTAAATCCCATCAAAAAAGTTATAGAAAAAATTATCTTATTGTTGGTTCTGTTCCTACACTCCCCAATCTCATCTGCTTCTGGTTGCACCTTCCGGTGAGACAAATCTTTATTTGGCATAATCCCCATAGACTTCACACAACCAGCAAATGACCATGGAAAACAGAAAGAAAGAATATATTTAAGAATGGAAATGTTTAATGGGAATGTTGACCTTAAACAAAAAACTGGTTAATTGTCAGTTACCTGCCCCAAACCCCAACTGATGTTATATATGTTGCATTTTATTACCTGCATTACTAACCATTCTGGCAGGGTAAACTGACTCCTCCCTCCTCCATATAGTCAATCATGGTTGTGACTGCTGACATCACAACCAATGGTTCTGCGGCTTCACCTGCTGACTTTCTGCACATTCTAAAGCATATAAAAAGCACTGGAGCAGAGGGAGGATGCAGATACCTTTGCCAGAAAGGAACATAAATTATCATTAAATATCTGGTTACAAATGCATGTAAATAAACTGGTCAAATACCATTTGGCAGATAACTGATAAGTCACCAGTTTTGTTTTTGTTTTAAGGTGGACAGGAACTTATGGTGTTAGCATTCAAAAATAAATATTAATCAGATTTGATTTCAGTTTTTATGGACTCACATTCCTTTATTCACATTTCATCCAACTTTAAGGCAAGTCCAGCCCCTAAAATGAAAACTTACATACAGGTAAACCCCCCCCAAAACCCTCAACGGTAATAGTTTGAAATCTGAAATTTATAAATCTAACCGAAATCCTGCACAATGTCTGTTTCCCCTTTCTGCTCTCCTGGTTCTTCCAGTTAGCAACTTGTCAGTTATGGATTTGACAGTTGCACACAGCCAATGACGTGAATGTTAATCCCCTGTCTGCCTCTTTCTGAGCATCCCAGGCTCAGTACAGGCTCAGTACAGGTTTCTAAATTGCTCAGTTTCCATGAGGCATCCAGAAGCATCGCAGGTATGCGTAATGAATTCATAGGACAAACTATGTTATATCAACATATTTTAAAGAGGCCATTCTTTCTAAAAGATGTTCTTATGAGGGTGGAGTTGTCCTTTAATTTACTATGCAACCATTCATATAACACAGATCCAATCAGGAGTATAAAAAATCCATCTGACTATTATTAAAACGAAATACATTTCTTAGATTTTAAAGGAAGAAATATAAAATGTATATGCTACAGGTTTCCTACTGTAGGCCAGATGGAATTCTAGGCATTTGGGTAGCTGGGTAGGCTAAGACAAGGTTAAAAGAGGTGTTCCAACTATGACTTAAAGGACAACTCAAGCTAAGGTAGGAACCTGAATGTTTCTTATAATATTTGTGATCCTACAGGATCAGTGCTTTTCTTCAGTTCTGAAGTTTCACTTCACCCCCTTTCTATTGAATGCAAATTAGGTGTTTCTGCTCAATATTGCTTAGAGCAGATAGGAAAAGTCAGACAGTAATTGCATGGACAACTCTACCAAAGGACATTGAGGGCTATACAGCTCACCCAAAGCAAGGGGTGGGACAGGCCAAATTGACTTTAGGAAACCACAACCATCAGATTTCTCTACCAGGTTGCTGGTTTTAAAGAAAAGAGTAACATGTACATGTTAGTTAGAAAATAACAGAAACCATTCTGGCTCTTTTACATTTAGTTTAGTTCCCCTTTTAAACTTAAAAAGTCTTTTAGTAGGTATAAAGTCACACTGATCACTGCCAGTTTAGAGTGATTTTAACCCCTTGCTTGCACCGGCTGCGCTAGTATTGCATAAGACACTCACTTAGCTGCCGCAAGCTATTCACTAAAGTGAGTATTAGTGCCAGCTCACGAAAGGGTAAATCAAAGAGCCAAAAAAAGTCTAGACAGAAAGTTGTGTTAAAATAAAGATTTGGGGCCAGAACGAACGGCATGGCCATTTTCTGCTGATAGTTGCACATGTGTATGCGTTTATCTGTCGTTTGTCGGCCTGATCCACAACAATCATAACCGTGGACAAGGCCTAATGCAAGAGGTGGGAAAGTTTGAATTGGGAAGAGAGCACCAGGAGAGATTTGCTTAGGGCACCAAATAGCCAGAACCGACCCTGTTTCTAAAGGAACTGTTAAGGAATTGTAGAGGAATGTATAGTGAAATGTGGGTTAAAGGAGAACTAAACCCAATTTTTTATACTCCAGAATCTTAAAACAACCCCCCTAAAAAACCAATAAGCTATAAGATACCACTTCAGTAAAATTGTATTAAAGTAAATGTAAGCCTGTTCAAAATGGATGAAGTATGTGTGTTTATGTGCAGTGTCAGACCACCACCTCCTGACCTCAGTCACTGCTTCCTTGTTCTTATCTGTCCTGTAAAGGATTGGCTAGAGATTATTATGGGTGTGACCAACTGTAACAAGTTTCTGCCATGAGTAAGGACTGAGCATGTGCAGAACATAATGGTCGCTGACCAAACTGTGATACTAGAATGCTCTGAGTGAAGCACAAACCATATGTTATTTTGGTTAATTTCCCAGTGCCCATATCAAGTATTGAGTTAAGACACAGATTACTGTTTTATATCAAAGTGTTCTGCCTTCTGGTTCAGTGTTGTTCTGTGGCTTAGTTGCCCTTTAAGCATATTCATATTCAAAAAATATAAACTTTTGGAAACAGGCATCCTTTCATGGTCCTTTATTGCTGTCTAATCTTTACCTAATTTTAAGATTTTAGGTTTTTTTTCTACTTTATTTATACCCACTTTCCTGCTGTTTATCTGATATACATTTAGCTGGTATCTCTGGTATTGAAGGTCCTTGATTTTATCTTTGGAATTTCTTAAGGTCCTCCTCTTTTTATTGCCATTGTACCAATATGTGCAGTGTTGAGGACTCTCAGACAGAGCAAGTTTTGATTTGAAGGAGTTATTAAATACAGAATGACAGACAAAACTATATATATTATATATAGTACAACATAAAGGAGATGGGACATCCTACCAAGGCTATTGTCATCAGAGAGTAATATAAACTTAGACTGTAATCTCTTCGGGGCAGAGTCTCATGTCTAAATTATAAATATTGATTTATTTATAATTTAAATATATGTATTCTTAAAGGGATGTCCACCCAGAAAACAATAATGCAATATATTATGGTCATTATCCTATTAAAACAAGCCACAAATCATTAAAGGGACTGTAAACTCCCCTAAACCCCAAAAAGAACTATGTTCCATTTTTTTCTATTATTCACAGGGAGGTGAGAACGCTTATTCTCACCTCCCTGTGAATAAACGGACGCTCGGGGGACCTGGAACTTACCTAACCCGTCGCTCCACTCGCAGCCGCTCCTTCACTAAACAGCGGTCTCTCCGCATCGCGCACCCTATCTTTGTATTGGCGCGCATGCGCCTAAGATAGGGCGCACGGTCGGACAGAGCGCTGTCAGTGAAAGGAGCGGCTGCGAGTGGAGCAGCGGTAAGGTAAGATCCAGGTCCCCGAGCGTACTATTATTCACAGGGAGGTGAGAATAGCGTTCTCACCTCCTGTGAATAATAGAAATGAATGGCACATAGTTCTTTTTGGGGTTTAGTGTTCCTTTAAAATCCATTCAGCACATTTTAAGATAGATAAGTTTTACTACCTTCAATTTGCAGACCGAGGGCATCTCTCTCACCCACGTCCGTGCCTTTTCCATTCCCGCCACGCAGCCTTCATCCTCCCTAGCGCACAACACCCCCCCACCAACCGGATCCATCTTTCCTTCTTGTTCCAACAGTGTAAAATCCTTTATGTGTAAGATAGATACCCTGCGCCCAGACCTAACCGACAAGTATTTAAAAAAAAATAATCAGACTTGTACTTCATTCCCACAAATTCCACTGACATTGGCCGCATCTTAACCAATCACAGAAGTGGCTGCCAGTCCGGCCCCCTGTTGCAAGTTCTTTTTTTTTTAATTACATGGTGGTTGGGGTGGGCAGCGGGTATTTATCTTATACTAAAAGATGAATTTTAGGGTGGACATACCGTTTAACTTATATGAAACTTAATTTAATTTTATTTATCTGTATTATTGCTTGCACTTACCCCTTGTTTGTATACTATACCCAAGTGCCGCTTTATAAATAAATTATACTACGTACATACCTAAACTACTGTGGCATGTGATATGGAAATCATACAATATGTACTGCTCTTTCAATCCTTCCCTATGATGAGCCTCTGTTCTTGTTCTGCTTCATATTCACCCTACACCACCACAGCACCTAAATACAACCAATCAGGGGGAGGTGGAGCATACCTAAGTTGTAAGCTCTTAGGACAGGGACCTCATAGATCTTTATATATCAAAGAAACTCACTTGAATTATGTTTCTAGAAATGCACACTTTTAATTTTGTAGCTTATTTATATGTTAATCTATGTAATTCAGCCACTGTTTGTATTTTTAAATGTGTAAAGTGTAGCAAAAACACTAGACATTGAAATAAACTTGGTGTCAAATTTAAATGCCCCCCCCCATAATAAAGTTTTTCCTAATATTACAGGTTCATCAAATGTCTTCAATGATTTTCAAGTCAAGTTGAGCTGAGGACAGGACGACCTTGATGAAAAAACTTCAAACTATGCATTCTAAACGCATATTTTAACATGGCCACTAGAGGTCACCAGCCACCTGCTTTCTCTATATTCACAATCTTACTTCCATTGTCAGCCCCTTTATTAACATCCCCTTAATTATGTAATCCAGGCTCTGCATGTAAATTAGGAAGATCTCCAGGATTGTATAAATAAAGCAGCTCTTTCAGATTACAGAAAGCAGGGAAATTTGAATGCTGTGAATGGTGGAGCTAAGGCACATTGAGAACATGGATGATGGTGTGAAAAAACTGAAATAGAATGTTTGTGTAGTTTACTGTACATCCAGCAGAACAGATAATTAGGTTGAGAGTTAATACTATTAACATCTATGGACATTGGCACATTGGTATTGTGTCTGGGAGATCATTAAAACTGTACTTTGTAACTGGAGCACACAAGATACATCAACGGGCTCATGGAAATGACAGTGATATATATAGAACAAAACATACCACCTACCTACCTTTATCACTTACCTGCATGAGCTAGGGTCACACTGGACCTTTAATATCACACTGTGTAAGGCACACGAAAATACTTATATAGTTTAATCTGGGTGTAAAGGAATTGATTTTTATAATGTTAATCCATTGTTACTTATAATGAGACAGAATTCATACATATAATGTTACAGATTGATACTTATAGTTTTAAAGAATTGATACATATATGTAAATCCACTGCTACTTATAATTTTATAGTAATGATACATATCATGGTACAGAATTGATACATATAATGTTACAGAATTGATACATATAATTTACAGAATTGATCCATATATTTTACAGAAGGGATGCATATTATGTGACAGAATTGATACATAAATTTACAGAATTGATCCAATAAATTTTACAGAAGGGATGCATATTATGTGACAGAATTATACATATAATGTTACAGAATTGATCCATATAATTTTACAGAAGGATGCATATTATGTGACAGAATTGATTCATATAATGTTACAGAAGGGATACATATTAGTGACAGAATTGATACATATAATGTAAATCCACTGATACTTGTTATAGTATCGATACATATTATTATAGATACATATCGATACATATTGTTAAAGTAATGATACTATGATGTTACAAAACGGATACATATCATGTTACAGATGATACATATAATGTTACAGAATTCATAAATATGTCACAGAGTTCATACATATAATGTTATAAATTCACACTATAATGTGTACAGAATTCATACATAAATGTTACAAAATACACAGAATTATATATATACAATGTTACAGACAGATTGATACATATAATATACAGAATTGCTACTTATAATGGTAAGGAGTTAATATAATATAATGTTTCTATTTGATACATTTAATGTTAATGTATTAATACATATAAATGGTAACATAATGATAAATATTTAGTCAGTAAAACTCTAGGGACAAGCAAATGTATTATAATGGCTGAGATGTTACAGAACCCACTAGAAATACCAATTCCCGTTGGAAAATCTGGGAGAGATTAGCCAATGACCATCATTTGTATCCCTTCCACTAAAGGGATCGTTAGTTATATGAAAATATAGGGTAGGGTATTGGGGGTTTGGTGTAGAATGCATAGACAATATACACTGCGGTAGTTTACTATTAAATATAGTTTCAAACATACATCTATCTCTTAGATATCTAGATGTGTGTGTTGCTAGAGATAAATTAATTAGAGAGATAGATAGACAGACAGACAGACAAATAGATAGATTATAGATAGACAGAACAGACAGACAGACAGACAGACAGACAGACAGACAGACAGACAGACAGACAGACAGACAGAAACAGACAGACAGACAGACAGACAGACAGATAGATAGATAGATAGATAGATAGATAGATGATAGATAGATAGATAGATGATAGATAGATAGATAGACAAACAGCATACAGACACATAGATGATAGATAGATAGATAGATAGATTAGATAGATAGATAGATAGATAGATAGATAGATAGATAGATAGTTCAATATTATTGCATGTGACAGTGTAAATAGTTACTAGTGTAGTGGGACTCTCTCTGGATTTAATTCCCAGGGTATTTTTTAAGAAATGTCATTAATTTAAATACAGATTCCCAACTGTGGATCAGGGATTATTATTTTGGTTTGGATTAGGTATGGAGTAATTGCAATGTAACCAGACAATGGCCATATTAATATTAATAGGAACATTGACTACACAGTAACAAACGGATTTCTTCATTGTTTTACCTGATGGGATCTCTCCCCATCCTATGTACTGCTATTGGTATTGTTTTGTATTTAGTGATATTACACACAGGGGCCGGATTTAGTTTTATTTGTTTTATTTGGGGAATATAATGGTAAAGAATTAGAAAATATTCACTGATGTTGGGGAATCCTCAAATGCAAGAACCAAATCATACAGTACAGTATACATTATACTATATATTCCATTATACGTTTATATTAATAGTATAACAATATACATTTATTTAATAGTTTAATATTATACACTTATAATACTTAATAGTTTAACAATATACATTTATATTAATAGTATAATAATATACAAAATACAATTACATTTTAGTATAAATTATACACTTATGTTAATAGTAAAATAATATAACTTTATATTAACAGTATAAACGTATGCAATATAGATTTATATTATAGTATAATATTATACACTTGTATTAATAGTATAAAAATATACGTTTATATAATAGAAAGGACCATGAAGCAGTCAGTGATTATAACTGTAATTCGTTGTAAATTGTGTTCATTTCAATCATTAAATAACTTTTTGCTATGGGGGTGACATTCTCACTCTTTTCTCTACACCTCTTTTGTGCTATCTACAATCTATCTATCTATCTATCTATCTATCTATCTATCAATCTATCTGTCTATCTATCTATATATCTATTATCTATCTATCAATCTATCTGTCTATCTATCTTCTATCTATCTATCTATCTATTCTATCTATATCTATCTACTCATTTCTATCTATATCTATCTATCCTCAGTCTATCTATTATCTATCTATCATATCTATCTATCTGTCTATCTATCATCATCTATCTATCTATCTATCTATATCTGTCTATCTATCTATCATCAAAACATCTATCTATCGTCTATTTATCTATCTATCTCCATCTATCTATGTATTTATCTATCTATCTATGTGTTTGGTGTGTCTCTCTCTGTCTAGTTGGATAGATAGATAGATAGACAGACGACAGACAGGATTAGATATAGATAGATAGATAGATAGATAGATAGATAGATAGATAGATAGATAGATAGATAGATAGATAGATAGATAGATAGATAGATAGATAGATAGATAGACAGACAGACGGCTAGATAGATAGATAGATAGATAGATAGATAGATGAGATAGATAGATAGATAGATAGATAGATAGATAGATAGATAGATAGATAGATAGATAGATAGATAGATAGATAGATAGATAGATAATGATGGATGGATGATGGATGGATGGATGGATGATGGATGGATGGATGGTGGATGGATGAATGCCATTCCATGATAAATTGGAAATATTTCGTTCTTTATTATTTTTTGCTGGTGATTTCTTTCCATCTGTTAAATAAAATATTTTACCCGAACGAATGTTTTGTTGATTTTGTTTTTCCACTTTAGTTTGGGTCAGAAAATATGATTGGTTTGAAATCGTTCTGTGTGTACAGGCAGATCGTACGATCGATAAACAGGAGCCCAGGTGGGATGGATTGGTTTTGGTTTGAGTGTAAAGGTTAACAGGCGGGTGCTTTGCCCATATCCACGAAGAGGGGGTGCCAGCTGGTGGGTGTATCGGGGAGGGGGAGCTGGCACAGGATCCCTAGCACTAACACTAAATGATTGGGGTGGATCGTTCCAACCCCCACCTCACTGCATTGTTTGTACCTTTTCCCTACAGGACAAATCATCTTGCCACTGTCCATTAAACAAAATACCGTAAATAACCAGGAAATTTCCCTTCTAGTGCCAGGGTTAAGGATAGCTGGAACAACCCAACCCAATCCAACCCAGCCCAGTCCCTTTGTTTGAATGAATGAAGTTTGCCCAGTTTGTGGATTTCTCCCCCAGACATGAGATTTGGTTGTTGACATTGCTAAGGTACAGGGAACATCATCTACCATTGGACAGAGGATTGAAGTGTGTGTGATAGGATGGGACTGAGGGATTTTAATCATTAAACTCCAATGTGAGGACCTGAAGGAAATCTGTGCAGCACAAGAGAGGCAAAGACCCTGTACACACACACACACACACACACAAAAACCACACACACACACACACACTATTCACCTGGCTGTGGGCAATAAGGAGTTAAAGGGAATGGCAGCCTCATGGGAGTTGGATTGGGATCTCACAGAACTTCTGTAATTACACTGGGCCAGAACCGCCTGGGAATGGGCACCAAGGGATAAGGAGATGCCCTGCATCCCCTGGCACCCTCGCTGGGTAAGTTCCTATTAACTTGCATGTTTTATCTCCCGTGTGTGATTTCAATGCCTAGAAGATATACATATGTAGCCTACCATACAAATATACAGATATAATACTGAATACATAATAACATATACACTATAGACATACACAAATACATATACATATATACCTACACACATAAACATAACACTATATACACCTATATAATATACAACATATATACATATATACATACACACTATTACATAACCATTATACACATATAAATAAACCATATATAATATACACTATAAACTCACACATATATACATATACACATATATACACCTATAAAAGCTATATACATACCATATATACATACACACTTTATACATAACACATTTATAAACACCTATTAAATATATACATACACATTACACATATAAACATATTACATATACACTATACATATCACATACATACATATACACATATACACATGAATGCACATACACATATAGTCATCCAGCATAGTGGCTGCATGTAGCTTCCCAAATGATGAATAGCAGAGTTAAGACGGTGCTAAAGGAGTTGATTGTTTTTCCCTACACAGAGTTCGTTTCTTTTGCCAAACTGGCCAGATGGAATGTACTTTTGGCCTTATGGGGTGTTTGCGTCAATGTGCTTGGTCCTTAAGTTGTTTACAGTGTCTGAAGCAAAAGGACTAGTGTACATTTGTGTTAATGGTTTTAATCTACTTCTATCTATCCGTCTATCTACTTACCCTATAGTATCTATTATCATCTACTCTCTATCTATCATCCATCTTCTAACTCTCTATATATCGTATATCATCATCTATCTATCATCTATCTATCTATCTATTATATTATTAGCTATCTTCATATCTATCTATCGATATCTATCTATCTATCTATCTATCTATTTATCTATCTATCTATCATCCTCATCGTTTACCTCTTACTATCTATTTATCCATCTATCTATCTATCTATCTATCTATCTATCTATCTATTCTGTCTGTCTATCATCTATCTAGTGTGTGAGAGAGAGAGAGTTCGTACATAATTTGTTTTTCCAATGACACCTGTAAGAGAGAGTGAGTCTTTGTGCATTAATTAAAGGATCCATGATATATCAGATACATACATTATATATATATAATGATGATGTGCTACTAGGAAATGGAAACCCTTTGTGGATATTTGAGACATGGCACTGACCTATTACTGAATGAAATGTTTTTATTTTAACATTCCACTTACAGGCCATGGGGTGTCAGTCTAGCTCTGCTTCAATAAAGACTGCTCATTGCATCATGTATTAATAGTTCTTGTGACCATGTCATCATATAGCATTAACTTGGCCTTTGTTTTCTCAAATGTGCCCAGAAAGATCTAACGAAATCCTAAGCCCCCATTCATTGCAGGGAGGGGGAACAAGACTCTCATCTTGTCTTAATTATCTTTATTAGTGAGAAGGTGGAAGGATCCCATTATTATCAGTATCATAACATTATAAAATATATCATATTTATGGTCAATACAAACAGCCCTGGGAGCAGTTAGATTATGCACATGCTTGGAAATCATTATACCTGTTTGCAGTTCCCAGCTCTGCAAGAAAAGCCTTTCTACCCACCACCACCAGTGTCGCTCTTCTACCACACACTAGACTGACCCTATCTAGGTAAACCAAATGACAAACTGTATACCCCTTTTCTTTCCCACCACAATGTATACACAATGTATACACATTGTATACCCCTCACGCCCCAGCACCAGAGCTGCAATCTTCAAAGATTTGCCATTGGCCACACCTACTGAGCCCATATTCAGGCATTATTTGCTGCTAGTCCACAACTGCTGCAGGGTGAGGGGGGGGGGGGGGGGTTATGCAGAAGATAATTACACTTGGGTGTTTTTTTTCCTTCTTCCCTTTTCAGTTAATGTGCGATTAGGTGATCATTGTCCTGCCTTAATATTCAGGCTTTTAGGTGTGTATCAAGAATCCCTTAAAATCTATAATTATAGATGTTGTCCTTAAGCCCAACATTACCCTTAAATGGTTAATTAAACTGCCTTTGTCATGTGACCCCTTTCAGTCCCAAACATTCAATGAACACGTGACCTAATTAATTCCAGGTGTCAGTCCAGGCCTAAGCAGAAAGAGCATGCATCCTTTTATTTCATTTCCACACTAATGCGACAATGGGCCATTGGTTTTCAATCATTTTATATTAAACAATTTTCTACCCTTCCCCCATTTGGAGTTAATTAATAAACAATAAATGAATAAGATCGTGTGAAAATAAAAAATATTTGATCTCTCACTGGGAAATCGATCAACAAAATGGGCTAAATAAAAAGGAAATAATGAGAACAATCTCCCCCTTATCAAAGTCAATTGGGTTTCATTTCTATAGACACAAATAGTACTTACCTATAGTGCATAGGGAAAGGGGGGGGAAAGAAATAGGGGAAAGAAATATCACACAGCCACCCTGTGATTTATATGGTTATAAACTATCATTAATCGGATTTTATCGTTCAACTGGGTGTCTATCAATCATGTTATATTATATCTCTTTCAATATTCTTTATCTACTCAAGTGTAGATGTCTGTCTATCTATCTATCTACTATCTATCTATCTATCTATCTATCTATCTATATCTTCTAACTATATATCTATTAGTCAATTATCTAAATGTATCTCTTTCTCTCTCTCTCGTCTCTCTCGTCTCTATCTATCTCTAGCTCTCATCTTTATCTCTCTCTCACTCATCTCCTATGTAGCTATCTCTCTTTCCCATATATCGCCTCTGTCTTCTATCTATCTGATCTATCTATCTATCTATCTATCTATCTATCTTCGTATAGTATGTTAGTGTATGATAAAAAAATAGAAATGTTAATAATCTTAATCTCCCACACACGCACACCACACACAACACTATTTTGTACACACTGACTCTTTGTAATAACTAGTTTTCGATTAAAATTTCGATTAAACCTAAAGTCACTGACTAGATCCATTCACTGCAGTGAAATCTACATAACAATAAAAGCCTTGATCCTGAAGGTAAAACCCCAAATGTAATAAATTATTATTATTATTATTATTATTATTATTATTATCATCCACATCCTCTGATCACTGGCTGTTTATTCTCTGTATATGTTTTTGTGTTTAATAGAAGGGAAAACGAAGGAAGAAAAATGTTACTGCCCGGGCATGGGGCAGTGTGCCAGTGTTTGGCCTGGGTATGCCAGTTAAATGCCACTTTGTTATTGGGCACTGGATGTGGTCTAGTGTAACTGTGCAGTTGGATTGACTGGAAGACAGACAGGCTGCTTTTCACATTTGGGGGGGGACAAACTGGCTTCAAAGTCAGGTGTTTGGGGAGCTGAAACTCTTATTCAAATTGCCAGTCAGTGCAGCTGTGATTCGCAGGGACTTAGTTCCTGGCTGTCTGGCATGGATAGGAGGAGGGGAAGGGAGGGAGGGCAGGGGGACAAATGAGAGAGGGGGAGACAAGGGGAGCACTGCTAACACTGCAGGCAGAATGGGCTTAGCTGTGGCCCAGGCAAATAGGGTACAGGCCCCAGAAAGGTATGAGCCATGCCAACAATGGTGGAAGCACTGCATGCCAGGTAAGCAGGAAAGAAATGGGTTATTGTGGTCAATGTGGCATTTTGGGTGGCAGAGGGACTAGAGGGCCCATGACTTATAACTGGAATACAAGGAACCTGGGAATACGAGTCTTCTATCATTGGGACACACCTCTATATAGCACTAGAAATGATTAATATATTGTAAATGCATATACACCAACAAATACATATACACCTGCAAACACACACCAACCTATATATAGCATCTGCAAACACACCAACATATATATATATATATCATATATATATATACAGACACACACACCATAATATACATATACACACACACGCTATCATCATTTGCAGATATACATACAAACACACCATCAAATACATATATACCTACATACATGCATACATACAAGCACACGCACACCATCATATACCCTATATATATACAGACACAGTATCACATCATATAAACAACAATCATAATATAGATATAACACACACTATCATCATATACATACAAACACATCTAATATACATAACACACCACACACACCCCACACACACCCACACACACACACACTATCATCAAATATATGTACATCACACCCATCATTATACTATTACAATAACAACACATCATAATACACACACACAACTATCAGATCATATACATATACAACAAACCCTCATCAATATACATATATACACACACACACACCACACACATCATCATATACAACATGCATACACCCATCATCATATACACACACACACTCATATACATATAACATACAGACACACATTATCATACCATTATTGTTAACTGCTTCAGAAATCTCTGGTATGGAGATTAAAGCTACAATCAGTCATCCCCAGTGCCTAGAGATATATTGGATGTATTTGATGCAGGCTATGGGAGGGAAACAGCCTGTGCAGGTAGAGATAACTGGGCTCCTTATTATAGGACTGATTACATTCGGTGTACAGTAAGAGCTTCAGAACACATTCACTTAAGGGAGATTTAAGGGAAACTGAAATGAATATTTATACACAAATATGGAAATTCTAATAATGTATTGTTCTCAGTGTGTACAGTATACTATAATGTATATTGTTCTCCAGTGTGTACAGTAAATCTAATAATGTATATGGTTCCCAGTGTGTACGTATACATCTATAATGTATATTGTTCCCAGTGTGTACAGTATACATCTAATAATGTATATGTTGGTTTCGGTCCCCAGTGTGTACAGTATACATCTAATAATGATTGGTTATCCAATGTTTACAGTATACATCTAATAATGTACTTGGTTTCTCCAGTGTGTACAGTATACATCTATATGTTATATCGGTTCTCCAGTGTGTACAGTATACATCTAATAATGTATATCGGTTCTCCAGTGTGTACAGTATACATCTAATATGTATATCGGTTCTCCAGTGTGTACAGTATACATCTAATAATGTATATTGGTTCTCCAGTGTGTACAGTACACATCGAATAATGTATTTGTTCTCCAGTGTGTACATACACTCTAATAAGTATATTGGTTCCCCAGTGTGAACATATACATCTAATAATGTATATTGGTTCCCCAGTGTGAACAGTATACATCAATAAGTATTTGGTTCTCCAGTGTGTCAATATCATCTAATAATGTATATTGGTTTCCCATTGTGTACAATAACATCAATAATGTATATTGTTCTCCATGTGAACAGTATACATCTAATAATGTTTATTGGTTTTCCAGTGTGTACAGTATACATCTAATAATGTATATGGTTCTCCAGTGTGTACAGTATACACTAATAATGTTATTTGTTCTCCAGTGTGTACAGTATACATCTAATAATGTATATTGGTTCTCCAGTGTGTACAGTATACATCTAATAATGTATATTGGTTCTCCAGTGTGTTACAGTATACATCTATAATGTATATTGGTTCTCCAGTGTGACAGTATACATCTAATAATGTATATTGGTTCTCCAGTGTGTACCGTAATACTCTATAGTTATATTGTTTCTCTAGTGTGTACAGTACACATCTAATAATGTATATTGGTTCTCTAGGGTTCTCTAACTGTGTTAGGAATGTATCTGTGCAATGTATTTATGACCAAGTATCTTTATTGCTAAAAAATCTAAAAAATAAAAGCCCCAAGTTTAATGCATCCTAGGATTACAATTGCTGGTTGTTACACAGGCGTGTAGAGGGTTAAATGTCATTATCACCCCCATTATAACAACCTATAAATAATAGTCTGTGAAATCTCCCCTCCATAAGACACAAAGGAGAGGAAGTGGGAAATAGCATAACAGGATTGAATAGCCTCACATACTACAGTATTTAGGTAATAAAGAAGGAAAATGCAAATCTACCTTTACATTGCATCAGTTTTAAAGCTAATAGATTCTGGAGCCAACAGGAGCAGAGTGTGGAGACCTGATTTATTCATACCGTGTCTGTCCAGCCCCATATACCCTGATCCTGATCTTGCAGGCTGGTCCTTCCCTCTGCACAGGCAGTTAGTAGCCACATTTCCTTCCAGCAGAGCTGCTTCATCTTGGGATCAGGATTCCTTGTCTTTCCCTTTTAATAGATTTTAATGTCTTGTTAAAAAAAGAAAAAGGAAAAAAATGGAATGAAAAATAATAATGATGAGAACTGAGTCAATGAGGGTGGGGAATGGCATTGGGTGCAGACCTCAGCTGGATTAGCATATAGTTTTAATGCCCTCATTGCCTTGATGTATGTAAATGGAGCCAGGCAGTACGTCAGTGCCTGTGACCTGCTGGAGGAGCTGGAGTGAGCAGGGGAAGAGAGAAGGCAGTGCTGGGAGGGGGGAGACACAGGGAACAACATCAGCATTGCCATGTGTGAAAGCCTAGCCAAGTGTGTTGTGTGTGTGTGTGTGTGTGTGTGTGTGTGTGTGTGTGTGTGTGTGTGTGTGTGTGTGTGTGTGTGTGTGTGTGTTGTGTGTGTGTGTGTGTGTGTGGTGTTGGGTTTTTAGTATTGTGTGTGTGGTGTGTGTGTGTGGTGTGTGTGTGACCATCCCTGTATCCTCATATCCAAAATGTAATAATACCAGTGTCCCAGTCACCCGTCCCCATCCTGTATCTCATTCCAATGTAATTATACCAGTGTCCCCAGTCACCCGTCCCCATCCCTGTATCCCTATATCCAAATGTAATAATACCAGTGTCCCCAGTCACCCGTTCCCCATACCTGTATCCTCATATCCAAATGTAATAATACCAGTGTCCCAGTCACCCGTTCCCCATCACCCTGTATCCTCATATCCAAATGTATAAATACCAGTGTCCCCGTCACCCGTTCCCCATCCCTGTACTCATTATCCAAAGTAATAATACCAGGTCCCCAGTCACCCGTTCCCCATCCTGTATCCTCATATCCAAATGTAATAATACCAGTGTCCCCAGTCACCCGTTCCCATCCCTGTATCCATCAATCCAAATGTAAAATACCAGTGTCCCCAGTCAACCGTTCCCCATCCCGTATTATATCCAAGTAATAATACCAGTGTCCCCAGTCACCCGTTCCCCATCCCTGATCACTCATATCCAATGTAATAATACCAGTGTCCCCAGTCACCCGTTCCCATCCCTGTATCCTCATTTCAATGTAATTATACACAGTGTCCCCAGTCACCCGTTCCCATCCCTGTATCCTCATATCCAAATGTAATAATACCAGGTCCCCAGTCACCGTTCCCCCTCCTGTATCCTCATATCCAAATGTAATAATACCAGTGTCCCCAGTCACCCGTTCCCCATCCTGTATCCTATATTCAAATGTAATAATACCAGTGTCCCAGTCACCGTTCCCCATCTGTATCCTCATCCAAATGTAATAACCAGTGTCCCCAGTCACCCGTTCCCATCCCTGTATCCTCATATCAAATGTAATAATACCAGGGTCCCAGTCACCCGTTCCCCTCCTGTATCTTCATATCCAAATGTTGTAATAATACCGTGTCCCCAGTCACCCGTTCCCCATCCCTGTATCCTCATATCCAAATGTAATAATACCAGTGTCCCCAGTCACCCGGTCCCCATCCTGTATCCTCATATCCAATGTAATAATACCAGTGTCCCCAGCACCCTTCCCCATCCCTGTATCCTCATATCCCTGTAATAATACCAGTGTCCCCAGTAACCCTTCCCCATCCTGTATCCTCATATCCCTGTAATAATACCATGTACCCCAGTCACCTTCCCCATCCTGTATCTCATATCCAAAAGTAATATACCAGTGTCCCCAGTCACCCGTTCCCCATCCTGTATCCTCATATCCCCTGTATAATACCAGTGTCCCCAGTCACCCTTCCCCATCCTGTATCCTCATATCCAAATGGAATAATACCAGTGTCCCCAGTCACCCCGTTCCCCATCACTGTATCCTCATATCCCTGTAATAATACCAGTGTCCCCAGTCACCAGTTCCCCATCCCTGGATCCTCATATCCAAAATGTAATAATACCAGTGTCCCCAGTCACCCGTTCCCCATCCTGTATCCTCATATTAAATGTAATAATACAGTGTCCAGTCACCCTTCCCCATCCCTGTATCCTCATATCCAAATTTAATAAACAGTGTCCCCGGTCACCGTTATCCCACCTCCCTGTATCCTCATATCCAAATGTAATTATACAGTGTCCCAGTCACCCTTCCCCATCCTGTATCTCAATATCCAAAAATAATACCAGTGTCCCCAGTCACCCGTTCCCCATTGTATCCTCATATCACAAATGTAATATTACCAGGTCCCCAGTCACCCGTTCCCATCCTGTATCCTCATTATCCAAATGTAATATTACCTGTCCCCAGTCACCCGTTCCCTCCCTGTATCCTCATATCCAAATTAATAATACAGTGTCCCCAGTCACCCGTTCCCATCCCTGTATCCTCATATCCAAATGTAATAATACCAGTGTCCCAGTCACCTTCCCTCCTGTATCCTCATATCCAATGTAATAATACCAGTGTCCCCAGTCACCCAGTTCCCCGTCCTGTATCCTCATATCCAAATGTATAATACCAGTGTCCCAGTCACCCCGTCCCCATCCTGTATCTCATATCCAAATGAATAATACCAGTGTCCCCAGTCACCCGTTCCCCTTATCATCTCATATCCAAAGTAATAAACCAGTGTCCCCAGTCACCCGTTCCCCATCCCTGTATCCTCATATCCAAATGTAATAATACCAGTGTCCCCAGTCACCGTTCCCCATCCCTGTATCCTCATATCCAAATGTAATAATACCAGTGTCCCAGTCACCCGTTCCCCTCCTGTATCCAATCCAAATGTAATAATACCAGTGTCCCCAGTCACCCGTTCCCCATCCCTGTATCATCATATCCAAATGTAATAATTACCAGTGTCCCCAGTCACCCGTTCCCATCCCTGTATCCTCAATCCAAATGTAATAATACCAGTCCCAGTCACCCTTCCCATCCCTGTATCCTATAATCCAAAGTAATAATACCAGTGTCCCCAGTCACCCGTTCCCATCCCTGTACCTCATATCCAAATGTAATAATACCAGTGTCCCCAGTCACCCGTTCCCCATCCCTGTATCCTCATATCCAAATGTAATAATACCAGTCCCAGTCACCCGTTCCCCATCCCTGTATCCTCATATCAAATGTAATAATACCAGTGTCCCCAGTCACCCGTTCCCATTCCTGTCCTCATATCCAAATGTAATAATACCAGTGTCCCCAGCACCCGTTTCCATCCCTGTATCCTCATATCCAAATGTAATAATACCGTGTCCCAGTCACCGTTCCCATCCTGTATCCTCATATCCCATGTAATAATACCAGTGTCCCCAGTCACCCTTTCCCCATCCCTGTATCCTCATATCCCAAATGTAATAATACCAGTGTCCCCAGTCACCCGTTCCCCATCCCGTATTTCATATCCAAAGTTAATAATACCAGTGTCCCCAGTCACCCATTCCCCATCTGTCCTCAGTGTATCCAATGCGGAAATGCAGTATTTAAATCCCATCAAAAAAGTTATAGAAAAAATTATCTTATTGTTGGTTCTGTTCCTACACTCCCCAATCTCATCTGCTTCTGTTGCACTTCCGGTGAGACAATCTTTATTTGGCATAATCCCCATAGATTCGCCAACCAGCAAATGACCATGGAAAACAGAAAGAAAAAATATTAAAGAATGGAAATGTTTAATGGGAATGTTGACCTTAAACAAAAAACTGGTTAAATTGTCAGTTACCTGCCCCAACCCCAACTGATGTTATATAGTTGCATTTTATTACCTGCTACTAACCATTCTGGCAGGGTAAACTGACTCCTCCCTCCATATAGTCAATCATGGTTGTGATGCTGACCAAAACCAATGTGCTGCTGCTTCACCTGCTGACTGTCTGCACATTTAAAGCAATATAAAAAGCAATTGGAGCAGAGGGAGGATGCAGATACCTTTGCCAGAAAGGAACATAAATTATCATTAAATATCTGGTTACAAATGCATGAAAAACTGGTCAAATACCATTTGGGCAGATAACTGATAAGTCACCAGTTTGTTTTTGTTTTAAGGTGGACTGAACTTATGGTTAGCATTCAAAAATGAAAATATTAATCAGATTTTGATTTCAGTTTTTTGACTCAATTCCTTTATTCACATTTCATCCAACTTTAAGGGCAAGTCCAGCCCCTAAAATGAAAACTTACTACAGGTAAATCACCCCCCAAAACCCTCAACGGTAATAGTTTGAAATCTGAAATTTATAAATCTAACTGAAATCCTGCACAATGTCTGTTCCCTGTTTCTGCTTCCTGGTTCTTCCAGTTAGCAACGAGTTATGGATTTGACAGTGACTGCACAGCCAATGACTGAATGTTAATCCCCTGTCTGCCTCTTCTGAGCATGCCCAGGCTCAGTACAGGTCTCAGTACAGGTTTCTAAAATGCTCAGTTTCCATGAGGCATCAAAGAAGCACGCAGGTATGCAGTAATGAATTCATAGGACAAACTATGTTATATCAACATATTTTAAAGAGGCCATTCTTTCTAAAAGATGTTCTTATGAGGGTGGAGTTGTCCTTTAATTTACTATGCAACCATTCATATAACACAGATCCAATCAGGAGTATAAAATATCCATCTGATTTATTAAAACGAAATACATTTTCATTAGATTTTAAAGGGAAAATATAAAATGTATATAGCTACAGGTTTCCTATGTAGGCCAGATGGATTCTAGGCATTTGGGTATGCTGGGTAGGCTAAGACAAGGTTAAAATAGAGGTGTTCCAACTATGACTTAAAGGAAACTCAAGCTAAGGTAGGAACCTGAATGTTTCTTATAATATTTGTGATCCTACAGGATCAGTGCTTTTCTTCAGTTCTGAAGTTTCAATTACCCCCTTTCTATTGAATGCAAATTAGGTGTTTTGCTCAATATTGCTTAAGAGCAGATAGGAAAAGGTCAGACAGTAATTGCATGGACACTCTACCAAAGGGACATTGAGGGCTATACAGCTCACCAAGCACAAGGGTGGGACAGGCCAAATTGACTTTAGGAAACCACAAAACATCAGATTTCTTACCAGGTTGCTGGTTTTAAAGAAAAGAGTAACATGTACATGTTAGTTAGAAAATAACAGAAACCATTCTGGCTCTTTACATTTAGTTTTAGTTCCCCTTTTAAAACTTAAAAAGTCTTTTAGTAGGTATAAAGTCACACTGATCACTGCCATTAGTTAGAGTGATTTTAACCCCTTGCTTGCACCGGCTGCGCTAGTATTGCATAAGACACTCACTTAGCTGCCGCAAGCTATTCACTAAAGTGAGTATTTAGTGCCAGCTCACGAAAGGGTAAATCAAAGAGCCAAAAAAAGTCTAGACAGAAAGTTGTGTTAAAATTAAAGATTTGGGGCCAGAACGAACGGCATGGCCATTTTGCTGATAGTTGCACATGTGTATGCGTTTATTGTCGTTTGCGGCCTGATCCACAAAATCATAACCGTGGACAAGGCCTAATGCAAGAGGTGGGAAAGTTTGAATTGGGAAGAGACGCACAGGAGAGATTGTAGGCACCAAAATAGCCAGAACCGACCCTGTTTAAAAGGAACTGTTAAGGATTGTAGAGGAAGTATAGTGAAATGTGGGTTAAAGGAGAACTAAACCAATTTTTTATACTCCAAATCTTAAAAAAAACCCCCCTAAAAAACACAATAAGCTATAAGATACCACTTCAGTAAAATTGTATTAAAGTAAATGTAAGCCTGTTCAAAACTGATGAAGTATGTGTGTATGTGCAGTGTGTCGACACACTCCTGACCTCAGTCACATGCTTCCTTGCTTATCTGTCCTGTAAAAGGATTGGCTAGAGATTATTAATGGGTGTGTGACCAACTGTAACAAGTTTCTGCCATAGTAAGGACTGAGCATGTGCAGAACATAATGGTCGCTGACCAAACTGTGAACTAGAATGCTCTGAAGTGAAGCACAAACCATATGTTATTTTGGTTAATTTCCCAGTGCCCATATCAAGTATTGAGTTAAGACACAGTTAATGTTTTATATCAAAGTGTTCTGCCTTCTGGTTCAGTGTTGTTCTGTGGCTTTAGTTGCCCTTTAAGCATATTCATATTCAAAAAATATAAACTTTTGGAAACAGGCATCCTTTCATGGTCCTTTATTGCGTGTCTAATCTTTACCTAATTTTAAGATTTTAGGTTTTTTCACTTTATTTACCCACTTTCCTGCTGTTTATCTGATATATCATTTTGCGGTATCTCTGGTATTGAAGGTCCTTGATTTTATCTTTGGAAGATTCTTTAAGGTCTCCTCTTTTTATTGCCATTGGTACCAATATGTGCAGTGTTGAGGACTCTCAGACAGAGCAAGGTTTTGATTTGAAGGAGTTATTAAATACAGGAATGACAGACAATATATTATATTATATATAGTACAACATAAAGGAGATGGGACATCCTACCAAGGCTATTGTCATCAGAGAGTAATATAAACTTAGACTGTAATCTCTTCGGGGCAGAGATCTCATGTCTAAATTTAAAATATTGATTTATTTATAATTTAAATATATGTATTCTTAAAGGGAATGTCCACCCAGAAAACAATAATGCAATATATTATGGTCAATCCTATTAAAACAAGCCACAAATCATTAAAGGGACTGTAAACTCCCTAAACCCCAAAAAGAACTATGTTCCATTTGTTTCTATTATTCACAGGGAGGTGAGAACGCTTATTCTCACCTCCCGTGGAATAACAGGACGCTGGGGGACCTGGAACTTACCTAACACCGTGCTCCACTCGCAGCCTCCTTCACTAAACAAAGCGGTTTCTCTCCGATCGCGCACCCTATCTTTTGTATTGGCGCGCATGCGCCTAAGATAGGGCGCACGTCCGGCGACGAGCAGCGTCTGTCAGTGAAGGAGGCGTGCGAGTGGAGCAGCGGTAAGGTAAGATCCAGGTCCCCGAGCGTACTATATTCACAGGGAGGTGAGAATAAGCGTTCTCACCTCCTGTGAATAATAGAAATGAATGGCACATAGTTCTTTTTTGGGGTTTAGTGTTCCTTTAAAATCCATTCAGCCAATTTTAAGATAGATAAGTTTTTACTACCTTCAATTTGCAGACCGAGGGAATCTCTCTCACCACGTCCGTGCCTTTTCCATTCCGCCGCCACGCAGCCTTCATCCTCCCTAGCGCACACACACCCCCTCCCACCAACCGGATCCATCCTTTCCTTCTTGTTCCAACAGTGTAAAATCCTTTATGTGTAAGATAGATACCCCTGCCCAGACCTAACCGACAGTTATTGAAAAAAAAAATAATCAGACTTGTACTTCATTCCCACAACATTCCACTGACATTGGCCGCATCTTAACCAATCACAGAAGTGGCTGCCAGTCCGGCCCCCTGCTTGCAAGTTCTTTTTTTTTTAATTACATGGTGGTTGGGGGTGGGCAGCGGGTATGTATCTTATACTAAAAGATGAATTTTAGGGTGGACATACCGTTTAACCTATATATGAAACTAATTTATTATTTATTACTGTATTATTGCTTGCACTTACCCCTGTTTGTATACTATACCCAAGTGCCGCTTTATAAATAAAATATACATACGTACATACCTAAACTACTGTGGCATGGATATGGAAATCATACATATGTACTGCTCTTCAATCCTTCCTATGATGAGCCTCTTGTTCTTGTTTGGCTTCATATTCACCCTAGCACCACCACAGCACCTAAATACAACCAATCAGGGGAGGTGGAGCATTACCTAAGTTGAAGCTCTTAGGGACAGGGACCCATAGATCTTTATATATCAAAGAAACTCACTTGAATTATGTTCTTAGAAATGCACACTTTTAATATTGTAGCTTATTTATATGTTAATCTAGTAATTTCGCCACTGTTTGTATTTTAAAATGTGTAAAGTGTAGCAAAAAAACACTAGACATTGAAATAAACTTGGTGTCAAATTTAAATGCCCCCCCCCATAATAAAGTTTTTCCTAATATTACAGGTTTCATCAATGTCTTCAATGATTTTCAGTCAGTGAGCTGAGGACAGGACGACCTTGATGAAAAACTTCAAACTATGCATTCTAAACGCAATATTTAACATGGCCACTAGAGGTCACCAGCCACCTGCTTTTCTCTATTCACAATTTACTTCCATTGTCAGCCCCTTTATTAACATCCCTTAATTAATGTAGTCAGGCTCTGATAGTAAATTAGGAAGATCTCCAGGATTGTATAAATAAAGCAGCTCTTTCAGATTACAGAAAGCAGGGAAATTTTGAATGCTGTGAATGGTGGAGCTAAGGCACATTGAGAACATGGATGATGGTGTGAAAAAACTGAAATAGAATGTTTGTGAGTTTACTGTACATCCAGCAGAACAGATAATTAGGTGAGAGTTGAGAGTTAATACTATTAACATCTATGGACATTGGACATTGGTATTGTGTCTGGGAGATCATTAAAACTGTACATTTGTAACTGGAGCACACAAGATACATCAACGGGCTCATGGAAATGACAGTGATATATATAGAACAAAACATACCACCTACCTACCTTTATCACTTACTGCATTGAGCTAGGGTCACACTGGACCTTTAATATTCACACTGTGTAAGGCAACGAAAATACTTATATAGTTTAATTGGGTGTAAAGGAATTGATTTTTAAATGTTAATCCATTGTTACTTATAATGAGACAGAATTCATACATTATATGTTACAGATTGATACTTATAGTTTTAAAGAATTGATACATATAATGTAAATCCACGCTACTTATATTTATAGTAATGATACATATCATGGTACAGAATTGTACATATAATGTGACAGAATTGATACATATAATGTACAGAATTGATCATATAATTTTACAGAAGGGATGCATATTATTTGACAGAATTGATACATATAAGTTACAGAATTGATCCATATAATTTTACAGAAGGGATGCATATTATGTGACAGAATTGAACATATAATGTTACAGAATTGATCCATATTTTTTACAGAAGGATGCATATTATGTGACAGAATTGATTCATATAATGTTACAGAAGGGATACATTTATGTGACAGAATTGATACATATAATGTAAATCCACTGATACTTGTTATAGTATCGATACATATTATTATAGATACATATCGATACATATTGTTAAAGTAATGATACATATGATGTTTACAAAACGGATACATATCATGTTACAGAATGATACATATAATGTTACAGAATTCATAAATATGTCACAGAGTTCATACATATAATGTTATAGAATTCACACTTATAATGTTACAGAATTCATCATACATAAATGTTACAAAATACACAGAATTGATATATACAATGTTACAGAATGATACATATAATATTACAGAATTGCTACTTATAATGGTAAGGAGTTTAATATAAATATAATGTTTCTATTTGATACATTTAATGTTAATGTATTAAACATATAAATGGTAACATAATGAATAATATTTAGTACAGTAAAACTCTAGGGACAAGCAAATGTATTATAAGTGGCTGAGATGTTACAGAACCCACTAGAAATACCAATTCCCGTTGGAAAATCTGGGAGAGATAGCCAAATGACCATCATTTGTATCCCTTCCCACTAAAGGGATCGTTAGTTTATTATGAAAATATAGGGTAGGGTATTGGGGGTTGTGGTGTAGAATGCAATAGACAATATACACGAGGGGTAAGTTTACTATTAAATATAGTTTCAAACATCATCTATCTCTTAGATATCTAGATGTGGTGTTGCTAGAGATAAATTAATTAGAGAGATAGATAGACAGACAGACAGACAAATAGATAGATAGATAGATAGACAGACAGACAGACAGACAGACAGGACAGACAGACAGACAGACAGACAGACAGGACAGACAGACAGACAGACAGACAGACAGACAGACAGACGAAGATAGATAGATAGATAGATAGAGATAGATATAGATAGAGATAGATAGACAGATAGACAGATAGACAACAGACAGACACGACAGACATAGATGATATGATAGATAGATAGAATAGATAGATAGATAGATAGATAGATAGATAGATAGATAGATAGATAGTTCTAATTTATTGCATGTGACAGTGTTAAATAGTTACTAGTGTAGTGGGACTCTCTCTGGATTTAATTCCCAGGGTATTTTTTTAAGAAATGTCATTAATTTAAATACAGATTCCCACTGTGGGATCAGGGAATTATTATTTTGGTTTGGATTAGGATATGGAGTAATTGCAATGTAACCAGACAATGGCCATATTAATATATAATAGGAACATTACTACACAGTAACAAACGGATTTCTTCATTGTTTTACCTGATGGGATCTCTCTCCATCCTATGTACTGCTATTGGTATTGTTTGTATTTTTGATATTACACACAGGGGCCGGATTTAGTTTTTATTTTGTTTATTTGGGGAATATAAATGGTAAAGAATTAGAAAATATTCACTGATGTTGGGGAATCCTCAAATGCAAGAACCAAATCATACAGTACAGTATACATTATACTATATATTCCATTATACGTTTATTTATATAAGTATAACAATATACATTTATATTAATAGTTTAATATTATACACTTATAATACTTAATAGTTTAACAATATACATTTATATTAATAGTATAAATAATTCAAAATACAATTACATATTTAGTATAATATTATACACTTATGTTAATAGTAAAATAATATACATTTATATTAACAGTAAACAGTATGCAATATAGATTTATATATAGTATAATATTATACACTTGTATTAATAGTATAAAAATATACGTTATATTAATAGAAAGGACCATGAAGCAGTCAGTGATTATAACTGTAATTCGTTGTAAATAATTGTGTTCATTTCAATTCATTAAATAACTTTTTGCTATGGGGGTGACATTCTCCTTTTTCTTACACCTCTTTTTGTCTATCTCAAATCTATCTATCTATCTATCTATCTATCTATCTATCAATCTATCTGTCTATCTATCTATCTATCTATATCTATCTATCAATCTACTGTCTCATCTATTATCTATTATCTATCTATTATCTATCTATTATCTATCATCACTCAGTTATCTTATCTATCTATCACTCAGTCTATCTATTATCTATTATCAATCTATCTATCTATCTGTCTATCTATCTATCTATCTATCTATCATCATCTATAATCTGGCTATATCTATCATCAAAACATCTATCTATCGTATTTATCTATATCTCCATCTATCTATGTATTATCATCTATCTATGTGTTTGTGTGTCATCTATCGTCTAGTTGGATAGATAGATAGATAGACAGACAGACAGACAGGATAGATAGATAGATAGATAGATAGATAGATAGATAGATAGATAGATATAGATAGATAGATAGTAGATAGATTAGATAGATAGATAGATAGATAGATAGAAGATAGACAGACAGACAGGCTTAGATAGATAGATAGATAGATAGATAGTAGATAGATAGATAGATAGATAGATGATAGATAGATAGATAGATAGATAGGATAGATAGATAGATAGATAGAGATAGATAGATAATGATGGAGGGATGATGGATGGTGGATGGATGATGGATGGATGGATGGGGATGGATGAATGCCATTCCATGATAAATTGGAAATATTTCGTTCTTATTATTTTTTGCTGGTGATTTCTTTCCATCTGTTAAATAAAATATTTACCCGAACGAATGTTTTGTTGATTTTGTTTTTCCACTTTAGTTTGGGTCAGAAAATATGATTGGTTTGAAATCGTTTGTGTGTACAGGCAGATCGTACGATGCGATAAACAGGAGGCCCAGGTGGGATGGATGTGGTTTGGTTTGAGTGTAAAGGGTTAACAGGGCGGGTGCTTTGCCCATATCCACGAAGAGGGGGTGCCAGCTGGGGGGTGTTCGGGGAGGGGGAGCTGGCACAGGATCCCTAGCACTAACACTAAATGATTGGGGTGGATCGTTCCAACCCCCACCTCACTGCATTGTTTGTACCTTTTCCTACAGGACAAATCATCTTGCACTGTCCATTAAACAAAATACCGTAAATAACCCAGGAAATTTCCTTAGTGCCAGGGTTAAGGATGGAGCTGGAACCAACCCAACCCAATCCAACCCAGCCCAGTCCCTTGTTTGAATGAATGAAGTTTGCCCAGTTTGTGTGATTTCTCCCCCAGACATGAGATTTGGTTGTTGACATTGCTAAAGGTACAGGGAACATCATCTACCATTGGACAGAGGATTGAAGTGTGTTGGATGGAGGTGGGACTGAGGGATTTTAATCATTAAAATCCAATGTGAGGACCTGCAAGGAAATCTGTGCAGCACAAGGAGAGGCAAAGACCCTGTACACACACACACACCACACACACACACACCACAGACACACACACACACTATTCACCTGGCTGTGGGCAATAAGGAGTTAAAGGGAATGGCCAGCCTCATGGGAGTTGGATTGGGATCTCACAGAACTTCTGTAATTACACTGGGCCAGAACCGCCTGGGAATGGGCACCAAGGGATAAGGAGATGGCTGCAATGCCCCTGGCACCCCTCGGGTAAGTTCCTATTAACTGCATGTGTTTATCTCCCCGTGTGTGATTTCAATAGCCTAGAAGTATACATAGTAGCCTATACAACACAAACAGAAAACAGAAACAAACAAACACAAAGACAACAACAAACAAACACAATACAACACACCACAGAACACCAAAACACCAAAAAAGACACATATAACAAGACAGACACACGAGATACAAGACACAAACACTATAAAAAGAACACATATTAACAGACACAATAACGAACACAATATACAAAAACATATATACACCATATAAAATAGCATTAAACAATATACACATAAAACAACACACATTATAATATCACATAACACTATATAAATATATACAACAGTAACAACAATTAAACTATAACATATACACATATATACATATACACATACATACATTACACATATACACATGAATGCATACACTATAGTCATCCAGCATAGTGGGCATGTATAGCTTCCCAAATGAATGAATAGGCAGAGTTAAGACGGTGCTAAAGGAGTTGATTGTTTTTCCCTACACAGAGTTCGTTTCTTTTGCCAAACTGGCCCGGATGGAATGTAACATTTTGGCCTTATAGGGGTTGTTGCGTCAAAGTGCTTGGTCCTTTAAGTGTTTAGTGTCTGAAGCAAAAGGACTAGTGTACAAAGGACACTGCTACTCGACAACCCATAACACACCACAACACCATCTCAACCGCAAGCAGACCAGCACAGACTAACACATTAACCAAGCATCAAATCATCATCATCACTACATCGATCATCATTATCTATTATCTACATCTACTATCCATCATATCTTAATCCTCTATATCTATCTAACCTCATCTAGCTATCCATCTATCTATCTATCTATATCTATCTGTCTGTCTAAGCTATACTAGGTGTGAGGGAGAGAGAGTTTGTACATAATTTGTTTTTCCAATGACACCTGTAAGAGAGAGTGAGTCTGTGGCATTAATTAAAGGGATCCATGATATATACAGAGAATACATACATTATTTATATAATGATGATGGGCTACTAGGAAATGAAACCCTTTGTGGATATTTGGAGACATGGCACTGACCTATTACTGAATGAAAGTTTTATTTTAACATTCCACTTACAGGCCATGGGGGTGTCTAGTCTAGCTCTGTTCAATAAAGATGCTCATTGCATCATGTATTAATAGTTCTTGTGACCATGTCATCATATAGCATTAACTGGGCTTTGTTTTCTCAAATGTGCCCAGAAAGATCTAACGAAATCCTAAGCCCCCATTCATTGCAGGGAGGGGAACAAGACTCTACATCTTGTCTTAATTATCTTATTAGTGAGAAGGTGGAAGGATCATTATTATCAGTATCATAACATTATAAATATTATCATATTTATGGTCAATACAAACAGCCCTGGGAGCAGTTAGATTATGCACAATGCTTGGAAATCATTATACTGTTTGCAGTTCCCAGCTCTGCAAGAAAAAAGCCCTCTTCTACCCCACCACACAGGTGTCGCTCTCTACCACAGCCACTAGACTGACCCTATCTAGGTAAACCAAATGACAAACTGTATACCCCTTTCTTTCCCACCACAATGATACACAATGTTACACATTGTATAACCCCTCACGCCCCAGCACCAGAGCTGCAATCTTCAAGATTTGCCATTGGCCAGCCACCTACTGAGCCCATATTCAGGCAATTATTTGTGTAGTCCACAACTGCTGCAGGGTGAGGGGGGGGGGGGGGGGGGGGGGGGGGGGTTATGCAGAAGATAATTACACTTGGGTTTTTTTTTCCTTCTTCCTTTTCAGTTAATGTGCGATTAGGTGATCATTGTCCTGCCTTAATATTCAGGGCTTTTAGTGTGTGTATCAAGAATTCCCTAAAATATTAATATTAGATGTTGTGCCTTAAGCCCAACATTACCCTTAAATGGTTAATTAAACTGCCTTGTCATGTGACCCCTTTCGTCCCAAACAGTTCAATGAACACGTGACCTAATTAATTCCAGGTGTCAGTCTCAGGACTAAGCAGAAAGAGCATGCTCCTTTTATTTCATTTCCACACTAATGCGACAATGTGGCCATTGGTTTTCAATACATATATTAATAAATTTTTCTGACCCTTCCCCCATTTGTGAGTTAATTAATAACAATAAATGAATAAGACGTGTGAAAATAAGAAATATTTGATCCTCTCACTCGGGAAAACGATCAACAAAATGGGCTGAAATAAAAAGGAGAATAAATGAGAAACAATCTCCCCCTTATCAAAAGTCAATTGGGTTTCATTTCTATAGACACAAATATACTTACTCTATAGTGCATAAGGGAAAGGGGGGGGGGAAAGAAATAGGGGAAAAGAAATATCACAGCCCCCCTGTGATTATATGGTTATAAACTATCATATAATCGGATTATGTATCTGTTCAACTGGGTGTCTATCTAATCATGTTATATTATATCTCTTCAATACTTATCTTCAGTAATCTACATACTACACACACAACACACAAACACAAACACCCCCACACCACCACCAAACAATCCTTCCAATACCCCCTATCACATCTACATCATCTATCTATCTATCTATCTATCGTATAGTATGTTAGTGTATGATAAAAAAAATAGAAATGTAAATAAATCTTAATCTCCCACCACACGCACACACACACACACTATTTTGTACACACTGACTCTATTGTAATAACTAGTTTTCGATTAAAATTTCGATTAAACCTAAAGTCATGACTAGATCCATTCACTGCGTGAGAATCTACATAAAACATAAAAGCCTTTGATCCTGAAGGTAAAACCCCAAATGTAATAAAATATTATATTATTATTATTATATTATATTATCATCCACATCCTCTGATCACTGGCTGTTTATTCTCTGTATAGTTTTTGTTTAATAGAAGGGAAAACGAAAGGAAGAAAAAATGTACATGCCCAGGGCATGGGGCAGTGTGCCGTGTTTGGCCTGGTAGTGCCAGTTAAATGCCACTTTGTTTATTGGGCACTGGATGTGTCTGGTATGTAACGTGCAGTTGGATTGACTGGAAGACAGACAGGCTGCTTTTCACATTGTGGGGGGTACAAACTGGCTTCAAGCAGTGTTGAGGGTTTGGGTGAAACTCTATTCAAATGCCAGTCAGTGCAGCTGTGATTCGCAGGGACTTAGTTGCCTGGCTGTTGGCAATGGATAGGAGGAGGGGAAGGGAGGGGGGCGGGGGACAAATGGAGAGGGGGAGGACAAGGGGGAGCACTGCAACAATGCAGGCAGAATGGGACTTAGCTGTGGCCCAGGCAAATAGGGTACAGGCCCCCAGAAAGGTGAGCCATGCCAACAAGGTGGAAGCACGCATGCCAGGTAAGCAGGAGAAAGAAATGGGTTATTGTGGTCAATGTGGCATTTTGGGTGGCAGAGGGAACGAGGGCCCATGACTTATAACTGGAATACAAGGAACACTGGGGAACGAGTCTTCTATTCTTGGGGCACCTCTATATAGCACTAGAAATGTTAAAATTTGTAAGCATAACACCAACAAATACTATTACACCGCAAACAACACACAACCATATATAGATCTGCAAACACACAACAATAATATAATATATAAAAAGACACACACACACATAATAACATAACACCACACTATAAATCAATATACATACAAACAACACCACAAAAATACAATACCACATACATCATATACAAGCACACGCCCAAACACATCATATACCATATATATACAAACACAAACATCATAAAAGACAACAAATCAAAATAGAGATACCCACGATCCTATACATACAAACACACAGAAGACAGAACACACACACACACACACCACACACACACACACACACACACACAATAGATAGTACATACAAACCCACAAACAAAACAACAAACACACAAACACACACACACAACGACAAAACAAATACATACAAAAACCCATCATCAATACAAAAACACACACACACACACACACTATCATCATATACATAATGCATACAAACCATCATCATATACACACACACAACATCATTCATATAACATACAGACACACATTATCATACCATTTGTTAACTGCTTCAGAATCTCTGGTATAGGAGATTAAAGCTACAATCAGTCATCCAGTGCCATGAGAGATATTGGATGTATTTGCATGGCAGGCTATGGGGGGGAAACAGCCTGTGCAGGTAGAGATAACTGGGCTCCTTATTATAGGACTGATTACATTCGGTGTACAGTAAGAAGCTTAACACATTCACTTGAAGGGAGATTAAGGGAAACTGAAATGAATATTTTATACACAAATAATGGAAATTCTAATAATTGATAAATTGGTTCTCCAGTGGTACAGTATACATATAATAATGAATATTGGTTGTTCTCCAGTGTGTACAGTATAATCTAATAATGTATATTGGGTTCCCCAGTGTGTACAGTATTACACTAAAATGTATATTGGTTCCCCAGGTGTACAGTAATCATCTAATAAGTATATTGGTTCCCCAGTTGTGTAAGTAACATCTAATAATGTACATTGGTTTCCAAGTGTGTACAGTATATACATCTAATAATGTACATTGGTTTTCTCAGTTTTGTTCTCCAGTGTGTACAGTATACATCTAATAATGTATATCGGTTCTCCAGTGTGTACAGTATACATCTAATAATGTATATTGGTTCTCCAGTGTGTACAGTATACATCTAATAATGTATATTGGTTCTCCAGTGTGTACAGTACACATCAATAATGTATATTGGTTCCCAGTGTTACAGTACACATCTAATAAGTATATTGGTTCCCCAGTGTGAACAGTATACATCTAATAATGTATATTGGTTCCCCAGTGTGAACAGTATACATCTAATAATGTATATTGGTTCCAGTGTGTACAATATACACTCTAATAATGTATATTGGTTCTCCAGTGTGTACAGTAAATCTATAATGTATATTGGTTTCTCCAGTGTGAACAGTATACATCTAATAATGTATATTGGTTCTCCAGTGTGTACAGTATACATCTAATAATGTATATTGGTTCCCAGTGTGTACAGTATACATCTAATATGTATATTGGTTCTCCAGTGTGTACAGTATACATCTAATAATGTATATGGTTCTCCAGTGTGTCCATTATACATCTAATAATGTATATTGGTTCTCCAGTGTGTACAGTATACATCTATAATGTATATTGGTCTCCGTGTGTACATATACATCTAATAATGTATATGGTTCCCAGTGTGTACCGTATCATCTAATAGTGTATATTGTTTCTCTAGTGTGTACAGTACACATCTAATAATGTATATTGGTTCTCTAGGGTTCTCTAACTGGTTTAGGAATGTATCTGTGCAATGTATTTATGACCAAGTATCTTTATCTGCTAAAAAATCTAAAAAATAAAGCCCCAAGTTTAATGCATCCTAGGGATTAAACAATTGCTGGGTGTTTACACAGGCGTGTAGAGGGTTAATGTCATTATCACCCCCTTATAACAACCTATAAATAATAAGTCTGTGAAATCTCCCCTCCATAAGACACAAAGGAGAGGAAGTGGGAAATAGCATAACAGGGATTGAATAGCCTCACATACTACAGTATTTAAGGTAATAAAGAAGGAAAATGCAAATCTACCTTTACATATGCATCAGTATTTAAAGCTAATAGATTCTGGAGCCAACAGGAGCAGAGTGTGGAGACCTGATTTTATAGCCGTGTCTGTCCACCCCATATACCCTGATCCTGATCTTGCAGGCTGGTCCTTCCCTCTGCACAGGCAGGTTAGTAGCCACTAGTCCTTCCCAGCAGAGCTGCTTCATCTTGGGATCAGGATTCCTTTTGTCTTCCCTTTTAATAGATTTTAATGTCTTGGTTAAAAAAAGAAAAAGGAAAAAAATGGAAAATGAAAAATAATAATGATGAGAACTGAGTCAATGGAAGGGTGGGAGCATTGGCATTGGGTGCAGGACTCAGCTGGATTAGCATATAGTTTTAATGCCCCATTGCCTTGATTATGTAAATGGAGCCCAGGCAGTGACGTCAGTGCCTGTGACCTGCGGGGGAGCTGGGAGTGGAGCAGGGGAGAGAGAGAAGGCAGTGCTGGGAGGGGGGAGACAGTGTTGTTTTTGTGTTGGTTGTGTGTTTTTTTGTTTGTGTTGTGTTGTTGTGTGTGTGTGTGTTTGTGTGTGTGTTGTGTGGTGTGTGTGGTGTGTGTGCAGTGTGGTTTGTTTGTTGCTTGTGTGGGTGTTTGTGGAGATTGTTTGTTGTGGTTTTGTATAGTTTATAATTGACTATATGATGTTGTGTGGTCTTTTGTTTCATTTGTTTGTTGTTTCCTTTTTTCTCTTTGGTTTTCTTTTCTCTCGCCGTTAGCTGGTTGTGCGTGTTGCAGGGGGGGAGAAGCATGTGAGGCGAAGGATGACAAGATGTACACGAGGATGGGACCGACTCTGTGTTGAGCGGGAGAAACGCTTGGGCACTGTTGGTTCATATTTGCTTGTGGGTGTTCGTTAGTTGTCATGCTTCTTTTCAGTAGTTTGCTGTGCCGAAGCGGCGCCAGGGGAGAGTCAGAAGAAAAGAAACCACACACAGACGACACCAAGCGAGGAAAGGACAGCAAGCAGCGCCAGCGAGCGACGAGCGATCGAGTCGATCTAGCGAGCGAGCGATGCTGACACGACGAGCGAGCGAGCACGAGCGACAACACGACGAGCGGCGCCCGAGCGAGCTGCGCAAGGCTATCGAGCTAGCTAGCAGAAGTTCTGTCCGACGATCTATCGCTATCGATCGATCTCTATTTCTCAATCTCTCATCTCATCTACAGCCTAAGCGACCGTAACTACTACCTACTATTTATCCTCTCACTATCAAATCTCTATCTACTATCTACTATCGATCTACTATCTATCCATCACTCTCTCTATCTATCTATCCTCTATCTATCCTTTTCCCCTTTTTCCTCCCTATCTCTCTATCTATCCATCATACTACCTACATACCTTCATACATTTACCCAGGCCTGTTCCTGATTACATACCCGTGACTCCCTTCTCCCCAGTGTGTTTTTTCCATCTGTCATCTCTCTCCGCATTCGGGGAGAGAGAGAAGGCAGTGCTGGGAGGGGGGAGACACAGGGAACACACATCAGCATTGCCATGTGTGAAAGCCTAGCCAAGTGTGTGTGTGTGTGTGTGTGTGTGTGTGTGTGTGTGTGTGTGTGTGGTGTGTGTGTGTGTGTCATAAGGGTTGTGAGTGAGTGTGTGTCTCTGTAGGTGTGTGAGTGTTCCTGCACCCAGTGACTGGGTTGTGCTGTCAGGTATGGAAATCAGTTATGTCTAATTATTACCAATTATATACAATAGATGTGATACATGTGTATCTTTGTAGAAACATATACACAGCAACATAACCAGATACACAGCTATACTACTACAGACACATACTGTCATATACACACCAGAAAATATATCATAGATAAACACATTTCTATTAACATACATACAGCACAAACACACAGGTTTATAGCTATATATAGCTATATATATCTATCATCTATCTATTATCTGTCTCTATATATTCTGTCTCTATTATTTATAGATAGATAAATAGATATATAGATACACACACACATACATATTCGATCCAATCTATTTAATGTATCTATCAATCATCTATCTATCTATCTATCTATCTATCTATCTATCTATCTATCTATCTATCTATACATCTATCTATCTATCTATCATCTATCTATCAATCATCTATCTATCTATCTACCTATCTATCTTTCTTTCATATATCTATCTAATCTATCTATCATATATCTGTCTATCTATCTATCTATCTATCTATCTATCTATCTATCAATCTATCTATCATCTACATCTATCTACGGTAACTATCTACCTATCTATTTATCTATCTATCTATAATCTCTATCTATCTATCTATCTATCTATCTATCTATCTATCCATCATCTATCTATCTATCTATCTATCTATCTATCCATCATCTATCTATCTATCTATCCATTCATACATACATACATACATGTAATTTACATTTACCATTGGCATGTTCCTGTAGTTACACGTGAATCTCCCTTATGCCCCAGTGGTGTTTATTTCCCATCTGTCTTCATCCCCTGCCCATCAGATAGACCCTGTGTGTAATTCCTTTACCAGTGCCTTTGTCAATCCCACGTGTTGTGTTGAATGGTACAGTCTTACAGATTGTTGTGGATTTCTGGAAACCTGATCAGTACAATATACTAAGCAACATGTGTAAGTACACACAGACAGCTTCAAATAAATACAGTGTTACAAAAATGTCATACACACAATCACACAAAACACACGCAATATGCATATACACTCAGAGAGAGAGAGAGAGAGAGACATGATCAAGATAGATAGATAGACAGACAGACAGACAGAAAGAAAGAAAGATAGATAGATAGATAGATAGATAGATAGATAGATAGATAGATAGATAGATAGATAGATAGATAGATAGATAGATAGATAGATAGATAGATAGATGATAGATATGTAGATAGATGGATGGATGAATAGATAGTTACATAGATACATAGATGATAGATGATAGATAGATGGATAGATAAATAGATTGATAGAACGAACTTGAAAACGGACACACTGTAAACCATACAATTATACTTCTACCATAGAATGAAAAAAGGGAATGGGGGGAAACATTCCTGTACACTGTACTGCCCTATACTGAACTGTATCTCACTAACCGCACTGTCCCACACTGTATCGAACTGTACAACACTGTATCTCACTGTACCACACTGTATCGCACTGTACCACACTGTCGAACTGTACCACATTGTATCGCACTGTACCACACTTCATTGTACTGTACCACACTGTATTGCACTGTACCGCACTGTATTGCACTGTACCGCACTGTATTGCACTGTGCCGCACTGTATTGCACTGTGCCACACTGTACCGCACTGTATTGCACTGTGCCACACTGTACCGCACTGTATTGCACTGTGCCACACTGTATTGCACTGTACCGCACTGTATTGCACTGTACCGCACTGTACCGCACTGTATTGCACGGTACCGCACTGTATTGCACTGTATTGCACGGTACCGCACTGCAATTCATCATACACTTGGAAGATCACAAGGTTTTTAGAAGAAATACATGTTCCAATGTAGATAATAACAAAGTCACTAAATGCCTTAATGCAGATTATATTATAGATAGTAGAGATAATATACAGTCAGATAATTCTAATCGGTAGAGATAACAGCCAGATGGAGCCATAGGGTAGATTAGAAAGTTAGATTACTGGCACAGATACATAAAATAGGGAGAAATGTAAATGGTCTACCAAACGGCTATAGGGAATGTAATTGGCCACTGGCTATTTGGTTCATTGGTTCTGTACTGACCTTAGGCTAGAGCTGGAGTGATCCACTGTGCAGGTGTAGGTGTATTTACTGAAATCACTATGCTCCCTATTAGCTGGACTCCCCCGAATCTTTGCAGACACCCCCCCCTGCCTGCACATACAGCCACACACTTGCATGGCTACTCCCGAATCACTCTTTCACCACTCTCTTTTGTTTCCTACTTTCACCAGTTATCACCATAACCAGCTATTATGTCGGCATATTTCACCAATTATCACCATAATCAGCAATTGTGTCACCTTATTTCACCAATTATCACCATAACCATCTATTGTCACCATATTTTACCAATTATCACCATAACCAGCAATTATGTCACCATATTTCACCAATTATCACCATTGCCAGCCTTGCCAATATTCACCTTGGCCCTATTATATCATCAATAGGTGCCAGTATTGATCTTGGTCCCAGTCCTGCTCTGATGACCAAGATCAATCCCTCTCAATCCTTCTCATTCACACTGGGATTTCCTCTCTCTGCTGCTCCTGGCATCCTATTGTACATCCATTTGGCAGTTCAGGGGCCAGAAGCCTGAATGATCATTTATTACCTGAAATATCCTAAAAAACACACACATCCCCTTATTTGGTCCAGGGACCGGTAGCCCAAATTATACATGATGATAACCATTTAGAAACTAGAAGAAAACATCTAAAAATGAATAATAATAAGGGGGGGGTGAATTTCTGCTACTGCTGGCATCCTATTGTACTCCTACTGAACAGACATCTCAAGGGCCAGTAGCCTAAATTATTAGATAACACAAAGAAAATAAAAATGGGGGTGGAAGGAAATGAGAAGACATTTCAGTGTAGAAAGATGTAAATAGCATTACTGGATGGGGCTGTTCACACAAGGGGAGAGTGGGTTCAGTAACTGTGCTTTATGGTGGAAATGAACCCAGGGATCTCCCAGACATTTCTAATTTGTTCCGTCTGTCACATGAGGACCAGAAGAGGTTTTGGTGCAAATTCATTATCTCTTTCCAATGGATAGAGAGGGGAAGTGAAGGACCATGGCAATGACTGGACAATGGGGGGATTCAGTTCATCAGTAACAAAAGAATTAGGAGAATATTGTTGGATTTCTAAGCACGTCCTCCTCAGCAGAGAGGGATGGTCTAGTCCTTGGACAACCCCCCAAAAAACTTACAGACCCCCTCACTGGAGTCCTGCACTTTCTACCTACAGCTTAGTAAGCCTTTCCTCCCAAGGGAATCAATACATCTATTGATACATTTATTTGGTTTTGATTTGTTTTCCCCTGGAAATCATTTGATTGAAGTTGGACCAAACAAGGAAAGTGGATTATTCATCTTTCTCCTTTTGCATTGAGCTATGGATGGGGGCAGCACTTTCATTTCACTCTCATTAGTTACTTGGGAGGCTTTATGTGAATTAAAAAAAAAACATTCCCACTCTTAAGCCAAGTAAACTAATGGAGAAAATGACTGAAAACTCCCCACTCACATGTAAGTACAATTCTTGTTGCTTAGAATTCATAAAGGGGGTGGGGAAGCTGGGTGTGGGGGTTGATTAACTTTCCACATTAGCTGTTACTGAGCCTCTCCATTGGATAGTTCTCACGTCTTCCTTTCCAGTTAGAAATATCCCACACAATTGTTTCACCTTTTGCTACTGACCCACAAGAACTACTGTCACTTTACCTTGACCTGCTGGTGTTGCAGAACTACAACTCTCATAACTACTGATAGCAATATAGACATCTGATCAACATTCCCTGAACAATATCAAGGCCACAGAACCCCATAGCAAATTTTTTTTTACCTGCCTCCGGTTTCCTTGTTATATTGAATATCATTATTATTATTATTTTCATCATTCTTATTCTTATCATCATCATTATTATTATTATTATTATTATTATTATTATTATTATTATTATTATTATATGACACAGTAAACCCACCAATCCTAACCTTAACTCACAATCCACTAACATTTTATTTAGTTCCACTTAAAAAAAAAATCCCAGTGGAAAAATAAAGCAAAATGTTTTTAATGGTTTTCATGTGAATAGTGTGTATGTGTGTATGTGTGTGTGTGTGTGTGTGTGTGTGTATGTGTGTGTGTGTGTATGTGTGTGTATAAGTGTGTGTGTGTGAGAGAGAGAGAGAGAGAGAGAGAGATAGAGAGGGGGGGTAGATTCGTTCAGTGGAATTCTATAGCTTTTTATTTAGAGATTTTAGTACTCCATCACACAAACGCACACACTTTTACACACACTGACTTGTGCAGTGTTGACAAGGGGAACATGAAATGATTGTGCTAATCTGGCTCTGTATAGCTGCATTAGGCCCAGTAGTCCTGTTTTTTCCAAGATTTGTCTCCTGACTGGACCAGTCCCCATTGCTTCCCATATATATATATATATATATATATATATATATATAATCGGATAATTATTACACATGCTAGAGAGAGATTCCAATGTAAAACAAACCACTTGTATTTCACTATTTTATTAATATTTCAACAAAAATTGCAGAACTGGTTATTTTTTGCATTAAACCCTGGTGATATGTCAGATCCCTGTACCAAATGGAATTTATTTACATCACTTTGAAAATGACCAGCACTTGTCCTTTATACAGTAAAATCTCATCTTGTCTGTCTCCTAAACATGAACATTCCTAGAAAAGATTCCTATTTACATTGGGAAATAATCCTTGTTTTCATGTTTTCAGATGCTCCTATGTCCATTGTACAGGATAATATACAAGAGGTAATTGTCTATTTTCACTGGAAATGTTTTTGTGCAATGTCCATATCCCCATAAGGCTGCAGGGATGTGTCATGGTCTACAATAATTTAGCAGTGTCAGTTCATTATAGACTTATCAATGAAGGAGCTATTAATTGTACAATATCAATTATTATTATTGATATTATAGTATCTATTCTGGTGTCATTATTATATAAATCCAATGACTTCTACTGTAGAGGAGTTATAATGACACCAAACGATATAATGCACAAAGTCTATTTGATCCCTGTAGTAGAATCTTCCCATTGCAATGCTATAGTGGGTAATGTCACCATAAGGAAATCCTTAGTAAATCTCACTGGAGCTTCATTAACAAACAAGCCATGGACAATGTATGAGACGGTTTGTAGTTTTGTCTGTACAATAACACATTATACCGAGTAAAGGGAAACTTGGTCTATTAGATGAACAATATAAAAATGGGGTCTATTGAGAGAAAGATAAAAAGAAAAATAGATAGATGGAATTTTAGAAAGAGATAAAAAGAAAAAAAGGAGGAAAGAAAGATAGATAGATAGATAGATAGATAGATAGATAGATAGATAGATAGATAGATAGATAGATAGACAGACAGATAGATAGATAGATAGATAGATAAATAGATAGGTAGGTAGATACATAGATGGATAATAGATATATAGATAGATAGATAGATAGATAGATAGATAATATATAGATAGATAGATAGATAGATAGATAATATATAGATAGCTAAATAGATAGATAGATAATATATAGATAGCTAAATAGATAGATAGATAGATAGATAGATAGATAGATAGATAGATAGATAGATAGATAGATAGACTGATAGGTATAATGTTAGTGGATTTCTTTTTGAACTCTCAGTGTCCAGGTAACCACCCCCCCTACACTTTGTTCTTTAGCCCCCCTCCATCTAGCAATGCTGCACAGCTAAGATAAAGTGTAGAATCCATAGAATCTCCAGGCAGCAGTGAGATTTAAGAAACATTCAAGGTTTTTCAATAAAAGTTCTTATCTTAAAAATGGTGCTAATTTTGCCCCAACTAATAACATGTTATCTTTCAAATGTTAAATATTATCTGATTGGTTGAGGCAAAATTAGCACCATTTTTAAGATAAGAACTTTTATTGAATCTCCCTGATTGTATCACTATTTGCACGTGCTCTTTATTAAGGTGGAATTAACAAGGTGTTTGCACAACTCATGGTCCCATTGACTGACATTATTGATGAACCCACAGTCCAGGAAAATAAAGTGTTTAGAAATTAGTGATAATGGGGCTGGTCCTGCACATTGTGTTCACTAGAACAATCCTATAAGACTTGATTTGCCATAGCAGATCTACTGCCTCGATATTTCTCTAAGCTAATGCAGGGGCATCAAACTTAAGGTGCCCCAGTTTGCTGGAGACAGCATTTCCCAGCATGCACTAAAAGGCTGAAGGGTGCTGCTGGGTATTGTAGTTTGAAGCAGGGTTAGCCATTGGGATTGCTGGAATTACCTGAATCCAAGCCTCTACATGCCCAGGTATGCTGCGGTAAATAAGTAGAACTGCATTTCTATAATAAGTAGAACTGCATTTCTATAATAAGTAGAACTGCATTTCTATACATTATACTAGCACTGTTACCAGTAATATGGAGACCCCAATGATGGAGATACCCATCCCCCTGGCACACACATACATATCTGTTCATGCAGTGCTGGTGGGAATGCACGAGCCCCTTAGACTCTGGGGAGAAAACCTGCAGCTTTTATTGTCCAATGTCCGGTAATCTCCATAGTTTACCCTGGAGCCCAGACACTGGGCCATGGAACATTCAACGTGGGGCTGTGCGAGGACTCACACATTTCATTCCCATCCCCAAGCCAACAGGCCCTGCCATAGCCCAGCACATCCTGTTCCTGCACAGCCAGGAGAGACATGTCCCCCTCCCAGACATCAACTGCTTTCCATAGGAAGAGAGGCCGGCAGGCAGGCACCCCTAGACTGTAGGACAGATGTGGTGGGTAGGCAGCAGGCTGGGTGCAGCTGGAGCCCATAGAGCTGGACAGTAGGTAGAGGGGCTGGGAGCTGTTCCTGAGCTGGTGCTGAAGGCGAGAAGCCTCTCACTGCTGCTGATCACTCAATGCATCTCAATAGCCCATTTTTTTTCCTCATGACATCGCCATCCCTTGGTCTCATGTTGTCTTGGACCTTTAACCTTGCACATTTTGGCTAGGAAACCTTCCCTCCAATGATGGATCCTTCTCTCCTTTCTTTTTCCAGACCGTTGGCAGGAGCAAGGCAGCAAGGAGGCATCTTCCTCTTCTCCACCCCCCTCTATGGGAGTCCAGTGAGGAGCTGCCCCCCTAAACACACACACGAGAGATTTGCCATCAAGCTGCCACTATTTGGGAAGGAGAAGAAAGGGGGGTAAAGCCCCTGACCGTGCATAATGGGAGAAAGATCAGGACCAGACCATTGAATCATCTTGTCACTTTGGACTGGGGATGGGGGTTTCTCCCTTTGACAGAATGATCTGCCCAGACACACAGAAGCCTTTACATCTTCCTGGTGCTTTAGGAGTCTATGGTGAGAAAGAAGCAATTTACAATGCAAATAGAGAGGCCTTGGGAAGGATGGAGGCTGATCCATGTGCTTCTTAGGAGGAGCTGTTGGTGTTTTTCTCATCTCTGGCACACACACATTTGGCTGCTGCTGCTGCTGCTGATGATGATGATGATGGCTATAGGAATAACTTCACCAGGAGGAAAGTTGGGGATAAACTTTAAAGCCATCAAATCTTACTGGATAATTATGATGCTGATAACTTGGAGGAGGAGGGGAGGCAGTGCCCCCCAGCCCTGTTGGGGATATGGATGTTCCAGCAGGGTGGCTGTGTGAAGGAAGTGGTTATTATCTTTGGTTATCTAGCTGTATGAGTGTGCTGGTCTTCATAAAGCTAGATAACCGAAAGTAAAAACTCCTTCCAGATCATCACATCGCAGGGAGGAATTTACAGATCACCCAGGGACTGGGGAAGAAAATGACTCTGACCATTCAATTCTCAATGGATTGTTATTGTGTGTTTAAACGTTCCATGGATTTCACTGACACGTCTGGATTGGGTACCAAATCCAATCAGTGCTTCCTTGGACAGTGGTGCTGATGGTAATGTATGTAAAAGTTTTAATGTTCAGCATATAAAGTGTTAAAATAGCCTTTATTTTAACTCATTCGTGGCCATAGGTCAGGTGAGCGCCCCAGTTGTGGCCCTGTTACTTTGTACACACACAAATATAACTGTACATAAATAATGAACATACCATGTATGTGTTTGGGGGCATAGCCTTATTTCTCATTTCTCATTACAATATACAGAGATGCAGATGGATATAGGTGCAATGGATATGTCCCCTTTATCATTGCACCTATATAATTTATTTATTGGAATATCCCAGGAAGTACCTTGTACCATATACCATATACCTTATTGTAGCTTATCCCATATACCTTATACCATAAAACCTTACTTATATCATATACCCTATACATTATTGTACCTTATCCCATATACCTTATACCATAAACCTTATATCATATACCCTATACCTTATTGTAGCTTATCCCATATACCTTATACCATAAACCTTATATCATATACCTTATACCACATACTCTATACCATATACTTGGTACTATGTAACGTTATCAGCCAAATGTGTTCCTTCCTTATCCCATATACCATAAACCTTATACCTTAAAACCATATACCATATAACTCCATATACCTTATATCATATACTTTATGGTACCTTATCCCATATACCATAAACCTTATACCTTACAACCATATATCATATATTTTATGGTACCTTATCCCATATACCTTATACCATATACCTTATGGTACCTTATCCCATATACCATGAACCTTATACCTTAAAACCATGTACTTTATGGTACGTTATACCACATACCTTATACCATATACCCTATACCATATACCCTATACCATATACCCTATACCATATACCCAATACCACATACTCTATACCATATACTTGGTACTGTGGTACGTTATCAGCCAAATGTGTTTTTCTACATTTCGGATTTGGCACTTAGATCGCAATGGTTGAATATTTCAGGGAAATAAATCTATATAGAAACTTTCATTTAACTTGTAACAATGAAAGTTTAACAATGTAATAAAGGTCAGGGAGGGTTTTTACTTGGGGGGTGACAGTCCAGATCTCCCCATATCTGTTACAATGTGAAGTGTTACAATGTGAAGTGTTACAATGGAATGTTACCAATGGTAAAGTGATACATTGTGAAGTGTTACCATGTGAGTGTTCAATGTGAAGTTTTACAATGTGAATGTTACAATGTAAAGTTATACCTTGGTAAGTGTTACAATGTGAAGTGTTACAATGTCTCTTTTTCCTCTGGAACTGAGAGGGACATTTAAACCCCAAGCTCACGTGTGTTCTTCTTCCTCCCCTGGCTGCTGTGTAAGGTTGATCAGATCTACCCAGGACACAGCTCTGGCATCCCAAACTGAAATAATTAGGATGTAGATAGAAGTGACAAAATGGGAAAGGGGGGGTAGGGGCTGGAGGTTGGGTGGGGGAGGGTTGGGAGCCTTGTCCTGCCTAATTGATTCGGTTAAACGAAATTTCTGGAGATGTGAACGGCTGGAGGCTCCCATTCCCACGCTCAGGGGCAAGATTGAGTCCCATGGTCAGGCAGCCTGTGACAGACAAGCCTTGCAGGGGGGTCGGTGGGGGGCACATCAAGTGCACCACATCACACTGATCTCCAAGCTTTATAGAAAGTGCAGGCATTTCCCACCCACAGCCATCTGCAGGCTCCCCAATGTGTGCACCAACTGTTCAGCAGTAGCACTGCCTGGTTTTTGTTCTTCTCATAAACATCTAGTTATTTATACATTCATTCTTATTATTATTAATGATGATGATGATGTATGAAATCTAAACCTGGAATGATGTATTCTTAAACAGTTGGATTGTAAATAAATCTCTTTGTTTAATTATGTAAAAAAAAAAAAACTACTGCAGCTTTAAATGCCATTGACATTACAGGAAATGAATAAGAAATAGAATCTGTAAAAAAAGATCAATCAAATAGAAATAATATTAACACATCACAGTCATTGTGAATGGGAAAGAGGGTTGCATTAATATTTTAACTAGAATGAATGTCCTGCTTAACAAAGGACCAATCAGAATGCAGATCTGCCCAGAGCAGGTTGTTAAGGAGAGAATGTTTGAAACTCTAAATAATGATAACGAACCATGTGAGGTCAGAGCCAATAGCACAGCTCACCCCTAGTGCACTCTGTCCACTGCTGCCCATACCCATCACACATGCTGTGTATATTCAAACAGTGCAACTCCATGTACAACAATAAATCCCATCTCTTTGTAAAGGAAACTCTAGACCTTATCCAATGAAATAATTGTACACAGTTCAGTCTATATTACTGAAAAATGAAGGGATTGAATTTACTTGCAGAAATATAACTTTAACCCTTTCATTACCACAAGGGTTAACAATAGGTTAACATTTTATTTAACATTTTGATACAATGGGAGAGAGTCCCCCCCCCACATCTGTGGCAGTTTAAAGGTTATCATTAATGTATGACGTTTCTACCCAGTTTCCCAAATGAGAGATTGTCTTATTAGATGATGTGACATATAGAGGCCAATGTAATAAAATATTAACACTGTGGGGTCAAAAATACAAGGCCTAGAAAATGCAAACAGGGGCAATACAAAGGGCACACAGTACAGAGAACAGAAAAGAAAAAGCAGATATGTAAAACCATTTATATGAATTCACAGCAATTATAATTAATAAATCTAGATATTCATTAACTACACTGCTGGGTACTGTAATACTGTGTTCCCACCCTTCACTAAGCCTTGGCTATTTTTATTCATCATCTGCTACATTTAAATAATCACTGCAGGACTGAACTAGGCTACACTTAGGATATTCTAAATAGAAAGCACCAAGATTACAACCTATAGATATTTCCTGCTGCCTAGAGTATAAATTGAGTGATGTTTCCACCATACAAAGTGTATTGATGGAATCCTTAATATATATTATTATGAAATTAATTGAATATAATTCTAAATAAGAAGGTGACATCTCCTTTAAGTGAGACTCTGAGGAAGGGACGGATTTACTATTTCTAACATGTCCATTATCAGCCTGGATTCATAGTATTCCCAAAGCCACAGGGACAGAAAAAAGGCAGTAAAGGCAACCACAAGATTGTACAATGTTACAGATTTCTGCTTGGGGACAAACTCATAATCCTACTGAACAGTGTCACATGTTACATCTATTCTTGTTGATTTAAACCCTTATTTGTTTGCATGGTTCAGATTGTCAGGATTAGGTTAATGTACACAACCAAAAGACCAATTGTATAGTGACACATATATAAAAGTCCAAGTCTAAGTGTGTCCTCCTATTAGCAGCAGCTAAAACAGACTCCATTTCATTATACTGGTACTTGCCTAAGTGTTGTTTTTTCAACAAATTTAAACAACACGATGTTTTAACATTGCTCACTGATACTCTGTTTCTAACAGATGTATTGTTAATAATAATATGTATTGTACACTTGGACTATTTTATATGAAGGGGTTTGAACAATACCCAGACTCATTAGCACACGTGTCCCTCTGTGAACTTATTGCAGCCCAACAGACTCCCAAGACCAGTGTATCCCTGATTGATACCCTCTATGAACACAACCCACAAACCTGCAGCACGCTGTAGATTCATACATCTGACACAGTTCATAGTTTTATGTCTTACTATACTGGGCTATTTATTGCTTGTTTAGACCAGCCACATTTCTGTTGTAAAATGCTTCATGGTTGGTTTGTTCTTGTGATGGCAACACACAATACTATTTAAAATATTACAACATGGATTTATAATTGTGGGTGCAGACCACAAAAAAATCTTTAGTGCCTAATCATAGATTTATAATTAAAACACACAATACTATGTTAAATATTACAACATGGATTTATATTTGTTGGTGCAGACCACCAAAAAATCTTCAGTGCTTAATCATAGATTTATAATTAAAATACACATACCATTCTGTCATTCCACACTGCATCAATATCCAAGATGAAAGTTACTGATTGGCTGGTGCTATTTGGTCTAGGCCTGTAAACCCCACACATTGTACAGTGAGAAAGTTCTTCAAGATGTTTAATTGCTCAGTGATACAGTGTATAGTTCTACTGAAATATTTCTGTCCTTCTTATTCCCATTAAAACAGGGCAAAGGTTTTCTAAATAATATTTTCTGCTTCTCTGGGTATTGGAGAAGCCAATTCCCATATAACTCTTGATGGCCTTACTTCTATGGAATTTTGTTACAAAAACAGTTTATTTCTGCAACCACAACTCAATATAACCACAACAATTACACATATAGGGCAACTTTAACAGTGTAAGATGTTAATCTTTTAGCCTAATGCTTAAGGATAGGTACATGTCTTATAGATGGTGGTACAGGATTGGTTGATGTTTTGGAGAACTGTGATCATTATGCTGGCCATACATACATATTAGCCCTAACTGTGGTTGTCTATACAGTGCTGAATGTTGTATGTATGGCTATAAATCACACCTATTGATTTATTGTACTGTTACACAATGAGTTCATCTTTATGGTCAATGTATTGGATAACAATTTTTGACCTTTGACTTTGTTGTGCTTGTAAGTTTGTTTACCTCCCATTGGCTGCGCTTTGTTTTTATAACATATGTTCCGTTGATTATGGTCAGACTATGTTTATGACACAGTTATATGGATGTTATATGGATCCAACCACCTTTATTCCATGAAGATGCCCCCATTTAAAAAGCCCTGGTGTGTCAAGTGTTGCATTATATATACTAAATACCATGTTTAATACCTTCTATTGCTATTGTATGTACCTGCACATTTTACTATAGAAAAACACCAAATTATTATTATTATCAAGAATAAATAAATCTATCTAAACCCATCTAGCCTTTATTTTGCTTTATTGTGCTATTTAAACTCTTACATGAATTGTTTCTACTGGATACATGTATTGGGGATTAAAACTATTATTTATCATGATGTGGATTGTTTGCAGAGTCTGTTACCAATAAGTATCTGCCTCTGTCAGTGTTCCCAGTGTTAGTGGTTGTAATATACACCTCCCCTGATGCAATGAGATAAAACCTCCTACTCACCTATTTGCTCATACACATGGCTTTAAAATGTCAATTACAGATGCCACCAAACCTCTGATAACTAAACATTGGATTTCTATTTATTACATTGTGTTTTTTACAGAACATCTGAATACTGGCTCCTAAAATTCTATGTATCAAATTGATTGTTATACAGGGGATTGATCTTAATGCTTAAGAGGTGACATTCAGAATGTGTCACAGGATTTGTTGTAGATACATCTCCCAGCTATCCCTTCCAGCTGTTTTCTGTATGTTGTAGCACCCAGTCCTATTCCTGCTGCAAGTCAGACAAACCACCTACCAGGGAGTGTGCCCAAACACTCCAGCAGAACTGAATAAAAGTACTGCTGTAGGGCTGCTAGGTTGGCAAGTCCAAGTTCAATTGTGGTTACTTATCATGGTCATGGTCACTTGCCAGAGCCATTAATGTTATCATGTGACTGTTCTACATTTACTCCAACCCCAAAACATGAATTTAGTTAAGAATGTTCCTGTCACAGCTCCACTGACTTGTTATCTCTGTGTTGATTTAACAGTTGCTGATAAATGTGAATAAAGTAGATTTATTATTCATTTTGGAGTGTGCATATTAAACATGATAATGTATAAAATAAATGATTGGTTTGTCGGGCATAGCCCCAAGAGTCCAAATTCAAGCTTCCCTTTCCCTTCTTTTGCAACCCACAAAGTTATATGTATGTGCCTGTAAAGTCCTATGGCCTCTTCTAAACCCATCCTCCTCCAAAGGGTACTGACTCACACACAACAAGACATGAGCTGTCCAATAAGCAATGTTGTGTCTCCATGTCCCAAGTAGAGGGGGATGTAAGAGTGAAAACATAAATAACTCCAAACGTTTTACTTATTTTATATCTGTAGTTGGAAATCACTTAGAAAGGGAATCAGGACTTTGTTTATTGAGCTACATCTGAGCTATCAGTAAAAATACACTTTGGTTTTATGCTTTTCCCTTAATGGTGAATCAGGCTGGCATGTTCCTATGGGAATCATTTACATCTCTTTTGCTATAAGTAGCAGCTACTAATCAAATGTTATAGCTTAATCCAAATAAAGAAAATTTAAAAAAGTCTAACCCTGTAATGAAAGCATTTAACAAATAGTCCAATTCCTCCATCCTCTGTGCTGTATTCATATTTCACACTGGCACTGCATAATAGCTGCTGTGTGTTACAAAATGAAGACATTGAGCACAAATCCATTTCCTGTAACATTTTACTAATGTGTAATAGTGTAATATGATGGTGTAGCTTCCTGCAGGCATATCACCTTGTCCTTATATCATAATACTAGCTCAGCCTCCACTGCTGGTTTTATTTTAACAGGATCCCTATTGGATAGGAGGCTGGTAATCTTCTGTTGAGTTCTAGAGAATGCCTGTGCTGATGCAAGCAGTATGGCTGGAGAAATGTGCTCACAATAGAAAATGCCCTACTTTCTATGTCAGGGAATAGAAATGTGTGCTTCTAAATAGAATCAGATTTCCTTTTAATGTAAGGACATAGGCAATGTGTCTGCACAGGCCTCCAAGCCAAATAAAATTGCCTAGAATCATCTCATCTCTGCAGTGCAAACCTAGAAATGTAGATCATGGAGTCATTAAAAATATTGGAAACATGGTAACATTGTTATTTTCATCCTGTTACAATATTAGAAGCATTTTTATAATATATATATACCACTAAAATGCACAATATATTAGTGTGTATCTCCCTATATAAATAATGTTTTTTAGTTTGTTTGTTTTTAATGGTTGTGTATACAGTATATATTACAGTTTATATACGTATATATTACAGTGTGTATACAGAATATATTACATTATATATACAGTATATATTATGCATGTATGTATCATTTTATTTATAAAGTGCCACTTGGGTACACAGCGCTGTACATTATAAAATACTGAGTATGCAAACAAGGGGATAAGTGCAAGCCATTATACAAATAAATAAAAATTAAATTAAGTTTCATACATAGGTTAACAATACACACACACACACACACACATATATATAATATATATATATATAATATATTATATATATATATATATTATAATATATATAATGGATAATTGCAGCATGCCTTGAAACATTAGGAATGAGATCCCTGCCCTAAAGAGCTTACAATCTAATAAACAGTGCTATAAATTACAGTGTTGTATTAGCATAGTGTATTAAACAATACAACACAGTGTATATACACTATATATAACAGTGTATAAACTGTATATATAGTACAGTGTGTACATAACATATATCAGTGTATTTACAGTAATATATACACTGTATAATAGATAGTATAGTGTAAACAGTATATTGTACAGTGTAATACAGCAAAGTATAGTGTATAACAGTAAAGTACAGGCACAACAGTAAACACAGTGAGTACAGTATAAGACAGTGAATCAGATACAACAGAGATATACAGTTTATAGTACAATGTACAACAGCAAATCAGTGTATATACAGTATCTACAGTATAATACAGAATAGAAATAGATTACCTTAAACACAGCACTGACATTAACAAAATACAATAAAGTCATATAAGGGGGATAAATACATGGATAGTTCAGTACATAAATATCTAAATTATATAAAAGTGCTAGAGCCTTGCTACAAGAGGAAAGGAGGTCCCTGCCCCGTAGAGCTTACAATCTAGTTAGGAGGGTATGGGTATGGGTAACATACAGATACAATGGAATGGGTATAAGTGCTGAAGTGAGTTGTATGCAGTGCAAATAAAACAATCAAATACTGTGCAGTGTAGATACACTATACATTACAGACTGTAATATACTGTACATACACTTTACTATTACTGTATACTGTATATACATAATATAGTACAATCATATACAGTATTTATTACAGTGTGTTTACTGTATATAATACATTGTATATACACTCTTTATTACAGTATATTAGTATGTATTACAGTGTACATTACATTGTACATACTATATACATTTTAGTATATAATACAGTGTACATACAGTATACATTATAGTATATAATACAGTGTATATACACTATATATTCGTGTGTATTACAGTATATTAGTATGTATTACAGTGTACGTTACAGTGTACATACAGTATACAATATAGTATATAATACTGTGTATATGCACTATATATAAGTATGTATTACAGTGTACATTACAGTGTACATACAGTATACATTATAGTATATAATACCGTGTATATGCACTATATATTAGTGTGTATTACAGTATATTAGTATGTATTACAGTGTACATACAGTATACATTATAGTATATAATACAGTGAATATACACTATGAATTAGTGTGTATTACAGTTTATTAATATTTATTACAGTGCACATTACAGTGTACATATAGTATACATTATAGTATATAATACAGTGTATATACACTATATATTAGTATGTATTACAGTGTACATACAGTATACATTATAGTATATAATACAGTGTATATACACCATGAATTAGTGTGTATTACAGTATATTAGTATGTATTACAGTGCACATTACAGTGTACATACAGTATACATTATAGTATATAATGCAGTGTATATAGACTATGAATAAGTGTGTATTACAGTATATTAGTATGTATTACAGTGCACATTACAGTGTACATACAGTATACATTATAGTATATAATACAGTGTATATAGACTATGAATTAGTGTGTATTACAGTATATTAGTATGTATTACAGTGCACATTACAGTGTACATACAGTATACATTATAGTATATAATACAGTGTATATACACTATAGAATGATTACGTGTTAAATAATGAACATAACTTGGCTAACGATATTTAAAGATATTAAATGGAGTTCACACATAAAAGCCCACTAACCCTGTATCTGACTTTGCCCTGGTGCATTGCCTAATAACTGGCTAAGACATGACTTCATTGTTAGTAAATCCCAGCTTGTTAACAGTCCTTGTGGAGCTGGGTTCCATTTGGTCTCTGTGTTTACATGACAGTTTTACAGACTTGTCCTTGGGATCCACTTTATTTGCATCGATTCTCACATTGAAGGTTTTAGTTTAGATTCACTAGAGAATGACCCTATTTATTTACATTTCACACTGAGTACAAATCATCATGGCTCTTAAGTGCCATGTCCCTATCTTTTATTGCATGGCCACAAGTCCCTCTTTACCTAGATCAATTGTCTAACACAATTAGCATTTGCATTACAACGTCTGCTATGTTTCTTTTTCAAGTCTGTTCAATTAAGACAATAATGTGTTTGCTGGGACATCTATTGTTTCCTATAGCACTCAGTAAAGTCAAATGACTTCATTTTCTGCCTCTTAGTACAGTCTATTCATGTTCCAGGGTCCCCCTCCCCCATCAGAGGAAGAGAAATATCCTGTGCACCTTTCCACAACATTGGGATCTGGAACAGTCTCAATAAATCATCTGCAGTTTATAAATAAAACGGTCTATATTGTCTGGAAAGGAAACATTGGATATTGTGTTACATTGTATATTGTGTTACATTGTATATTGTGCAACATTGTATATTGTATTACATTGTATATTGTGTTACACTGTATATTGTGTTACATTGTATATTGTGCAACATTGTAGATTGTTTTACATTGTACGTTGTACTACATTGTATATTGTGTTACATTGTATATTGTGCTACATTGTACTACATTGTATATTGTGTTACATTATATATTGTGCTACATTGTATAATGTGCTACATTGTATTTTGTGCTACATTGTACTTTGTGCTACATTGTATATTGTACTACATTGTTTATTGTGTTACATTGTATATTGTTTTACATTGTATTTTGTACAACATTGTATATTGTGCTACATTGTATATTGTGTTACACTGTATATTGTGCTACATTGTATATTGTTACATTGTATATTGTACTACATTGTATATTGTGTTACATTGTATATTGTACTACATTGTATATTGTACTACATTGTATCTTGTTACATTGTATATTGTACTACACATGACATTGCACTACATTGCATATTGCGTTGATTGAAGCCTCTTTTTTTCTTGTTCATGTTATTTCTTAATTGAAATCTAATGAGTTTAATTTAGGGGGAAACTGATTCATTGTATGATACAAAGGATCAGTTCATCTTTTCCTAATTATAACACAATGTGTATCTAGTGCTGAATACTATCTGAAATCTATGAAACCAGTCTGGTATTTTATATTATTCTAAATTGGAATGCATAGTGCTCGTTTGGGAAACTCTGCACTGATACACTGTATACATTACTGTCTGTAACAATGAAGCCAGCCTAGTTGTATTTGTTCTTTTATTTTCCTCAAATTGAAAGTGGTTGTGTATATTTATTTTTAAAAAATCAACACTGATACATCGTTTCTCGTTTTGATTGCAACTAAGAAACCTTCCTAATTTTTATTGGTTTTCCATGTTCATGTTGTTTTCAAATGAAACATACTTGTAAATTTCTGCACTGATGCATTGTATCTCGTTCTGATTGCAACAATGAAACCTTTCTAATTCAATTCATATTGGTTTCAAATTAAAAGCCACTTGGAAAATTCTGCACTGATACATTGTATCTCCTGATTACAACGTTTTTTCTCTCGTTCTGGTTGCATCTATGAAACCTTCCTAATTTTATTTATATTGGTTTCAAACTAAAAGTCACATGGAAAATTCAGCACTGATACATTGTATCTTGTTTTGATTGCAACAATGAAACCACCCTTATTTAATTCATATTGTTTTCAAATTAAAAGTCCCTGTTTATTTGAAAACTGTTGCACTGATACCTTTCACCTGTTTGTGCCTACAAACCTAGTTTTTCTTCATATTGTTTTCAAATTAAAAGTCCCTGTATATTTGGAAAATATTGCACTGATACCTTTCACCTACTTGTGCCTACAAACCTAGCTTTTCTTCATGTTGTTTTCAAATAAAAAGTCCCTGTTTATTTGGAAAGTGTTGCACTGATACCTTTCACCTACTTGTGCCTACAAACCTAGTTTGATGGTTTTTCTGTTCCTGTTTTTATTCCTTCCGCAGTGAAGGTTTTGGGATCCACTGGTCCCAGCACTCAGTGTGTAAATGATGTTGGGTTTCTTTTTCCCCCTTTAAGCGGAGAGTAAATGAAGTTTGTCTAGGAGTATCCCCACTTTGTAAACCAGTCAGGGTGGAGTTGCAGGTTGCCTGAGTCTGCATGTTAACTAGTGGGAACCAGGGGCTTATTCATTGTGTAGGGGGAGCAGCAGATTGCTGTGCAAGGCCAATGTTAAAAAGGCAGCTGAATGTAACACCATCTGGAAGAAAGGGTCCCTTCACGACTTTCTCACACCGTCAGACAAAACTAGTGCCTCTTGTTCAGAGCCCTTGTCTATGCAGCCATACAATACTGAGTCATTATACTTTTGCTGAGAGAAAATATGAGAACACAATATGGGGAACCAGTGAATGACCAAGTTCCATTGTGCCTGCTTAAGTCGATTGAAATCTACGTCTAGAGTCATGAATGGCTGTATTGTGTCTCTCACCAGGGCTATACTAAATGTCAGCCCAGTGTAAAGGAAAACTTCAAGCCTGCAAATAACCTACCAGATCTCAATTAGAATATTTTCCCACACTAGAACTAATATCATTGCAAGGAGCCTGTAATAGTGAAAATAGCACACACACATAGACACAAAGGCCAGGGACAAAGAGGGGAGAGCAGGACAACCAGATTCTTCAATGATCCCTTTATCTTAACCTGGTTATGGTAGATTAACACTTCAGGGGCGTTGATGGTAGAAAAATATTATTTACACACACACACACACACACACACACATATAGACACAGAGAGAGAGACATATAGATAGATTATAGATGATAGATAGATAGATAGATAGATAGATAGGTAGATGATAGATAGATAGATATATGATAGATAGATAGATAGATAGATAGATAGATAGATAGATAGATGATAGATAGATAGATAGATAGATAGATAATAGATAGATAGATAGATAGATAGATAGATAGATAGATGATAGATAGATAGATAGATAGATAGATAGATAGATAGATAGATAGGTGATAGATAGATAAATAGATAGATAGAGTTTAAATATGCACATGACCTCATTGCTTACATAATTGTGTTTAAAGGGGCAGTATTTATTGTGTATTACTATGTGTCACACACTAACACATTGTCACATTAAATGGTTAATGCCCGGGAGCAATTTTAACACTACAAAGTGGAATGTTAGAAGACCCCTCTCCCCTTTTAGGTGTTAAAACTATCCAATCTGTCACCTGTTAGCTGTCACTAGATGATACTGGATACCACTGGGCACACCAATACCTATCTCTCCTGCTATTGATCTGGGTAAATGCTCCTTTCACGATTCAATATCACGTTTGCAAATCTGGGTAAATTCCGATAAAGGATTTAACCACTGTGGGGTTTTAACCCCAGCTATTTGTTGGCATTAAAATCCTGCACTAAAACTTGTGCAAACGCAATATTGAATCGCGAGCATCAGGTGTGCGGGTGATTTTTGCGTATCCCACACATCCGACACTGATATGGAGTTAAAGTCACGCTAACTGGTAGCGAACCTTCCGAACCATGTAGTACATGCGTTTCTTTACCAATAAAGTTCTTTTTACACAGCTGCAGTTCTGTGTCGTGGTAAGCTACACTGAATATTCTAGTTTATCATACAATTGTATGATATTGTAGTGTGTCTATAGTGTGTATATCTAGATTGTAACTGAATTGGCGGCAGTCCATGTGCTGAAAGGATCTGGGGATTGATGAGACTTTATTAGGTTTATAGTGATGTAGGCTCCTACATAGACTGGAGGAATGTTAACATACTCTATACTGTGTTGTTAATTACATGCAGGGCAATGCTTTCTACCTAATGCTCAGTCTATATACCATATAGAGAGACAGATAGAGTGAGGGGAAGAACAGAGAGAGGCAAGGAAAATGCTGGAGGAAGATAGAAAGGGACAAGGTCTGCTAGAAACTGAGAGGGCAAAGAGGAAAATTAGAAAATGGAAAAAGACAGCTAAAGAGACAGAGTGAGAGAGTCCCAGAGAAAGAGAGAGGGGGGAGATAACTTGCAGTGCAGTACATATCATTACATAGAGAAATTAATAAAAAGAATACCATATTAGATGTAATCTTCTGTTTAACTGGAGTAATGCTCCTTATCATCAAAAGCAATGGGCTGTTTGTAAACACAATGGCCCCTTATGAAATATGTGTTAAAAGGATAGAAATCAAGAAATACAGGGACACAGTAGAAAGAAAGACAGAAGGTGTGTGGGTGTGAGACTGAGTTGTGCCAGAGAGAGATGGAGAATGTGCTTGTGTGTGTGTGTGTGTGTGTGATAATTGTTTGTGTATGAATTAAAGAGTCAGAAGTCATCATACACTAATGTGCAGTAAGGTAAGTACTGCAGGTGTTGAGGCTTTAAGTTGTCCCACCCCAGGCTGTACCACTGCAGCATGGCCCCCAATACTGCACATCCCTTCCTAGTTACACTTGCCAAGAGCTGGGGGCAGGGACAAATACAGACAAGTTTAGGCAATCCCACCTGGAAGAGCAATTGTCAGTAAAGGTGTGACTTTCCCATAACTTGACATTTCATTGCTATTTGGGAAAGATTACTTTTGGGCTCCAATGAATAACTCAAGCAGGCACACTATTGGTTCCCACATTAGTTTCACCTCTCCATCATAATCCCCCACCCTGCAGGATTTCTATAGAATATAAAACATCAAAATAAGTGAGACAATGTAATATGTTGCAGAAGTTCCCATGCTTCCTCTTTTCCTCATGCATTTCTGCAGCAAGTGAGCTCTCCATGGGAGGTGTTCTCTGTCACCAAATGGTTCAGCTCTCTGCCTGTGCTAGCTGCTTTCTCCTAGCAGCTGATTGGTGTTTCCTAGGAGACTGTAGCAGTGATTCCAAAGCTCCCTATGAGATGCTACACTTTTCTCTAGTGCAGTCAACACTGCTGTGTGGGACCCAACCTCTCTCCATTTGAACTTAATCCACATTAGCTTATCTTTCCAGCTACTCCCTTCTCTATACCTCACCACAAACAGGCCTTTGTAGTGTCACATACAAATAAAGCCTGTGTGTTAATATTGAAAAGCACAATATTTCCTAGGTTGATTCTTTACAGTATAAAGTATAGAATATACAGTAATGTCACTTTAACAATATTTCAATTTAAAAAATTAATATACAGCTTTGCAGGTGCTTATTAGACTGGCAGTAGGACACACATTCATCTGTATAAAAGTACTGTAGTGGAAAATACCCTGATTTTACATAACAATCTGGCTACAAATGTATGTCATTGTGAGTATTGCACTAATGTGTGTCAAATAATGTATGGACATCTTTAAATTCAAGAACACAATTTGAAAGTATAGTATAATTTGTCTTCAGACTGCCTCCCTAAGTCGCTTTCTAAAGCCAGTTAATAACATCATGCATGGACATTTAAACTTGTTGTAAGTTCCAGAGAGGATTAGAGGGGAGGCAAGCTGTGAGATGATAATGATAGTATCTGAACTTCTCAAGTAGCAGCTAAGTCTGGGGATCAAGTTATACAGGGAAGGGGGATATGGGTGGAGGTGAATTATGCTGGGAGGAAGGAGTATGTTAGGAGACTGGGGTAAATAGAGGAAATACTACTAAAAACTTTTATATATCTATTAAGCTGGGTACACACAGTACAGATTTTTGAAAGATGACAGACAGGATCTGCAAGATCTGCATACACACAGTCCCGCTCTGGACTGTTTCCCTCGACCGAGGCTGACTCCCTCTATAGGAAGTTGGCCGAGGGAAATTTACTAACTTTGCCAAATGAGTGCTCAGCCACAAACAGTGCTGATAAAGCCCCAATACAGTCAGATCTGATGGTATCGGGACTTTATTGGTACTGTGTATACATAGCTTTATACAGTCTTGAAGGACAACTAAAGCCGCAGAACAACATTGAATCAGAATCAGAATATCTTAATATTAAAGCAGTAATCTCATACTAATATGGTTGTTGAGAAACTTACCTTTCTAACATAGGGGCATATTTATAAAAAAACGAAAATAACTCCAAAAAATTACTGCCGCACTTCCCAGCCACGAAAATAGCGCTATCGCCGTATTTATAACGGCGAGCGCCATTTCGGTATAAATATTCCTGCGGTAATTTTAAGTCCCTTCGCGGTGATAGTGCACTTAGTGCAATGCGCTAAGTACAGTATCGCCGCAAAGGGACTTAAAATCCCTTTCCGACGCCTCTGCTGCTAAGGGGGTGGGGCATATGCCCCCCCGACCCCCCCCGCGGCGGCGGAGACCACCCGCCGCCACTTCCCAGCAGCCCCAACTTACCTTACAAGTGCCCTTGGGGTAGGGGTCCCCCTCCCCGGCCCTTGTAAGGGCCCTTGCGGCACTGACAAGTGCCTTTGGCGGGGGGGGCCCGCAGCTCGAACAGGGCCCCCCAGGAGTGGCTCTTAAAAGAGCCCTTGGGTGGCGTCTTCTTTCTTCAGGCCCAGCAGCACCAGCTCCGTGAGGCCACCGACCCCCGAGAGGTGCCCGGCGGGCGCTGGCGACCTCAACGAGGCCGATGTTGCCGGCGTCTTGATCCGACGCGACGTCTTCGGGCTGGTGACACCAACCCCACTCAGGTCGCCGATACCAGGCAGGCTCACTGCGGCCGCCAGTGAGCCGCGTGGCACCGCCGGCCTCAGCAGAGCCGATGTTGCCAGCCGCTTCTTCTTCTATCTTCAGCTATATAAGATGGCATCTGAGTTCTGCAGCGAGGCACCTTTTATAAGGTTGGCAGAAAACCCTAATCCGTTTCTGATTGGTCAATTTTTTAATGCTTAGTTTACATGCTTTACATTAACCAATCAGATTTCAGGAAAGTTTAGCTGGCAACATCGGCTCCACTGAGGCCGGCAGGGCCAGCAGTCTCACTGGCGGCTGCAGTGAGCCTGCCTGGCATCGGCGACCTGAGTGGGGTTGGTGTCGCCAGCCCGAAGACGCCGCCCAAGGGCTCTTTTAAGAGCCGCACACCACCCGCTGCAGCCCCTTCCCAGCAGCCCCTCCTAGTCTCCTGTTCCGAGATTGCCGCGAGCGAGGAAGGGGTTGGGAGGGCCTGCTGGGAAGTGGCGGCGGGTTGTCTGCCCATCTCCGCCGCAGGGCGGCTAGTATCGGCTGCTTTCGCCACCTTGAAGGTCGCAAAGCAAAATGGCCGATACTAGCAATGCGAAACAGTTACCGCCGCTTTATAAATAGAAGTGGCGGTAACAGGTAAGTATCGTCGCGAAGAGTTAATGCCTCGTTAACTTTTCGCAGCCGTTTCCCGACATTAATAAATCGCGTTAAACGTGATTTATGCGGAAAGGTCGGTGAAAACGGCCGCGAAAACTTAACGAGGCTTTATAAATATGCCCCATAGAGTTTGTTTTATTTCCCAGCATTCCATTATCACACAGTGTGGTCACTGACCATTATGTTCTTTACACATGCTCAGTCCTAAGATACTGTAGGAACTTGTTGCAGATGGTCACACCCACTAGTAGTCTCTAGCCCAGACCTGGGCAAAGTGCATCCCACTGGCCCTCTCCATCCGGCCCGCAGCTGTGCTTAAAAAAAAACAGATTTTTATACTTATTTGGCGGGAGAGATGAATTGAGGGTCTGGGGAACCCTGCTGGTCAATCATACTGCATGTATGAACCACACACACCTACACACCCTCCCAATCATACTGCATGTATGAACCACACACACCTACACACCCTCCCCTCGCGGGCCTATCATACCTTCCTCACTTCAACCAGCCAATAGGACCGGCTGCAGCATACAAGTTCCCTGACACTGCCTGCATCTTATGCGCAGAGTATGGGATAGAGAAGCGCGATGAGGAGCTGCCATACCTGCTAGCACGTGCTGCGGACAGAAATTGATGGTAAGTCTGTCTCCTGCAATATTTTGTAGCCATCATCTTTGAGTCTGACTGTTACTATTTATTAATAGTAGTTGGTCTGTGGTAGGAAATCATTTGTGGATCAGGGGCATTACATTTTTCTTGTTGTTTGCCACCATTTCCAGCCTAATGAATGTATTTGTTGCGCTGGCTGGTATATTAAACCTTTTTAAATAATTTTATTTTAATAAAAACATGAAATGGTCAGTTGTTTAATGCAAATAAATAAAAATGCAATATTACAAATTAATCAATTGGCTCACATTGGTAATTAAATAAATTAAATTATAATAAATTATATTAGGTAAATTAATTTTAAATTGATGAATTAAATTTGTCTATATACACAGGAGTGATTACTCCATATATTCTATTAAGAATGATTGTTCAATGAGCCCATACATGGTCTGATGTTATCGGCTTCTTCTACTGTAGTAAAGGGAACTGGTAATGGAAATTTTACGTCTTGTCACAGGTCCCGATACCAGCAACTTCTGTCAGATCCATTGTCAGTGTCACAACTCTGACTAAAAGACATTAATGTTATAGTGGGCAAATGTATTATATTTAACACACACACACACACACACACACATATAGACACAGAGAGAGAGACATAGATAGATATAGATGATAGATAGATAGATAGATAGATAGATAGGTAGATGATAGAAGATAGATTATGATAGATAGATAGATATGATAGATAGATAGATAGTAGATAGATGATAGATAGATAGATAGATAGATAGATAATAGATAGATAGATAGATAGATAGATAGTAGATAGATAGATGATAGATAGATAGATATATGATAGATAGATAGATAGTAGATAGATAGATAGATAGATTAGTATAGAGTAGATAGATAGATAGATAGATAGATAGATGATAGATAGATAGGTGATAGATAGATAAATAGTAGATAGAGTTTAAATAGCACATGACCTCATTGCTTACATAATGTGTTTAAAGGGCAGTATTTATTGTGTATACTATGTGTCACACACTAAAACCATTGTCACATTAAATGGTTAATGCCCGGGAGCAATTTTAACACTACAAAGTGGAATGTTAGAAGACCCCTCTCCCTTTTAGGTGTTAAAACTATCCAATCTGTCACCTGTTAGCTGTCACTAGATGATAATGGATACCACTGGGCACACCAATACCTATCTCTCTGCCGTATTGATCGGGTAAATGCTCCTTTCACGATTCAAAATCACGTTTGCAAATCTGGGTAAATTCCGATAAAGGATTTAACCACTGTGGGGTTTTAACCCCAGCTATTTGTTGCCATTAAAATCCTGCACTAAAACTTGTGCAAACGCAATATGAATCGCGAGCATCAGGGTGGCGGGGGATTTTGCGTATCCCACATCCGACATGATTGGAGTTAAAGTCACGCTAACTGGTAGCGAACCTTCCGAACCATGTAGTACATGCGTTTTCTTTCCAATAAAGTTCTTTTTACACCAGCTGCAGTTCTGTGTCGTGGTAAGCTACACTGAATATTCTAGTTTATCATACATTGTGATATTGTAGTGTTATAGTGTGTATATCTAGATTGTAACTGAATTGGCGGCAGTCCATGTGCTAAAGGATCTGGGGATTGATGAGACTTTATTTGGTTATAGTGATGTGGCTCCTACATAGACTGGAGGAATGTTAACATACTCTATACTGTGTTGTTAATTACATGCAGGGCAATGTTCTCCTAATGCTCAGTCTATATACCATATAGAGAGACAGATAGAGTGAGGGGAAGAACAGAGAGAGGCAAGGAAATGCTGGAGGAAGATAGAAAGGGACAAGGTCTGCTAGAAACTGAGAGGGCAAAGAGGAAATTAGAAAATGGAAAAAGACAGCTAAAGAGACCGAGTGAGAGAGTCCCAGAGAAAAGAGAGGGGGGAGATAACTGCATGCAGTACATATCATTACATAGAGAAATTAATAAAAAGAATACCATATAGATGTAATCTTCTGTTAACTGGAGTAATGCTCCTTATCAAAAGCAATGGGTGTTTGTAAACACAATGGCCCTTATGAAATATGTGTTAAAAGGATAGAAATCAAGAATACAGGGAAAACAGTAGAAAGAAAGACAGAAGGTGTGTGGGTGTGAGACTGAGTTGTGCCAGAGAGAGATGGAGAATGTGCTGTGTGTGTGTGTGTGTGTGTGTGTGTGTGTGTGTGTGTGTGTGGGTGTGTGTGTGTGTGTGGTGTGTGTGTGTGTGTGTGGTGTGTGTGTGTGTGTTGTGTGTGTGTGTGTGTGTGTGTGTGTGTGTGTGTGTGTGTGTGTGTGTGTGTGCGATATTGTTTGTGTATGAATAAAGAGTCAGAAGTCATCATACACTAATGGCAGTAAGGTAAGTATGCAGGTGTTGAGGCTTTAAGTTGTCCCACCCAGGCTGTACCACTGCAGCATGGCCCCCAATACTGCCACATCCCTTCCTAGTTACACTTGCCAGAGCTGGGGGCAGGGACAAATACAGACAAGTTTAGGCAATCCCACCTGGAAGAGCAATTGTCAGTAAAGGTGTGACTTTCCCATAACTTGACCTTTCATTGCTATTTGGGAAAGATTACTTTTGGGCTCCAATGAATACATCAAGCAGGCACACTATTGGTTCCCACATTAGTTTCACCTCTCCATCATAATCCCCCACCCCTGCAGGATTTCTATAGAATATAAAACATCAAAATAAGTGAGACAATTTATATGTTGCAGAAGTTCCCATGCTTCCTCTTTTCCTCATGCATTCTGCAGCAAGTGAGCTCTCCATGGGAGGTGTTCTCTGTCACCAAATGGTTCAGCTCTCTGCCTGTGCTAGCTGCTTCTCCTAGCAGCTGATTGGTGTTCTAGGAGACTGAGCAGTGATTCCAAAGCTCCCTATGAATGCTACACTTTCTCTAGTGCAGTCAACACTGTCGTGTGGGACCACATCTCTCCATTTGAACTTAATCCACATTAGCTTATCTTTCCAGCTACTCCCTTCTCTTACCTCACACACAACAGGCCTTTGTAGTGTCACATACAAATAAAGCCTGTGTGTTAATATTGAAAAGCACCATATTTCCTAGGTTGATTCTTTACGTATAAAGTATGAATATACAGTAATGTCACTTTAACAAATTTTCAATTTAAAAATTATATACAGCTTTGCAGGTGCTTATTAGACTGGCAGTAGGACACCATTCATCTGTATAAAAGTACTGTAGTGGAAAATACCCTGATTTTACATAACAATCTGGCTACAAATGTATGTCATTGTGAGTATTGCACTAATGTGTGTCAAATAATGTATGGACATCTTTAAATTCAAGAACACAATTTGAAAGTATAGTATAATTTGTCTCAGACTGCCTCCCTAAGTCGCTTTCTAAAGCCAGTTAATAACATCATGCATGGACATTTTAACTTGTTGTAAGTTCCAGAGAGGATTAGAGGGGAGGCAAGCTGTGAGATGATAATGATAGTATCTGAACTTCTCATGTAGCAGCTAAGTCTGGGGATCAAGTTATACAGGGAAGGGGGATATGGGTGGAGGTGAATTATGCGGGAGGAAGGAGTATGTTAGGAGACTGGGGTAAATAGAGGAAATACTACTAAAAACTTTTAATATCTATAGTGGGTACACACAGTACAGATTTTTGAAAGATGAAGACAGGATCGCAAGATCCGCATACACACAGTCCCGCTCTGGACTGTTTCCCTCGACCGAGGCTGACTCCCTCTATAGGAAGTTGGAGGGAAATTTACTAACTTTGCCAAATGAGTGCTCAGCCACACACAGTGCTGATAAAGCCCAATACAGTCAGATCTGATGGATCGGGACTTTATTGGTACTGTGTAACATAGCTTATACAGTCTTGAAGGACAACTAAAGCCGCAGAAAACATGAATCAGAATCAGAATATCTTAATATTAAAGCAGTAATCTATACTAATATGGTTGTTGAGAAATTTACCTTTCTAACATAGGGGCATATTATAAAAAAACGAAAATAACTCCAAAAAATTACTGCCGCACATCCCAGCCACAAAATAGCGCTATCGCCGTATTTATAACGGCGAGCGCCATTTCGGTATAAATATCCTGCGGTAATTTTAAGTCCCTGCGGTGATAGTGCACTTAGTGCAATGCGCTAAGTACAGTATCGCCGCAAAGGGACTTAAAATCCCTTCCCGACGCCTCTGCTGCTAAGGGGGTGGGGCATATGCCCCCCGACCCCCCCCGGCGGCGGGACCACGCCGCCACTTCCCAGCAGCCCTCTCAACCCCATCCCTGCTCGCGGCAATCTTGGAACAGGAGGCTAGGAGGGGCTGCTGGGAAGGGGCCAGGCGGGGTTGCCCCTCCCAGCAGCCCCTCCAAACCCCCTGCCCCACTGGCAGGGAGGGGAAGGGCCGTGGGAGAGGTGGAGGCACCCTCCAGCAGGGCCCTGGAAGGGCCTTTTGGGGATTAAGGGGTCCGCAGCTCAACCGGGACCCCCTCCCCGGCCTATCAGGGCCTTTGCGGCACTTACAAGTGCCCTTTGAGGCTTAGGGGTCCCCCTCCCGGCCCTTGTAAGGGCCCTGCGGCACTGACAAGTGCCTTTGGCGGGGGTCCCGCAGCTCGAACCGGGCCCCCCAGTGAGTGGCTCTTAAAAGAGCCCTTGGGTGGCGTCTTCTTTCTTCCAGGCCCAGCAGCACCAGCTCCGCTGAGGCCACCGACCCCCGAGAGGTGCCCCGGCGGGCGCTGGCGACCTCAACGAGGCCGATGTTGCCGGCGTCTTGATCCGACGCGACGTCTTCGGGCTGGTGACACCAACCCCACTCAGGTCGCCGATACCAGGCAGGCCTACTGCCGCCAGTGAGCCCGCTGGCACCGCCGGCCTCAGCAGAGCCGATGTGTTGCCAGCCGCTTCTTTCTTCTATCTTCAGCTATCTACTATGATGGCAACTGAGTTCTGCAGCGGAGTGCACTCTTTATATAGGTTTGCAGAAAAACCTAATCCGTTTCTGATTGGTCAATTTTTTATGCTTAGTTTACATGCTTACATTAACCAATCAGATTTCAGGAAAGTTTAGCGGCAACATCGGCTCCACGAGGCGGAGGGCCAGCAGTCTCACTGGCGGCTGCAGTGAGCCTGCCTGGCATCGGCGACCTGAGTGGGGTTGGTGTCGCCAGCCCGAAGACGCCGCCAAGGGCTCTTTTAAGAGCCGCACACCACCGCTGCAGCCCCTTCCCAGCAGCCCTCTAGTCTCCTGTTCCGAGATTGCCGCGAGCGAGGAAGGGGTTGGGAGGGCCTGCTGGAAGTGGCGGCGGGTTGTCTGCCCATCTCCGCCGCAGGGCGGCTAGTATCGGTGCTTTCGCCACCTTGAAGGTCGCAAAGCAAAATGGCGATACTAGCAATGCGAAACAGTTACCGCCGCTTATAAATAGAAGTGGCGGTAACAGGTAAGTATCGTCGCGAAGAGTTAATGCCTCGTTAACTTTTCGCAGCCGTTTCCCGACATTAATAATCGCGTTAAACGTGATTTATGCGGAAAGGTCGGTGAAAAAGCCGCGAAAACTTAACGAGGCTTTATAAATATGCCCATAGAGTTTGTTTTATTTCCCAGCATTCCATTATCACACAGTGTGGTCACTGACCATTATGTTCTTTACACATGCTCAGTCCTAAGATACTGTAGGAACTTGTTGCAGATGGTCACACCCACTAGTAGTCTCTAGCCCAGACCTGGGCAAAGTGCATCCCACTGGCCCTTCCATCCGGCCCGCAGCTGTGCTTAAAAAAAACAGATTTTTATACTTATTTGGCGGAGAGATGAATTGAGGGTCTGGGGAACCCGCTGGTCAATCATACTGCATGTATGAACCACACACACCTACACACCTCCCCTCGCGGGCCTATCATACCTCCTCACTTCAACCAGCCAAAGGACCGGCTGCGCATACAAGTTCCTGACACTGCTGCATCTATGCGCAGATTTAGGATAGAGAAGCGCGATGGAGCTGCCATACTGCTAGCACGTGCTGCGGACAGAAATTGATGGTAAGTCTGTCTCCTGCAATATTTTGTAGCCATCATCTTTGAGTCTGACTGTACTATTTATTAATAGTAGTTGGTCTGTGGTAGGAAATCATTTGTGGATCAGGGGCATTACATTTTTCTTGTTGTTTGCCACCATTTCCAGCCTAATGAATGTATTGTTGCGCTGGCTGGTAATTAAACCTTTTTAAAAATTTTATTTAATAAAAAAATGAAATGGTCAGTTGTTTAATGCAAATAAATAAAAATGCAATATTACAAATTAATCAATTGGCTCACATTGGTAATTAAATAAATTAAATTATAATAAATTATATTAGGTAAATTAATTTAAATTGTGAATTTAAAATTTGTCATGTTGTCCAAGACATTAGATATCTTTATTGTAAAAAGCAGTAACTTTTATCACTTTTTATAATAGGTAAGATTGATATTCAATAAAATCAAGTTCAAAATTTTGGTCTGGACCTCCACAACAGCCCCAGTTGCTTGAATGGCCCTATGAAAAATGAATTGCCCACCCCTGCTCTAGCCAATCCTTTTACAAGACAGATTATCAAGGGAGCATGTGACTGAGATCAGTTCTCCAGGGGGGTTACATTCACTTTAATGCTATTTACTGCAGTTCATTCAAGGAGTGTTTGGGGGGGGGGGTGCACTGGTGCCTGGAATCCCCCTTTTCTGTCTGCTCAGTGCAGTCTGCTGTTCTACTCCTCCTGATGCCCATAGACTGTTACATAGATTGTTACATAGACTGTTACATAGATTGTTACATAGACTGTTATATAGACTGTTACATAGATTGTTACATAGACTGTTACATAGACTGTTACATAGACTGTTATAATTTGGTACATAGATTGTTATATTGTTAATTGACCTGTGAGTAAGAAGCAGCATTTGTATGTTTCAAAAATGTATCTGCCCTGTGATTGACAGCAGCATTACTAATAATAATTGATGCAGAACTGTATCAACATTAACCCTGTAGCTGCATTACTTACTGTACATACTATACTGTGATGGAGTTAGTGAGCAGGAATAGGGACATTAAAAAATCCTGGAGGTGGTTGTACAGCTGACTGTCAACATTGTATTACATATATATATATATATATATATATATATATATATATATGTATTATACACAGGAGTGATTACTCCATATATTCTATTAAGAATGATTGTTCAATGTGCCCATACATGGTCTGATGTTATCGGCTTCTTCTACTGTAGTAAAGGGAACTGGTAATGGAAATTTTAGGTCTTGGCCAAAAGGTCCCGATACAGCAACTTCTGTCAGATCCATTGTCAGTGTCACAACTCTGACTAAAAGACATTAATGGTTATGTAGTGCAAAAGTGGATTTATCAGTAGAACAAGACATTAGGCTAGGTACACACAGACACATTTTCTATCCCGACTGTTCAACACTATAGTGTGGTCAGCAAAAGTAAATTTCTGCTATGGAACACACGATCAGCGGTGATTTACTGGCATGTCAAATTGCCCATTAGTCTGATCCAGGCAAACGGGTGACCAACAGCGTTCACTGAAATCACCTCAGATTTTTGGGCGCGACCGATATAATTAATATACTTTTATACTTTATAACAAAAGTAAAGGGAATATCTGTGTTTTGCTAACTGTGATGAAAATCATGGCAAGTAGAGAACATGTATAATATATATTATATGATCCATATGTAGTAGATTACATGGATGTATTCGGTCATGAACCTCCTTCTGGACTTATAGTATAGGAAGGTCAATCGGATGAGTATATTTGATATTATAACAGATTCCAATGGGGTCCTTGTAATAGGTGATGATGTCACAGTATGCACTGTCCTGACTGATGTACATTTCACCATATCACATGGTTTCTTCAGAGTCAGTCAGGATAGTGGAGTTCAATATACCTTGGGGGTTGTGATCCTGTGATCCAGCTATCAGGTCGAGCTCATGGAGCAAACATGAGTGTAGTTGCCGGTATTAACACCATGGACAGTGAGCGGGAGATGTGGAGCTGAACTACCTGGGTGAAGGGGCAGCACTCGGACACAGTGATCTACCCCAGACATTATATAGACCCATTGGTCCAACATTTTGGATATTTGAGCTGCTATGGGGACACCACATTTTTATATACACAGATATAGAGATATTTTAGTGTGGTGTGTTTAATAATAGTTCATTTTTAGATTGTAAGGGGATATAAGACTGATGGTTAAAGATCTAGGGGTTACAAGGGAATTGAGTGCTATTAGAAGGCTCTTGTGGGACATTGCCCTCAGTACTATTAGCTGAGTCTCACCCCCCCCCTCCTTCCTTCAGTTCATTTGAACATTGTATCCAAGTACAGTGTGTGCTAGGCTCTCTACTCACTACAATGTTACAAATTACAGCAGAACAAGCAGAGCAGATCTACACACAGCAAGTAAAGCTGTCAGGGAGGTGCTAGGGAGAATACTGGGCACCCTGGTGTAACATATGCGCCCTAGCACTTGTATGGAGACCACAGTTACCCTTTAAGGTCTATGCCCTACTGCACACAGCACTGTCTATTCTTAGAAATTGTGTCCTTGCCCCAGTGTGCAATACCCTGTGTATTTTTTACAAAGCATGTGTGAAGTGCACATTGCAGGTGTTTCTTTAAAGTACAGTAAAAAAAAACAAAAATAAAAGGGAAGCACAAAGAGCAAAGGAATGGAACATAGCAGGAATGAAATGACAAGGAATAGAACAGGTGAGTAGAGTAATCTGCCTGAGGCGAAGAAGTGTGCTGGGTGATGATACTGCATCTCATCCATTTTTTGGTGTGCGCTGTGTTAGCGCAGCGCTCAACGCACACACTAAAGAAGTGGATGGGGATGACCCAACTATCCCTACTGCCCCTGCTCTGTGATGCCGTCCCTTTCACAGTGCATGGGATTACCATTTTTGGGGTGCATCACATGCACTGCAATATGGTACATCGACTAATCAAATCGCATTCACAGGGTAGCGCACAGAATCGCGCAATGCACTGTGTCACTGTCAGGGATCTCCGACGGCCGGCGCGGCCCCGTCCAATGACGTCAACCCGCAGCGTCCATCCTCGCGCACCCACGTGCTTCCTCTGCTCGTTCTTCTGGTGCCGTGCTGACGTACACGTGCACCTCTTATCTCCCCCATTCCTGACTAAGCAGGACGGAGGAGGTCCATTCAAATTCAAACTTGGCTTGTTAGCCAATCATGTTTCAGACCTAGTGTTCCATTTGCTCATTGGTCCCTCTACCTATTAAAACTGGTCCAGGCAACTAACCATTGCCTTTATAGTTTTGGTATCAGCCAAGCTAGTGGTCCCAGCTATATTTATAGTAGCCTAGTCTTGACCTTGCTTTTTCATTGTTCTTATCATTGTCAATGTTATCTTTGTTTCTTGTTATTTCCTTGTCTTCTGTTCAAGCTCCATTGGTGTTCCGGTTTTCCAGAGTATACCCGGCCTCAGCGTCTATACCTTGTGCTCTAAGACCTGGAGTAACCATGTCCAGCGACGTGGCGACAGGTCTCCTGACAATCGGGGGCTTGTCTATAGATGAAGACAGCGGCTATAGATTGGGGTATAGGCACTGAAGGTATACTCGTACTGAAGGTATCCAACTAGCCAGGAAAATAGGCCTCCTCCAGTTGTTCCACTGCCTGTGTTTAAGCCCAAGGCCCCGCTGCCCAAAAAATTTAATGCAGAACGCAGCAAGTTTGACAACTTTTGAACTCCTGCAAGCTATATATCCGGCTGCGTCTACCTCCACTGGCTCAGAATCCCAGAAGTTGCTCTAGTGATATCCCTCCTTCAAGGGGACCGTCAGACCTGGGCATTCCAGAGGATAGTTCATCATTGGTTTCTGTGACCGCCTTTTTCAATGCATGGCCCTCCTCTACTCAGATCCTGATCTTACTGCCATGATGAGGCAAGATTAGGAATCTCACTGCTGGGTGGTGAGTACCCGCTGGAATAATCCAGCCTTACATAATCAGTTTGTCTTTGGCCTCTCGGAGTTCATTAAGGAAGCTCTTTTAAATTACCCTCCTTCTGAATCCCTTGACAAGTTTATGGCCTTGGCTATCAAAATTGACTGAAGGTTCAGGGAACATTCTCAAGAGAACTAATGGCTCTCCAGGGCCTTCTAGTCTTTACTGACCCCTTCTGTCCTCACTCCATCTTCCCAGAAGAACCCACGCAATTGAGTATGTCCAAGCTTTCTCTGGTGGAAAAGAACAGAAGGCGTCAGGAAGGACTCTTCTTTATGGTGGCACGGCTGGTCACTTTGCTAATGTGTGTTCCAAAAATTGGTCCAGAAAGCCAGGAACTTTAGCACCTAGGCCAGTTAGAGGAGGGCTCCATAGGCCATCCGATAATTGCCCCTAATGTTGAGTCGGATAAAATTTTGTTACCTGTCAAAATTTCTTGGGGTTATCTATGTCTCTCATTCCCAGGCATTTTTAGATAGTGGAGCGGCTGGAAAAGATCATGGACCGTACCTGGCCATGTCCATTGATTATCCACCAACCCACTGCCTAACCCCATTCAAGTTCTGGCTATTAATGATATCCCCTTCTTTCCAAAAGCCCTGTATCTATGATACCAGAGATCACAATCCAGGTTGAATCGGGGTTCCTGAGGTTCTAACATCTTCCTCCTGGATATTCCATCCAACCCTGCATCTGGGTTTGCCCTGGTCTCGTAAGAACAACCCAGTCCTACACTGGTCCACTGGTCAGATTGTCAGGTGGGGGTTTGATCATGAAAACCAGGTACCTTCCCTTTCTTTGTCTACTACTGGTGTTAAAGGGTTACCTGTGTGTTATCACGATTTTCTTGATGTTTTTCCCCCAGGCTGCATAAACTCCTCCACACCGGCCATATGACTGCTCCAGATTGCTGCTGGTACAATGTCACATGGACCTACCGGCCCTGACACAATGGCTATGAGGCTAGATGTTGTAAAGAAAATCTAGAAAAAGGATATATTCGGCCTTCCACCTCGCCTGCTGGAGTGGGTTTCTTCTTTTGGAAAAGAAGAGTGGAGTCTAAGGCCGTGTTAGATTTGTGCTTTGAATAACATTACAGTCAAGAATAGGTATGCTCTACCCTTGTTCTCCAAGTAGTCGGATCATCTATTTTTCTAAACTAGACTTAAGAGGAGCTATAATTTAATTAAAAAGGTGACAAATGGAAGACTGCTCTTAACACCAAGGATGGCCACTATGAATATCTAGTTATGCCCTTTAGCCTTTGTAACGCCCCAGCAGTCTTCAAGATTTATTAATGATGTGCTCTGGGACTTCTTGGGTAGATTCGCTATTGTATACCTTGACGATATTCTTATCTTTTCAGCACGCCTCCATGTCAAGTTGGTCCTTGCTAAACTTCGGGAGAACCTGTGTTCGCCAAATGGATAAATGTTGCTTCGAGCTCCAGCAAATTCTGTTTCTAGGCTTTATCACTCTGATAAGGGCCTCACTATGGATCCCAAGAAGGTTGCTGCAGTTCTTGATTGGGAAGTTCCACAAGCATCAAAGCCCTGCAAAGATTCTTGGGATTCGCCAATTTTATAGAAGGTTTATAAGGAATTTTTTACCTTAGTGGCCTCTTTGACCAAATTATCAAGAAGGGTGCTTTAGTTCTCCATGGCCCCAACGGCTCAGGCTTCCTTGCTTAAGTTAAAGGAGGCTTTTTGTGATGCACCTGTTCTGGAACACCCCAATGTTAACTTGCCTTTATTGTAGAGGTGATGCCTCAGAAATTGGCATAGGTGCTGTTTTGTCCCAGTATTCTGGTAATTTCCGAGCAACTGCACCCATGTGCCTATTTTTCGAGAAGTTTTCTCCAGCAGAGGCTAACTATGATATAGGTAACCGGGAGCTCGTAGCCGTTAAAATGGCTTTTGAAGAGTGGAGACATTGGCTAGAGGGGAACTTTATCATGTAACTGTGTACACTGATCATAAAAATCTGGAGTATATAGAAAACGCAAGAGATTAAACCCAGAAAGGCTCTTTGGGCCTTTTTTCTCAAGGTTCACTTAGAATCAACTATAGACCTGCAGCCAAAAATGTGAAAGCTGATGCACTCTACGCAATTTTCCTGATTTCTGCCGATTCTGAAGCCTTGCCTGAACCTATCCTTTTTCTCACTGTTTCTTGAATGCCTTGTCTACATCTCAGTTGTTGATGATCTTTCTGACCTTCTTAATCTTTTCAGTCTAAAGTTTCTCCTGTCTCGTCATGTCTGGTGGCCCTCTAAATCTAGAGAAACCAAAGCCTATGTAAATCTGTGTAGTTTGTGCACACGTAAGATGCCCAGGAGTACTCTCTCTGGTACTTAATGCCCCTCTCTATTCCCACTTCTCCATGGTCTCAGATCTCCATGGATTTCTAGTGACCTGCCTGTCTCGCTGGGATCAACAGTCCTCTGTTTTAGTAAGATGGCTCACTTTGTCCAATTAACAAAACTTCCCTCTGCCAAAGTTTGTCTATTTTGTTTATCAAGCACATTTTTCAGTCCATGGGATTCCTGAAAACTAGTCTCAGACAGAGGGTCCAGTTTTTAGCACAGTTTTGGCGTTCTTTTTGCACTCGTTTGGGTATCTCTCTGTCATTTTCTTCATCTTCCATCACCAGTCCAATGGGCAGACAGAGAGAACCAACCAATCACTAGAACAATATCTCCGTTGTTTTGTTTCTGTTGTCAAGATTCTGGGCAGAGTTTGTAAACTTTGCAGAGTGCAATCACAATACTATCATTCTTCTTCAGTACTTCCCCTTTTACTACATTTATGGTCATCATCCAAGCATTCTAACCGGTCCAACTTCTTGACTTCCTTCTTCTGGAAAATTGGTTTCAACACATGTCTTTTATCTGGGCCAGGTACAACAAAATCTCAAAAGGCCTCTTCCCGTCAAAAACAATTTGCAGAAAGCTAGATCTACGGACCGGACTTTTTCCAGGTGATCTTGTATGGGTCTCCACTCGTAACCTCTCTCTCCATCAACCCTGCTCAAGTTGGGTCCTAAGTTCATCGGTCCATATACTTTTCTTCAGAAAATCAATAGAGTTACCTAAAAAGTGGCCTGCCTCCACCTAACAAAAGTACTAATTCATTTCATATTTTTACTAAAATCAGCTGCACCTGCTCTTGGAACATCTGCATCTCCTCCTCCAGTTGAAGTCAAGGGAGAAACAGAATTTGAGTTGAATAAATTTGGACTCTCGTTGGCTCCAAAATTCCAACCGTATCTTATTGACTGGAGAGGTTACGGCCTGAAGAGAGATGCTGGGTTCCTCATCATCAGTTCACAAAAATAATCGGGAAAACCTGACTAAAGGGTCCAGTGTCCCCTCGTGAGAGGGGGTAATGTAAGGACTCCTAACTTACCTACCTCCCATTCCCGCAGCGGGTCTCCTCACTCACGTGGGGATCTCCACGTCCAAGTCCGATGACGTCATCCTGCAGCGTCCATCCTTATGCACTACGCGCCTTCCTCAACTCGTTCTTCTGGTGCCGTGCGGACGCGTACGGGCACCTCTTATCTCCTCTGTTCCTGTAGACACTAAGCAGGATGGAAGAGTCCAATCAAATTCAAACTTGGCTTGTTAGCCAATCGCTGTTTCAGACTTAGTGTCCATTTGCTCATTGTCCCTCTACCTATTTAAACCTGGTCCAGGCAACTAACCATTGCCTGTTATAGTTTTGGTATCAGCCAAGCTAGTGGTCCCAGCTATTCTTTATAGTAGCCTAGTCTTGTCCTTGCTCTTTTTCATTGTTCTTATCATTTCTTGTATCTTTGTTTTCTTGTTTTCTCTTGTCTTCCATTTCTGTTCAAGCTCCACTGGTGTTTCAGTTCTTCAGAGTATACCGGCCTCAGCGTCTATACCTTGCTCTCTAAGACCGGGGGTAACCGTGTTCAGCGAGGCACAACAAGTCTCTGACAATTGGGGGCTTGTCTATAGGCGAAGACAGCGGCTGTAGTTTGGGGTATAGGCGCTGAAGGTATACTAGGGGACTCCGGGCATACAGTACTGCTGCCTAGTGGGGACTTACAGCCTTTGTTTCTTTTACAAGAAACCCACTCAAACTAAAAAAATATCTATATGTCAACAAAAAATAATTAAAAACATTGATGTAAGTGTAGAGCCAGAAACATGTTTGTTTGGATGTAATAGTGTGAAATATTTATAGCTACCAGAATAACCACAATTCTATGTCTGCATTATTTTATTTGGAGTTAAAAGGCCCCTAAAAAAATGTATAGGTTCTTCTGGGATTTTTAGCCCAAACAGAGTGAGAGATTTTGGCCATGGAAATACAATATTCAACATTTTTCTTCTTTCTGCATTCATAGTGAATTCAGAATAGCTGCTGATATATTATAAATGTTGCATTGCATATATTCTTTGTGTCAGCCCATACAGTGTAACTAGATTAGGGAACCTGGTCTCCCTCCACACTCTCTCACTCTCCAGTTAAGATACAGTATTTGATTACAGCCACGTTTTGTACACCAGGAGAAAAGATAATATTCAAAGATTTGGGCTTACAGTTTAAAAAGAATTCAAGAGAAATATTACATATATGGATAGTAGAACTATTATTTTAATAAATAAGAAATGTTGGGGCATATTTCTAAATGCTATTCACTATTGTGCAATTAATGGATCAATTTTTTACATTCAATTACAATTGTGGTCGCACAATTACGATTGTACATTTACTATTGTAATTGTACGATCCCTTGTACCAACACTGCGGCCAAACGTTTACGCTAATGTATGTAGTAGATAGTAGAGATGCCCCATTTTCCCAAAACATGTATGTGTTAAAGAAGAAATTCCCCCATAAATAAAATTTTCCATGTCACAGAACAGAAACAAATGATTAAAAAAGTATGTTATCTTTTTTGTAATCCATTAATCTCAAAATACGATCGGAAACTTGAAAATAGTTTCCGATGGTATTTTCGAGTATTATCGCACATTCAAGGCTATTTTCGGAAACCTTCAATAAATAGCAAAAAAAAAACACGCTCCGAAGTCCTAAAATCCGAACGATCCGACGGATCCCATCTCTAGTTTTAAGGTGTTTTAATCAATCTTTTCTGAAGCTAGTTCTTCCTCTGAATATGGACACATTGGAAGATTGCTTTTACATTTATTTTTGTGGCTAGCTTTAAAAACAATAAAGAAATTCTGGGTTATGATGCAGTGATGGTGCTCAGTGTACACAGAAAGCACCATCCTTTAAACTGTGGATCATGCTTCTGTAGCAGAAGCATGATCTTGAAGTAATTTAAAAGGTTGAAGTGTGTTTTTTAATACAGTGTTCTTTTTAATACTTGTATGGAGACCACAGTCCCCTTAAAAATACAGAGCAATTATGCCACTGTTCCTATCATGCTGAGTTTAGGCATGCTCAGTGTAAGGGGCGTAACTACCAGGGGAGAAGAAGAGAGCAACCACAGGGGGGCCCGAGAGCCAAGGGCCCCACATCTTTTTATTTTCTTATGACAGATATATATTTCTAAATATATTATAATTTATTTCTAAAGCCGCAGTATCACTTTTTAGCGATACCGCGTTTTTAACGATCGGTATCGTAAATTTACAAGATTAAACCAATCGGCGAAACGATCGGTTTAACAATCATAAATTTACGATACCGATCGTAAACTACGGTAACGAAATTGTAGTTTTACGATTCCCATAGAAAACCATTGCGGTAGTTTACTACCGCATGGTATTCTACGATCGAACATTCGTTAATTAATGACGTTTGGTCGTAAATGTACGATCGCGATGTACATTTATGACCATGTTTTTTTAGTTTTAGTTTTTAGTTTAGTTTATTTTAGTTTATACATTAGTTTTCAGTTTCCTTTGTTTCTTTACTTCTGTCATCCTGACTGCCAACTTAGCTACTAACCTTGTCTATCAATCACAACAGAACGCTATACAGTATACATGTAGCTTCTCTTGCTATAGTCAGTATCAGTGGGGGTGAGGTAATGGAATTGAATGTGTGCTGTGCAAGATAACCAATGTAATCAGCGATTTCTTAAATAGCTCTCAAAAATAAAAGAACAACATGACCAAAAGAAAAGTCCTGACTCAAACTCAACCTGTGGCAGCTACCCACACCCTACTCACCATTAACCCAACCTGACCTGCAGGTCCCACAACCCACCCACCTCCTTAAAATAAAATTCTCATCTAAATCCATCTTCCTTCTCTACTCATGGATAAGAAGTGCCACTAGCCCAACATATCCCACAGCCCAACTAATCCTGCATGTACACCCATGGGTGAACTGACCTGATGCTAGACAGGTTCCTAATTTATTGATGTTATTAGTAATGCCCAATTTGCATCTCTAAAGCAGTGACTGTGCTAAACAACCCACCTTCTTCTTAATGACCCAAAGATTACAGTACAGATAAGCCTTCCTATGAAACATCTGGGATGAAACCAAGGTGCCCATACATCTATAAGATTTTACTTAACCGACCGAGCGCTCACCCGATGTTCTTCGATCCTGCCGGAACTGCTTCTTCCGATCTTATATTCGACCGACATGCGATCGCAAAATGAATGGGATTTTGCGATTGCATGTCGGCCGAATGTAAGATCGGGAGAAGCGGTTCCGGCATCATTGATGAGCGCTCGGTCGGGTAAGTAAAATCTTATAGATGTATGGGCACCTTAACAGCCAGGGCAATAATGTTACCTTAAGTAGCTAACTCATTTTTGGCAATGTATTGTGTGTTAGCATGACTGGAAAGGTGCGTACACAGTATCAATACTTCAAAGATGACAGACAGAATCTGCAAGATTCTGTAAGTCATCTTTGAAAGATGTGACTAACACAGTCCCAAGTGTTCTCACTATAAAGTATAGTGAGATCGGTTGTGACTGTCATCTCCTTACGATTGAGGCCGACTTCCTATACTTTAGTATAGGGGGCCGACGTAATGTTCGGTACCAATGGGTTTGGCCCTATCGGGAATTTGTGCACCAACCTTATGACAGGAATTGCTGCATTGTGGAGTTACTGTGTTTTTTTATAATGTTCCTGCAACATTTGCCACAGGAATGTGCTAATGGGATTACAACCCTTGCTTGACTTTTAGATGTGTATTGACTACCCAAGGCTAGCACCATTGGCCTTTAAACCTGTCATAAGCCAGAGCTCCTTACATGACCGCTCTCCAACAATGCACTAGCAACTAAAAGAGGCTTATTTAATAAGAGGTGTAAAAAGTGTAAGTGTAAAGTGTAAAGGTGTCTGTGCTGTTAATCTGCAGCAGCCAATCAGTTGTTATAAATGTTTAAAACTGTTTAAAACAGTGGAAATGTCTATCTGTAGTATTCAGTTTGATGCTTGTGAATGTTCTCATTCATCCAGGTCATTGTAAAAATTGTATTCAATTAGATCAACTGGACTTGAAGTTTAGTTCTTGAAGACGTGTCGTAGTCATCCAACTGGCTTTCTCAATTCAGAATGACTTGTACAAGAATCTGTTGCATTATGTACCCTGGAAAGAATCATAGCCAAGTGTTAAGGACTTATAGGAATGCCCAGGGTAAGGTGGTGAGTTCTAAGCATCAAGATTGAAGAAAAAAATGTACTCTGTGCAGAGAAATATGGTGTCCTATGATGTGACCTCTCCCTTCACCTGTATATCCACCAAGGAGGCTGTTGACATCATGAGAAAATGGCTAGGCCAAGACAGCACTCTTACCAGCAGAACTGATCTTAAACCCAGAACAGGTGTGTTCCTTACTGGAATTGTGCCTGAATACCACCTAATTCAAATACAGGAATAAGTTCTATAAGCAAAACATGCTAGGATCTCCAGTTTCACCCATTGTGGCCAACCTTTACAGGAGGAAGTGGAAAAACAGGCTCTTAATACCTAGCACCCAGCCATTTTGTTTAGATATGGGGTGAATGATTGAAATCCACAGAAGGAAGTACAAACCTTCACAGAACACATTAATGCGGTAGACCAGAACATCAAATTTACAAGGGAGAGGTACAAAACAATAAACTGGCTTCTTGGACTGCTTGGTAGAAGTCAGGGAAAATGGAAACTGGAAGTAGAGGTTTACAGAAAACCAACCAAACAAATCAGTATTGATGTTTGACTCCCACCACCTTTTAGATCACAAGCGGGATCATCAGAAACCCTGCAACACAGAGCTGAGAACACCCACTAGCACAGAGGAGAAGGCTAAAGAATTAAACATCTCAGAGGACCTTAAACTTGTGATATCCAGACTGGGCCTTTGTCAAAAGAAGTAGAAGAAAGAAAGAACAGAATACCAAAGTGAAGGGGAAAATACATGGTCATCCCTTATGTAGCAGGGGTCTCAGAGAAATTAAAAAGCATTTTCAGACCTGTCAGACCTTTGGGCCCTGTTGCAAATTTGAACATGGCCCCCCCCCAAACACAGATCGGCCCTGCAAACCAAATAATCCTTTCCAGAAAAATCATTGTTCATTTTTTTAAAGGCACTAATTTTAAAACAGACAAACATAATTACCCATACACCTAGCAAAACTATTTAATCAGATTCCAACAGTATTTCTAAACTTAGATCCTCAAACCATTCATCTTTTAAAATAAACAAAACTGGCATTAGTAAATACTGTCACACAGAAAATGGTAATAATGCTTAGGACATGACCACGGTAAAATAGTTGGCACACAGAGTGGTAGTTTTGGAAAATTAGCACAAAATAGGGCCTCTTCTTGGCCAAGGCCCTGGTGTTGTTGCTCCTATGCACCCCAGGTAATACGCCCCAGTGCTGGAGCCCTGACCAAGGAATTGGCTTTTCTGTGCTGGTCAATATGTTTAGCAGTGTGTTTTCTCTCCCCACATTCAAATCAGAGCAATTTCACTGCACTGCATATAAGATGTGGCTCTTCTTGAGTTTAGGTATTGGGTCTTTGGAGCACCGGTTGCTGCCTATTATGTTTAAAGCAGACAGGGATACTTGAGTATTCTTCTTAATTTCTCTGTCACCCCTTGGGTAGAACATGTTCTTTCTCCGTCTTGCTTCTCCATCACTGGTGGTGTTTCTTTCCTTCTTTCAGTTTTAACAAAGGCTCAGTCTGGATGTTCTCTGCTTGTGTTGCACGGGTTCTGATGACACCAAATTGGAATCTAAAGGGTGGTGGGAGTCAAACATCAAATACTTGTCTGTGTGGGTTGGTTTTCTCTAACCTCTACTTCCAGCTTACCATTCTACAAAGTCTATCCAACAGTCCAAGTAAGCCATGTTATTTTTGTAATCTTCCAGTGTAAATCTGGGTTGTTTGGCCACAGCATTGATGTGTTCTGTGAAGGTTTTGAACTTCTTTTTGGTGGATTTTAACCCTGGTGTCATCCATGTATCTGAATAGTGGATAGTGCAATGCCCTGAAAGCATTAGACAGTCAGAGCTATGTACCGAGAGCAGTTTCCGGCTATTTGGTCTTAAAGCCACGTTAACCGTGTACCAAGAATGTGGCGGTATACAAAAACTGTCATGCAACACAAGCTCCGTGGTAAAATATGTTCTATTTCTATCAGGGAGATTCAATAAAAATTCTTATTGTTTTAAATGGTGCTAATTTTGCCCAACCAATCAGAACTTATGCAACATTTGATGGTTGGGGCAAATTAGCACCATTTTAAACTATAAGAATTTTTATTAAATAACCCCGACCGTATTTAGAAGTGCCTGAAAGTAAATGTAAATCCTTACCGGTTTTTGTTATTGGGGGGGGGGGGGGGGGAACAGAACTCAAAAGCACAACAATCAGAGTAGACTACAGTGTCCATTGATTCTAGTAAAAGATTGGTGTGTAAAGACAAAGAGTGACTTCAAAGTCTCATTCAAAAATGAGTTACAGACCTACATAGTTACTTTGGGTGCAAAAATCCAACTCTCCATCTAAACCCTAAACCTCAATACAATATAGCTTCCTCTATGCACCCATCTTTGCCACCCAGTACCACACCTGAACAAGGACATGGATACAGTAACCAGCTGTAACCCTGGAAACTTTACTTGACCAAGAAGACATGTAAGCCTTATTTGAAGGTGTTCAGAGATTTTTTCAACACAATATTTCAGGCAGAGTATTTTATAACCTTACGCCCCCACAGTGAAAAAACTATCTACATTTTAAGCTAAAATTGCTTTCTCAGTCTATATCAGTGGCCCCATGTCTTTGTTCACAGTAGTAATGGATTGTAGTGTCCTCTAACACATTTGTAAGGGTTATCCTATCACAAAGCCTCTTTACTGAAACAAAATCTATCTTCATAAACACAATGCTGATTACATTTATCAGTCTAGTTGCTCATTCCCTGATGTGATTCTTTTTTGGACTGGTGCCATAAACTACACAGCATACTAAAGGGCATGTCCACTCTTAAAACAAAAAACGGTGACTTGTCAGTTATCTACCCCAACTGCCATTTTCCCCAGTGTATACCTACATGTATTACAGATATTTAATGATAAATGCTATCCTTTCTGGTAAAGGTATATACTCCACTCCCTCTGCTCAAAGAGCTTGTTATAAGCTTGAGCATGTGCAGAGGGACCGCAGTGAAACAGTAATTCATTGGCTGTAATGTCTGCATGGAGGAAGGGGCCAGCTTACTTTGCCAGAATGGAGGCAATAATTATTCTGAATATCTGGTCGGTAACAAATTATTAAAGTGCTAAATATATGTTAGGGTAGGTGGAAGGTAGCTGACAAGTCCCCAGTTTTTAGTTTTAAGGAAACTTTAAAGGGACAATTCTGTGGAATCATTATTTTGAAATTTTTAGTTATATTACACTACCTAGTTATTCTACATATTCTTTACATTGGAAACCCTGTTGCTGTTGTCATTAGTGAGCTACCATTTCTTGTGCTGTAACAGTCCTTCTTCTTCCAAATGCACCACTTCCTGGAATGTTCCTAACAGTAATGTCTACTGATGTGTTGGATGGGTCAAACATGCTCAGATCTCAACTGAGCAGCAGAATCATCCCAGGAAAGGTCAAGACCATATTGGACGTTTAGGGGTTTCACAAACAGGAAGTCTGGATTTCAGAAGCATTTATTTATACACAGACAAAATGCTGAGTGGATAGGTTAAGGTTATTGGGAGGAAAGTACTGCTCTTGTTTTATAATGCATATGTATTTTCTTTTTTCTTCTGTTTTTCTTATTCATCTCATAAAACATGTAAAACCCAATAAAAATTAATGAACAAAAAAGCATATGCATTCACTGAGCTTCCCCTTTGTTTTAAAAAACAAAAAAACACTCCTTTAGCGGTACCATGGTAAGGACCTAAAGGCTGCATCAGGCCGGTTATGAGCAACCTGTGCGACCGCTCAGGTGCATTACCAGGGGGGAGCCAGACGGAGTTTAGGTCACAGACCCGTAGGTCAAAGTGTGCATCAGCCAAAGCCTCCCAGTCTGCGATCAAATATGTATTCAGCACCAACCTACATACAAAGCCCCAACACATGTAAGCCTTAATTAGATGTTGTGCTGCACTGTCTGTGCATTTAGTGTGACATAAAGATGTACGCTCAATTTATACAAGCACGCACTGACGACATGAAATACAGTAAGTGCAGGTGGAGGATGAGTTGAGCAGGCCAGCAACAGCATTCACCAGAGTATGTGTTGACCAGGGGGGTTTTGGAAGAGTGCTAAGTGCCAGAAACAAATCTTTCACGGGTGCTAGTATCCTAAGGCCGGCCCTGTGCGGCATACACTTGGATGTACAGCTGATATCTAGAAAACTTTCCGTTCTAGGTGATCCCAATTTGCTCCTCTTTAGACCAACCCCTTTGCACAGCAATGTGCATCGTAAAATAACGACCGTTTTACCAAACCCGATTGTTATTTACGATAACGGTATTTAACGTATCGCTAAAATAACGGTGTTATAGGTAATAAACGTCGTTATCGGTTAAAACGTCGTTATTTACGATAACGATCGGTATTTTACGATAACGATACTGACTTTTATACATAGGACCCAAAGGTCTTAGTAAACAAGGATAACTCAGCAGCATATTCAAAAGTGAGTAATAAATTATTTGGTGAAGTAGTGTGTAAGTGCACATATCACCAATCCAGGTTGCTTCTTTGCGGTGATTATTTATAAAGGATTGCTATTTTCACCATTCACTATCGCGGGAGGACATCGTAATGGCAAAGTTATTTTTGCCACTTATATAAAGTCGACCTCTTTTGCGCATCATAAAATATCACTGCAGCAATTTGCGTTAGTGTATCTTCTCTTTCACCATAATATCGGACTTAATGCAATCAATGTCGCCGCGCACATTGCCCTATTATTGCGTTATGTCCGGTATTAGAGGAGCAGTCACAACAACCAGTAATAACTCACCAGCAGAAAGACAATAGAACAGAACACTTCAAAATTCTGTTCTTATTTCGATTTTTTTATTCTGGCTGATTATATTTTAGCCAGGGCAACCCCCAACCCCTGATGCATGACACACCCCTGTGGAGCAACTTCCTTGTTGTCTAGTGAGTGATTCCAGTGATTTAAGCCAGCCATAAAAAAACCCTTGAATAGATCCTGAAGCCAACAAACTACCACTGTCAGCATCAGGAACGATGACCTTGAAACAGTAGAGGGAGCAATAAACAATGCAATGTGCAGGCGTATCCAACTATCGCTCAGTTAAAGAATAGAGATGGCTGAACTTTCGAAAATCCAGGCTGATTTCTGATTTTCGAACTTTCAAAAAAGTTTTGAAAATTCGAAAATTGAAAGTGGACCCAATTATTGGATCAATTAGGACCCTTTTAAATAAGGTTAAAATGTGTTTTTTAAAAATTTGATATTTTGGAATCTGTCTTATCTGCTAAAAAGCGGTGGCTCTCTTATACAAACGGAATCATAACCAGGAATGGTTGTGGATTTATCAGTAGAACAAGACATTAGGCTAGGTACACACAGACACATTTTCTATCCCGACTGTTCAACACTATAGTGTGGTCAGCAAAAGTAAATTTCTGCTATGGAACACACGATCAGCGGTGATTTACTGGCATGTCAAATTGCCCATTAGTCTGATCCAGGCAAACGGGTGACCAACAGCGTTCACTGAAATCACCTCAGATTTTTGGGCGCGACCGATATATAATTAATATACTTTTATACTTTATAACAAAAGTAAAGGGAATATCTGTGTTTGCTAACTGTGATGAAAATCATGGCAAGTAGAGAACATGTATAATATTATTATATGATCCATATGTAGTAGATTACATGGATGTATTCGGTCATGAACCTCCTTCTGGACTTATAGTATAGGAAGGTCAATCGGATGAGTATATTTGATATTATAAACAGATTCCAATGGGGTCCTTGTAATAGGTGATGAATGTCACAGTATGCCACTGTCCTGACTGATGTACATTTCACCATATCACATGGTTTCTTCAGGGTCAGTCAGGATAGTGGAGTTCAATATACCTTGGGGGTTGTGATCCTGTGATCCAGCTATCGAGGTCGTCGCTATGGAGCAAACATGAGTGTAGTTGCCGGTATTAACACCATGGGACAGTGAGTGGGAGATGTGGAGCCGAACTACCTGGGTGAAGGGGCAGCACTCGGACACAGTGATCTACCCCAAGACATTATATAGACCCATTGGTCCAACATTTTGGATATTTGAGCTGCTATCGGGGACACCCACATTTTTTATATACAAAGATATAGAGATATTTTAGTGTGGTGTGTTTAATAAATAGTTCATTTTTAGATTGTAAGGGGATATAAAGACTGATGGTATAAGATCTAGGGGTTACAAGGGAATTGAGTGCTATTAGAAGGCTCTGTGGGACATTGCCCTCAGTACTAAGCTGAGCTCACCCCCCCCCTCCTTCCTTCAGTTCATTTGTACATGTATCCAAGTACAGTGTGTGCTCAGGCTCTCTACTCACTACAATGTTACAAATTACAGCAGAACAAGCAGAGCAGATCTAACACAGCAAGTAAAAGCTGACAGGGAGGTGCTAGGGAGAATACTGGGCACCCTGGTGTAACATATGCGCCCTAGCACTTTGTATGGAGACCACAGTTCCCTTTTAAGGTCTTGCCCTACTGCACACAGCACGTCTATTCTTAGAAATTGTGTCCTTGCCCCAGTGTGCAATACCCTGTGTTATTTTTACCCAAAGCATGTGTGAAGTGCACATTGCAGGTGTTTTCTTTAAAGATACAGTAAAAAAAAACAAAAATAAAAGGGAAGCACAAAGAGCAAAGGAATGGAACATAGCAGGACATGAAATGACAAGGCAATAGAACAGGTGAGTAGAGTAATATGCTAGATGCGAAGAAGTGTGCTGGGTGCATGATACTGCATCTCATCCATTTTTTTGGTGTGCGCTGTGTTAGCGCAGCGCTCAACGCACACTAATAGAAGTGGATGGGGATGACCCAACTATCCCTACTGCCCTGCTCTGTGATGCCGTCCCTTTTCACAGTGCATGGGATTACCATTTTTGGTGTGCATCACATGCACTGCAATATGGTTACATCGACTAATCACATCGCATTCACAGGGTAGAGCACAGAATCGCGCAATTGCACTGTGTCACTGTCAGGGATCTCCGACGGCCGGCGCGGCCCCGTCCAATGACGTCAACCCGCAGCGTCCATCCTCGCGCACCCACGTGCCTTCCTCTGCTCGTTCTTCTGGTGCCGTGCTGACGTACACGTGCACCTCTTATCTCCCCCATTCCTGACTAAGCAGGACGGAGGAGGTCCATTCAAATTCAAACTTGGCTTGTTAGCCAATCACTGTTTCAGACCTAGTGTTCCATTTGCTCATTGGTCCCTCTACCTATTTAAACCTGGTCCAGGCAACTAACCATTGCCTATTATAGTTTTGGTATCAGCCAAGCTAGTGGTCCCAGCTATTATTTATAGTAGCCTAGTCTTGACCTTGCTTTTTTCATTGTTCTTATCATTGTTCAATGTTATCTTTGTTCTTGTTATTTCCTTGTCTTCTGTTCAAGCTCCATTGGTGTTCCGGTTTTCCAGAGTATACCCGGCCTCAGCGTCTATACCTTGTGCTCTAAGACCTGGGAGTAACCATGTCCAGCGATGTGCGACAGGTCTCCTGACAATCGGGGGCTTGTCTATAGATGAAGACAGCGGCTATAGATTGGGGTATAGGCACTGAAGGTATACTCAGTACTGAAGGTATACCAACTAGCCCAGGAAAATAGGCCTCCTCCAGTTGTTCCACTGCCTGTGTTTAAGCCCAAGGCCCCGCTGCCCAAAAAATTTAATGGAGAACGCAGCAAGTTTGACAACTTTATGAACTCCTGCAAGCTATATATCCGGCTGCGTCCTACCTCCACTGGCTCAGAATCCCAGAAAGTTGCTCTAGTGATATCCCTCCTTCAAGGGGACCTGCAGACCTGGGCATTCCAGAGGATAGTTCATCATTGGTTTCTGTGACCGCCTTTTTCAATGCCATGGCCCTCCTCTACTCAGATCCTGATCTTACTGCCACTGATGAGGCCAAGATTAGGAATCTCACTGCTGGGTGGTGAGTACCCGCTGGAATAATCCAGCCTTACATAATCAGTTTGTCTTTGGCCTCTCGGAGTTCATTAAGGACGCTCTTTTAAATTACCCTCCTTCTGAATCCCTTGACAAGTTTATGGCCTTGGCTATCAAAATTGACTGAAGGTTCAGGGAACATTCTCAAGAGAAACTAATGGCTACTCCAGGGCCTTCTAGGTCTTTACTGACCCCTTCTGTCCTCACTCCATCTTCCCCAGAAGAACCCACGCAATTGAGTATGTCCAAGCTTTCTCTGGTGGAAAAGAACAGAAGGCGTCAGGAAGGACTCTCTCTTTATGGTGGCACGGCTGGTCACTTTGCTAATGTGTGTTCCAAAAATTGGTCCAGAAAGCCAGGAAACTTTAGCACCTAGGCCAGTTAGAGGAGGGCTCCATAGGCCATCCGATAATTGCCCCTAATGTTGAGTCGGATAAAATTTTGTTACCTGTCAAAATTTCTTGGGGTTCTAATGTCTTCCATTCCCAGGCATTTTTAGATAGTGGAGAGGCTGGAAAAGATCATGGACCGTACCCTGGCCATGTCCATTGATATTCCACCCAACCCACTGCCTAACCCCATTCAAGTTCTGGCTATTAATGATATCCACCTTCTTTCCAACAGCCCTGTATCTATGATACCAGAGATCACAATCCAGGTTGAATCGGGGTATCCTGAGGTTCTAACATTCTTCCTCCTGGATATTCCATCCAACCCTGCCATCTTGGGTTTGCCCTGGTTCCGTAAGAACAACCCAGTCCTACACTGGTCCACTGGTCAGATTGTCAGGTGGGGGTTTGATCATGAAAACCAGGTACCTTCCATTTCTTTGTCTACTACTGGTGTTAAAGGGTTACCTGTGTGTTATCACGATTTTCTTGATGTTTTTTCCCCCCAGGCTGCCAATAAACTCCCTCCACACCGGCCATATGACTGCTCCATAGATTTGCTGGTACAATGTCACCACATGGACCTTACTGGCCCTGACACAATGGCTATGAGGCAGTATGTTAAAGAAAATCTAGAAAAAGGATGTATTCGGCCTTCCACCTCGCCTGCTGGAGTGGGTTTCTTCTTTTTGGAAAAGAAGGATGGTAGTCTAAGGCCGTGTTTAGATTTTGTGCTTTGAATAACATTACAGTCAAGAATAGGTATGCTCTACCCTTGTTCTCCCAAGTAGTCGGATCATCTATCTTTTCTAAACTAGACTTAAGAGGAGCATATAATTTAATTAAAAAGGTGACAAATGGAAGACTGCTCTTAACACCAAGGATGGCCACTATGAATATCTAGTTATGCCCTTTAGCCTTTGTAACGCCCCAGCAGTCTTCCAAGATTTTATTAATGATGTGCTCTGGGACTTCTTGGGTAGATTCGCTATTGTATACCTTGACGATATTCTTATCTTTTCAGCACCGTCTCCATGTCAAGTTGGTCCTTGCTAAACTTCGGGAGAACCATGTGTTCGCCAAATTGGATAAATGTTGCTTCGAGCTCCAGCAAATTCTGTTTCTAGGCTTTATCAGCTCTGATAAGGGCCTCACTATGGATCCCAAGAAGGTTGCTGCAGTTCTTGATTGGGAAGTTCCCACCAGCATCAAAGCCCTGCAAAGATTCTTGGGATTCGCCAATTTTTATGGAAGGTTTATAAGGAATTTTTTTACCTTAGTGGCCTCTTTGACCAACTTAATCAAGAAGGGTGCTTTTAGTTCTCCATGGCCCCAACAGGCTCAGGCTTCCTTGCTTAAGTTAAAGGAGGCTTTTTGTGATGCACCTGTTCTGGAACACCCCAATGTTAACTTGCCCTTTATTGTAGAGGTGGATGCCTCAGAAATTGGCGTAGGTGCTGTTTTGTCCCAGTATTCCTGGTAATTTCCGAGCAACTGCACCCATGTGCCTATTTTTCTAGAAGTTTTCATCAGCAGAGGCTAACTATGATATAGGTAACCGGGAGCTCGTAGCCGTTAAAATGGCTTTTGAGGAGTGGAGACATTGGCTAGAGGGGGAACTTTATCATGTAACTGTGTACACTGATCATAAAAATCTGGAGTATATAGAAAACGCCAAGAGATTAAACCCCAGCACGGCCTTTGGGCCTTTTTTTTCTCAAGGTTCTTATAATCACACTTCGACCTGCAGCCAAAAATGTGAAAGCTGATGCACTCTCACGCAATTTTCCTGATTCTCCTGCCGATTCTGAAGCCTTGCCTGAACCTATCCTTTCTTCTCACTGTTTCTTGAATGCCTTGTCTACATCTCAGTTGTTGCATGATCTTTCTGACCTTCTTAACTCTTTTCAGTCTAAAGTTTCTCCTGTCTCGTCATGTCTGGTGGCCCTCTAAATCTAGAGAAACCAAAGCCTATGGTAAATCCGGTGTAGTTTGTGCACACAGTAAGACGCACAGGAGTACTCCTCATGGTACTTTAATGCCCCTCTCTATTCCCACTTCTCCATGGTCTCAGATCTCCATGGATTTCATAGTTGACCTGCCTGTCTCGCTGGGATCAACAGTCATCTGGTTTTAGTAAGATGGCTCACTTTGTCCAATTAACAAACTTCCCTCTGCCAAAGTTTTGTCTATTTTGTTTATCAAGCACATTTTTCAGCTCCATGGGATTCCTGAAAACATAGTCTCAGACAGAGGGTCCAGTTTTTAGCACAGTTTTGGCGTTCTTTTTGCACTCGTTTGGGTATCTCTCTGTCATTTTCTTCATCCTTCCATCACCAGTCCAATGGGCAGACAGAGAGAACCAACCAATCACTAGAACAATATCTCCGTTGTTTTGTTTCTGATTGTCAAGATTCCTGGGCAGAGTTTGTAAACTTTGCAGAGTGCATATCACAATACTATTCATTCTTCTTCAGGTACTTCCCCTTTCTACTACATTTATGGTCATCATCCCAAAGCATCTTCTCTAACCGGTCCAACTTCTGACTTCCTTCTTCTGGAAAATTGGTTTCAACACATGTCTTTTATCTGGTGCCAGGTACAACAAAATCTCAAAAAGGCCTCTTCCCGTCAAAAACAATTTGCAGACAAGCATAGATCTACGGAACCGGACTTTTTCCCAGGTGATCTTGTATGGGTCTCCACTCGTAACCTCTCTCTCCATCAACCCTGCTCCAAGTTGGGTCCTAAGTTCATCGGTCCATATACTTTTCTTCAGAAAATCAATAGAGTTACCTAAAAAGTGGCCTTGCCTCCACCTAACAAAAGTACTAATTCATTTCATATTTTATTACTAAAATCAGCTGCACCTGCTCTTGCAACATCTGCATCTCCTCCTCCAGTTGAAGTCAAGGGAGAAACAGAATTTGAGGTTGAATAAATCTTGTACTCTCGTTGGCTCCAAAATTCCAAACCTGGTATCTTATTGACTGGAGAGGTTACGGCCCTGAAGAGAGATGCTGGGTTCCTCATCATCAGTTCCACAAAAATAATCTGGGAAAACCTGACTTAAATGGTCCAGTGTCCCCTCGTGAGAGGGGGTAATGTAAGGACTCCTAACTTACCTACCTCCCATTCCCGCAGCGGGTCTCCTCACTCACGTCGGGGATCTCCACGTCCAAGTCCGATGACGTCATCCTGCAGCGTCCATCCTTATGCACTACGTGCCTTCCTCAACTCGTTCTTCTGGTGCCGTGCGGACGCGTACGGGCACCTCTTATCTCCTCTGTTCCTGTAGACACTAAGCAGGATGGAAGAGGTCCAATCAAATTCAGACTTGGCTTGTTAGCCAATCGCTGTTTCAGACTTAGTGTTCCATTTGCTCATTGGTCCCTCTACCTATTTAAACCTGGTCCAGGCAACTAACCATTGCCTGTTATAGTTTTGGTATCAGCCAAGCTAGTGGTCCCAGCTATTCTTTATAGTAGCCTAGTCTTGTCCTTGCTCTTTTCATTGTTCTTATCATTGTTCATTGTTATCTTTGTTTTCTTGTTATTCTCTTGTCTTCCATTTCCTGTTCAAGCTCCACTGGTGTTCTAGTTCTTCAGAGTATACCCGGCCTCAGCGTCTATACCTTGCTCTCTAAGACCTGGGGGTAACCGTGTTCAGCGAGGCACAACAAGTCTCCTGACAATTGGGGGCTTGTCTATAGGCGAAGACAGCGGCTGTAGTTTGGGGTATAGGCGCTGAAGGTATACTAGGGGACTCCGGGCATCACAGTCATGCTGCCTAGTGGGGACTTACAGCCTTTGTTTCTTTTACAAGAAACCCACTCAAACTAAAAAAATATCTATAATAGTCAAACAAAAATATAATTAAAACATTGATGTAAAGTGTAGAGCCAGAAACATATTTGTTTGGATGTAAATAGTGTGAAATATTTATAGCTACAAGTATCCTCTACCAGAATTAACCACAATTCTATGTCTGCATTATTTTATTTGGAGTTAAAAGGCCCCTAAAAAAATGTTATAGGTTCTTCTGGGATTTTTCAGCCCAAACAGAGTGAGAGATTTTGGCCATGGAAATACAATATTCAACATTTTTCTTTCTTTCTGCATTCATAGTGAATTCAGAATAGCTGCTGATATATTTATAAATGTTGCATTGCATATATTTCTTTGTGTCAGCCCATACAGTGTAACTAGATTAGGGAACCTGGTCTCCCTCCACACTCTCTCACTCTCCAGTATAGATACAGTATTTGATTACAGTCCACGTTTTGTACACCATTGGAGAAAAGATAATATTCAAAGATTTGGGCTTACAGTTTAAAAAGAATTCAAGAGAAATATTACATATATGGATAGAAACTATTATTTTTAATAAATAAGAAATGTTGGGGCATATTTCTAAATGCATATCACTATTGTGTAATTAATGGATTCAATTTTTACATTCAATTACAATTGTGGTCGCACAATTACGATTGTACATTTACTATTGTAATTGTACGATCCCTTGTACAATACCACTGCGGCCAAACGTTTACGCTAATGTATGTAGTAGATAGTAGAGATGCCCCATTTTCCCAAAACATGTATGTGTTAAAAGAAGAAATTCCCCCATAAATAAAATTTTCCATGCTCACAGACCAGAAACAAATGATTAAAAAATGTATGTTATCTTTCTTTGTAATTCCATTAATCCTCAAAAATACGATCGGAAACTTGAAAATAGTTTCCGATGGTATTTTCGAGTATTATCGCACATTCAAGGCTATTTTCGGAACCTTCAATAAATAGCAAAAAAAAAACACGCTCCGAAGTCCTAAAATCCGAACGATCCGACGGATCCCATCTCTAGTTTTAAGGTGTTTTAATCAATCTTTTCTGAAGCTAGTTCTTTCCTCTGAATATGGACACATTAGGAAGATTGCTTTTACATTTATTTTTGTGGCTAGCTTTAAAAACAATAAAGAAATTCTGGGCTTATGATGCAGCTGATGGTGCTCACTGTGTACACAGAAAGCACCATCCTTTAAACTGTAGGATCATGCTTCTGTAAGCAGAAGCATGATCTTGAAGTAATTTAAAAGGTTGAAGTGTGTTCTTTTTAATACAGTGTTCTTTTTAATACTTGTATGGAGACCACAGTTCCCCTTAAAAATACAGAGCAATTACTGCCACTGTTCCTATCATGCTGAGTTTAGGCATGCTCAGTGTAAGGGGCGTAACTACCAGGGGAGAAGGAAGAGCAACCACAGGGGGGCCCGAGAGCCAAGGGCCCCACATCTTTTTATTTTTCTTATGACAGATATATATTTCTAAATATATTATAATTTATTTCTAAAGCCGCAGTATCACTTTTTAGCGATACCGCGTTTTTAACGATCGGTATCGTAAATTTACAATCGTTAAACCAATCGGCGATTAACGATCGGTTTAACAATCATAAATTTACGATACCGATCGTAAACCTACGATAACGAAATTGTAGTTTTACGATTCCCATAGAAAACCATTGCGGTAGTTTACTACCGCATGGTATTCTACGATCGAACATTCGTTAATTAATGAACGTTTGGTCGTAAATGTACGATCGCGATTGTACATTTATGACCATGTTTTTTTAGTTTTAGTTTTTAGTTTAGTTTAATTTTAGTTTATACATTAGTTTTCAGTTTCCTTTGTTTCTTTACTTCTGTCATTCCTGACTGCCAACTTAGCTACATACCTTGTCCTATCAATCACAACAGAACGCTATACAGTATACATGTAGCTTCTCCTTGCTATAGTCAGTATTCAGTGGGGGTGAGGTAAATGGAAATTGATGTGTGCTGTGCAAGATAACCAATGTTAATCAGCGATTTCTTAAATAGCTCTCAAAAAATAAAAGAACAACATGACCAAAAGAAAAGTCCTGACTCAAACTCAACCTGTGGCAGCTTACCCACACCCTACTCACCATTAACCCAACCTGACCTGCAAGGTCCCACAACCCCAACCTACCTCCTTAAAATAAAATTCTCATCTAAATCCATCTTCCTTCTCTACTCATGGATAAGAAGTGCCACTAGCCCAACATATCCCACAGCCAAACTAAATCCTGCATGTACACCCATGGGTGAACTGACCTGATGCTAGACAGGTTCCTAATTTATTGATTGTTATTAGTAATGCCCAATTTGCATCTCTAAAGCAGTGACTGTGCTAAAACTCCACCTTCTTCTTAATGACCAAAGATTACAGTACAGATAAGCCCTTCCTATGAAACATCTGGGATGAAACTAAAGGTGCCCATACATCTATAAGATTTTACTTAACCGACCGAGCGCTCACCCGATGTTCCTTCGATCCTGCCGGAACTGCTTCTTCCGATCTTATATTCGACTGACATGCGATCGCAAAATGAATGGGATTTTGCGATTGCATGTCGGCCGAATGTAAGATCGGGAGAAGCGGTTCCGGCATCATTGATGAGCGCTCGGTCGGGTAAGTAAAATCTTATAGATGTATGGGCACCTTAACAGCCAGGGCCAATAATTGTTTACCTTAAGTTATGCTAACTCATTTTTGGCAATGTATTGTGTGTTAGCATGACTGGAAAGTGTGCGTACACACAGTATCAATACTTCAAAGATGACAGACAGAATCTGCAAGATTCTGTAAGTCATCTTTGAAAGATGTGACTACACACAGTCCCAAGTGTTCTCACTATATAAAGTATAGTGAGATTGGTTGTGACTGTCATACTCCTTACGATTGAGGCCGACTTCCTATACTTTAGTATAGGGGGCCGACCGCTAATGTTCGGTACCAATGGGTTTGGCCCTTTATCGGGAATTTGTGCACCAACCTTATGACAGGAATTGCTGCATTGTGGTAGTTACTGTGTTTTTTTTATAATGTTCCTGCAACATTTGCCACAGGGAATGTGCTAATGGGATTACAACCCTTGCTTGACTTTTAGATTGTGTATTGACTACCCAAGGCTAGCACCATTGGCCTTTAAACCTGTCATAAGCCAGAGCTCCTTACATGACCGCTCTCCAACAATGCACTAGCAACTAAAAGAGGCTTATTTAATAAGAGGTGTAAAAAAGTGTAAGTGTAAAAGTGTAAAAGTGTAAAAGTGTCTGTGCTGTTAATCTGCAGCAGCCAATCAGTTGTTATCAAATGTTTAAAACTGTTTAAAACAGTGGAAATGTCTATCTGTAGTATTCAGTTTGATGCTTGTGAATGTTCTCATTCATCCAGGTCATTGTAAAACTGTTGTATTCAATTAGATCAACTGGACTTGAAGTTTAGTTCTTGAAGACGTGTCGTTAGTCATCCAACTGGCTTTCTCAATTCAGAATGACTTGTACAAGAATCTGTGGCAATTATGTACCCTGGAAAGCATATCATAGCCAAGTGTTAAGGACCTTATAGGAATGCCCAGGGTAAGGTGGTGAGTTCTAAGCATCAAGATTGAAGAAATAGTACTCTGTGCAGAAGAAAATATGGTGTCCTATGATGTGACATCTCCCTTCACCTGTATATCCACCAAGGAGGCTGTTGACATCATGAGAAAATGGCTAGGCCAAGACAGCACTCTTACCAGCAGAACTGATCTTAACCCAGAACAGGTGTGTTCCTTACTGGACTTGTGCCTGAATACCACCTAATTCAAATACAGGAATAAGTTCTATAAGCAAAAACATGGATGTGCTATGGGATCTCCAGTTTCACCCATTGTGGCCAACCTTTACAAGGAGGAAGTGGAAACACAGGCTCTTAATACCTAGCACCCAGCCATTTGTTTAGATATGTGGGTGATATGATTGAAATCCACCAGAAGGAAGTACAAACCTTCACAGAACACATTAATGCGGTAGACCAGAACATCAAATTTACAAGGGAAGAGGTACAAAACAATAAACTGGCTTTCTTGGACTGCTTGGTAGAAGTCAGGGAAAATGGTAAACTGGAAGTAGAGGTTTACAGAAAACCAACCCAAACAAATCAGTATTTGATGTTTGACTCCCACCACCTTTTAGATCACAAGCTGGGTATCATCAGAACCCTGCAACACAGAGCTGAGAACATCCCCACTAGCACAGAGGAGAAGGCTAAAGAAATTAAACATCTCAGAGGAGCCCTTAAAACTTGTAGATATCCAGACTGGGCCTTTGTCAAAAGAAGTAGAAGGAAAGAAAAGAACACGAATACCAACAGTGAAGGGGAAATAACATGGTCATCCCTTATGTAGCAGGGGTCTCAGAGAAATTAAAAAGCATTTTCAGACCTGTCAGACCTTTGGGCCCTGTTGCAAAATTTGAACATGGCCCCCCCCCCAAACACAGATCGGCCCTGCAAACCAAATAATCATTTCCAGAAAAAATCATTGTTCATTTTTTTTAAAGGCACTAATTTTAAAACAGACAAACATACTTTACCCATACACCTAGCAAAACTATTTAATCAGATTCCAACAGTATTTCTAAACTTAGATCCTCAAACCATTCACTTTTAAAATAACTAACAAACTGACATTAGTAAAATACTTGTCACACAGAAAATGGTAATAATGCTTAGTACATGACCACGGGTAAAATAGTTGGCACACAGAGTGGTAGTTTTGGAAACTTAGCACAAAATAGGGCCCTCTTCTTGGCCAAGGGCCCTGGTGTGGTTGCATCCTATGCACCCCAGGTAACTACGCCCCAGTGCATGGCTGAGCCCTGACCCAAGGAATTGGCTTTTCTGTGCTGGTCAATATGTTGTAGCAGCTGTGTTTTCTCTCCCCTACATTCAAATCAGAGCAATTTCACTGCACTGCATATAAGATGTGGCTCTTCTTGAGTTTAGGTATTGGGTCTTTTGGATGCACCGGTTGCTGCCTTATTATGTTTAAAGCAGACAGGGATACTTGAGTATTCTTCTTAATTTCTCTGTCACCCCTGTGGGATGAACATGTTCTTTCTCCTGTCTTGCTTTCCTCCATCACTGGTGGTGTTTTCTTTCCTTCTTTCAGTTTTAACAAAGGCTCAGTCTGGATGTTCTCTGCTCTGTGTTGCAGGGTTCTGATGACACCCAACTTGGAATCTAAAGGGTGGTGGGAGTCAAACATCAAATACTTGTCTGTGTGGGTTGGTTTTCTCTAAACCTCTACTTCCAGCTTACCATTCCTACAGAAGTCTATCAAACAGTCCAAGTAAGCCAGTATGTTATTTTGTACCTCTTCCAGTGTAAATCTGTTGTTTTGGCCACAGCATTGATGTGTTCTGTGAAGGTTTGAACTTCTTTTTGGTGGATTTTAACCCTGGTGTCATCCATGTATCTGAATTAGTGGATAGTGCAATGCCCTTGAAAGCATTAAGACAGTCAGAGCTATGTACCGAGAGCAGTTTCCGGCTATTTGTGTCTTAAAGCCACGTTAACCGATGTACCAAGAATGTGGCGGTATACAAAAACTGTCATGCAACCACCACAGCTCAGTGGTAAAATATGTTCTATTATACTATCAGGGAGATTCAATAAAAATTCTTATTGTTTAAAATGGTGCTAATTTTGCCCCAACCAATCAGAACTTATGCAACATTTGATTGGTTGGGGCAAAATTAGCACCATTTTAAACTATAAGAATTTTTATTAAATAACCCCGACCGTATTTAGAAGTGCCTGAAAGTAAATGTAAATCCTTACTGCAGATTTTTGTAATTTGGGGGGGGGGGGGACAGAACTCAATAAGCACAACAATCAGAGTAGACTACAGTGTCCATTGCATTCTAGTAAAAGATTGGTGTGTAAAGACTAAAGAGTGACTTCAAAGTCTTCATCTAAAAATGAGTTACAGACCTACATAGTTACTTTGGGTGCAAAAATCCAACTTCTCCATTCTAAACCCTAAATCCTCAATACAAATAGCTTCCTCTATGCACCCATCTTTGCCACCCAGTACCCCAACCTGAACAAGGACATGGATACAGTAACCAGCTGTAACCCTGGAAATTCTACTTGACCAAGAAGACATGTAAGCCTTATTTGAAGGTGTTCAGAGATTTTTTTCAACACAATATTTCAGGCAGAGCATTTTATAACCTTACTGCCCCCACAGTGAAAAACTATCTACATTTTAAGCTAAAATTGCTTTTCCTCAAGTCTATATCAGTGGCCTCATGTCTTTTGTTCACAGTCATGTAATGGATTGTAGTGTCCTCTAACACATTTGTAAAGGGTTATCCTATCACAAATGCCTCTTTTACTGAAACAAAATCTATCTTCATAAACACAAATGCTTGATTACATTTATCAGTCTAGTTGCTCATTCCCTGATGTGATTCTTTCTTTGGACTGGTGCCATAAACTACACAGCATACTTAAAGGGCATGTCCACTCTTAAAACAAAAAACGGTGACTTGTCAGTTATCTACCCCAACTGCCATTTTCCCCAGTGTATTACCTACATGTATTACCAGATATTTAATGATAAATGCTATTCCTTTCTGGTAAAGGTATACATCCACTCCCTCTGCTCAAAGAGCTTGTTATAAGCTTGAGCATGTGCAGAGGAGACAGCAGGTGAAACAGTAATTCATTGGCTGTAATGTCTGCATGGAGGAAGGGGCCAGCTTACTTTGCCAGAATGGAGGCAATAATTATTCTTGAATATCTGGTCGGTAACAAATTTATTAAAGTGCTAAATATATTAGTTAGGGTAGGTGGAAGGTAGCTGACAAGTCCCCAGTTTTTAGTTTTAAGGGAAACTTTAAAGGGACAATTCTGTGGAAAAAATCATTATTTTTGAAATTTTTAGTTTATATTACACTACCTAGTTATTCTACATATTCTTTACCATTGGAAACCCTGTTTGCTGTTGTCATTAGTGAGCTACCATTTCTTGTGCTGTAACAGTCCTTCTTCTTCCTAAAATGCACCACTTCCTTGGAATGTTCCTAACAGTAATGTCTACTGATTGGCTGTTGGATGGGTCAAACATGCTCAGATCTCAACTGAGCAGCAGAATCATCCCAGGAATTAGGTCAAGACCATATTGGACGCTTTTAGGGGTTTCACAAACAGGAAGTCTGTATTTCAGAAGCATTTATTTATACACAGACAAAATGCTGAGTGGATAGGTTAAGGTTATTGGGATGGGAAAGTACTGCTCTTTTTTTCTTAAATGCATATGTATTTTCTTTTTTCTTCTGTTTTTTTCTTATTCATCTCATAAAACATGTAAAACCCAATAAAAATTAATGAACAAAAAAGCATATGCATTTTCACTGAGCTTCCCCTTTGTTTTAAAAAAACAAAAAAACACTCCTTTAAGCGGTAACCATGGTAAGGACCTAAAGGCTGCATTCAGGGCCTGCGTTATGAGCAACCTGTGCGACCGCTCAGGTTGCATTACCAGGGGGGGAGCCAGCCGGGAGTCTTAGGTCACAGACCCGTAGGTCAAAGTTGTGCATCAGCCAAAGCCTCCCAGTCCTGCAGATCAAATATATGTATCAGCACCAACCTACATACAAAGCCCCAACACATGTAAGCCTTACTTAAGATGTCTGTTTGCTGCACTGTCTGTGCATTTAGTGTGTTACATAAAGATGTACGCTCAATTTATACAAGCACGCACTGAAGATACTGAAATACAGTAAGTGCAGGTGGAGGACTTGAGTTGAAGCAGGCCAAGGCAAGCAGCATTCACCAGAGTAATGTGTGTGACCAGGGGGGTGTTTTGGAGAGAGTGCTAAGTGCCAGAAACAAATCTTTCACTGGGTGCTATTTATCCTAAGGATGATTATTTATAAAGGATTGCTATTTTCACCATTTCACTATCGCGGGACATCGTAATGGCAAAGAGTTATTTTTGCCATATTTATAAAGTCGACCTCTTTTGCCGCATAAATTATCACTGCAGCAATTTGCGTTAGTAGTATCTTCTCTTTTCACCATAATATCGGACTTAATGCAATCAATGTCACCGGCGCACATTGCCCTATTCATTGCGTTATGTCCGGTATTCAGAGTGAGCAGTCAAAAAACCAGTAATAACTCACCAGCTAGAAAGACAATAGAACAGAACACTTCAAAATTACTGTTCTTATTTCGATTTTTTTATTCTGGCTTATTTATATTTTAGCCAGGCAACCCCCAACCCCCCTGATGCATACACACCCCTGTGGAGCACTTCCTTGTTGTCTAGTGATTCCAGTGATTTAAGCCAGCCATAAAAAACCCTGTGAATAGATCCTGAAGCCAACAAACTACCACTGTCAGCATCAGGAACGATGACCTTGACTACAGTAGAGGGAGCCAATAACAATGCACTGTGCATGGCCGTATCCAACTATCGCTCAGTTTAAAGAATAGAGATGGCTGAACTTTCGAAAATCCAGGCTGATTTCTGATTTTCAAACTTTCAAAAAAGTTTGAAAATTCGAAAATCTGAAATTGGACCCAATATTGGACCCAATATGGACCCTTATTAAAATAAGGTTAAAATGTGTTTTTTAAAAATTTGATATTTTTGGAATCTGTCTTAATCTCTTAAAAAGAGGTGCTCATTATTATACAACTGGAATCATAACCAGCATGGCTTGGTAACAACAGTATTCTTGTTGCATACCTCAACAAAAGGTGGGGGAAGTAGAGGAAAAGTTTAGGGAAAAATATCATTATTTTTAAAATTCTTACCCGATCATTTACCCAGAGTCATTGGGCAGTTTGGGTCATTGGGTGTCTTTTGCAAAACCCTCGCATTTGGCACTAAGAAGGAATTAAAGTTGCGATAATCCGGTAGAGCGGGACTTTAACTCCTTAGTTTGTGCTACTTTTATCGCTGTATTTGAACACCAGCTTATAGTTGCCATAAAAATCATACTGTGAGTGAACACAATATCCCAAACACGATATTGAGATTTACCCAGAGTGATAGTGGTTGTGGGTAAATCTCCCCCTTAATTTATATTATGCATACTATTTATTCTACATATTCTCTCCCATTTTGAAAGTTGGATTTATACCCCTTGCTATTCCCAGCTGTTGACATTAGTGAGCTGACATTTCAGGTTCTGTAACAGTCCTTCTTCTTCCCAGAATGCACACTACCTTGGAATGTTCCTAACAGTAATTTCTACTCATTGGCTGTTGGATGGGTCAAACATGCTCAGATCTCTACTGAGCAACTGAATCAATCCAGGCAATGGATCAAGGGCAAGACCATAACGCTCTCTATTAGGGGTCCTGCATCTTTAATAAAAAATACGCTCATTCCCTATAAAGAATATACCGAAAATTCACGCTCAGATTACAATGGAATCTGCAATACATTTGTGACAGAAGTCATACAGTAAGTGTATGGACAGCTTTGAATATGGCCTCACTTCCATTATCTTCAGTCATGAATAAACCAACACATTAACAATAGACCCTCCCAGCGTGCAGAATGGCATATTTTTTCTACAGTGGCAGAATTCTTTCCTTTAACAGTTGGGTAACTTTCATGCAGAAAGTAACACTTGAGGTTATAAACGGTTGGTCTGGGGACTACAGCAGTTAACAAACTAAAATGAGGAAGGATTTTTCAAGTCAACCTTGTCCAAATATTGGCAGTTGTGGCCGATGCCAGTATTTTCGTGACCGATTATGCAGTCCACCTCCTGTGTGTGAGTTAGCTTACAAAAACAATGAATAGATACCACTAATCCCAAGGAAGGTGTTAATATTTTCAGAGGTCTGATGTATTTACCTCTATTGCTAGAAAGGATAATAAAACTGCAAATTAATAAAACCTTCATAAAATCCTTGCAAGAGCTGTGAACTGGTTGTAGGGAAATTGTAAATATTACACTGGGGTAATTCTGTTCATTTCTGTTAATTTAACAGAATGGAACAATGTTTTAATGTTTTAAGTACCACAGACCAGTATCATGTCATTCAACCGTAACTATGTAAAAAAAGAAACTTAAAGGTGTAAAGAAAGTTCAGGAAACATTCAGAATATGTTAACCTTAAAATAATGCAAATGGCAGGGGAAGATCATTTTAGTCTTATACATACATATAGGAAGGACAGGGACTTTTGTACAGTGCTGTACCTATGAAGACTGTAACATAGTAACATAGTAATTGAGGTTGAAAAAAGACATACGTCCATCAAGTCCAACCGATTCACTTTGTTTTTTTTAAACCTTCCTAACAGTCAATCCAGAAGAAGGCAAAAAAAAAAAAAAAACAGCTAAAAAAAGGGGGGGGGGGGGAATTCCTTCCTGACTCCAATTGGCAATCGGAAATTATCCCTGGATCAACCAGATCTACATTATATTTATTAATACCAGTAATTCTCAATATTATTTAGTTTAAGAAACTAACTGGCTGTAAAAATTAAAAACATCATTTCTGATGCTGAAGATGCCCAATATTATTAATGACTATCATTTAGGATCGCAATGGAAATAATTATTTACCCCAGGATGCACCAAAGGCCAATGCCCAGGGCAATGCTGTACCCAAAGTGAAGACATTAAAAAAAAACTAGGCGCTCATGCCTGGGTCTATAATTTATATATTTACTTACAAAGTCGCACTCTGGTCCAGTGCAGTCATAGTTCCTCCCTCAGTCCAGGGAGAGTCTAGGAAGGCCAGAGACAGAGTAAAAATTAAAAGTAAATTTAATGGCTATTGGCTGTTGTTTAGTTTTTTGCAGGGTACAGCAACAAGGAGGAAGGTTAGTTGGTATATTAACCATTTTGTTCTACTTTACTATGGATAAATAAAATACACTCTTTACTATATATATATATACATATATATAGAAACCTTTCCATTTAGAACCACTGATGCTCGATAATAATGACCAAACCTTAGTGGTTCTAGGTTCCATTGTGCTCTAAATTTGACTTTTCCATTTTTATTAATGTATATTATTAGTCATTTATTAGTATGATTTATGAAAAGAAGCATAGATTTAGAATTTGAGTTTTTTTCACAATTAGATTTCTAGTACAAAATGATTCATTCTTTTTGGAAGATACAACATAATGGTGATTCTCAATGGATTGTATAAGGCTGCAATTCATCTTGACCCATGGTGATTGAGTTATCCATATTCATATGCAGGGTAATTTTCAGATTCACATGCACATTTAGAGTGCTAAGTAATGGAGAAGGGAAAAACCGAAAGCATATTAGATTTAAACGTTTGGTATTTCGTACTTTGTGTAAGAGTTGTATGTATGGAAATGATAAACTGCGACAAGTCATTCAATCACACGCATGGGACTGTGTCAGTGTTTCTTTATATAAGGTCCAATTGAGTTGCAAAGATTTAGAGGGCTAAACAGAAAATGACAGTCTAATCATTTTCCCGTTGACTGACTTTGGTTTTATATTTCACAATTTTATTGTATTCTTGTACGGACCAATAATGATGGTTTGGCATAGTCAACGGAGTACTTTAGTAAATTGCATGTTAATAGGGGAATCTGCTCCACCGAGAAATCCCTATAATGTTTGACTGTCTGGGTGCATTTTGTTTTTTATTGTAATTGTCCTTATTTAGTAAAAATGTACATTTCCGTATTCTTGCAGCATTGGACTCAAATTCTCTCTGGCCCTAGTCTATTGTGGGGGCATTTGGATTTTAAACATGGTTTTAGGAATTGATAGGAAATGGTGTTTTCTTTATACATCTAGCACTAAAAGTTAGAATTAGGAAAGTCTTATACTTGCAATCTGCACTCTTGCAAAAATGTTTGTAGGCCTCAATGCAGAGAAAACCTAAACAAATAAAAAGAATTCTTTAAGACTGGGATTACATGGGTTATCTACAGCCTGATATTTCAGGTCAACAGATTACTTGCCAGTAGTCCAATGATTGGGAATTAGATTGGTAACACATGATTGATTATGCTAACTAGAGATGGCCAAACCCACTGAAATCTGTTAGGCTTGCAGATTTGTGATTTTTTTTTAAAAATCCCAAAATTTGAAAATCCGCAAGCAGACCAATTGAGGTCAATGCGAGTTAAAAAATCAGAAAGTTATGTCTACTATTAAGGAATAAATAGCAATGATAACATCCTGTAAATGGCTCAGAGACATGGGAAATTGACTGGGAAACATGTATCATTGGCTAAAATCTTAAAAAAAAAAAAAACTTCCTTTTTGGCTTTCCGTGTAGTATTTTCGTGATTTCTAAAAATGTAGAAAATTTTCGGTTCTGTAAATTAAAAATTTCAGGAAATTATTGAAAATTTTCGATTCTGTAAATTCAAAATTTTTACAAATTATAGAAAATTTTCGATTTTTAAAGGCAAAAGATTGTTTAGATTGTTTGATAATTATTGAAAACAGTTTCACGGTTCGTAAAAATGTGTAAATCTGCAAAGTACAAGTTCCCATGGATCTAAAAATCTGCCAGGATCAGAACTCATCTCTAATGCTGACCAATTTTGCTTAAAAATTGGTCGGGGGCCAGTTAAGTAATTATGGGCGATATTTCCTCCCAATCAACCAAAACTTCTGCAAAGTGTCAACTTTTAAGACATTTATCAGGATTTAATTGCTTTGGGAATAAATAATATCCCAAAGATTTACGAATTACATTAATTTCCCACCTGTTACATGACAACTAACCTTAAATTTATACAGCTGGTTTGTCTTAAAACTTTACATAACCACAAATGCACCAAGGCAGGTTCATCCCACAGATGCAGAATCAACCCAGAGATTTGTCAGGTGTTTTTTCATGCTGGCAGGCCATTGGCATCTAAAATTCATTCAATCTATTTCAAGGGGACAATTTCAAATTTGGGAAAGCCATTTCACCATTATAAATACATCGACAGTCATCAAAAAACATAAAAAAAATCTTAACTGTTAAAGGGCATGTCCACCCCCAAAACTAAAATTTGCCCCAGGGCTGGCCCCACGGTGTAGTTTTAAAAACTATGGTTCCCCTGCAGTGTCTGTGCAAAGTCCAGGAAACTGAAGAGTAGGAGATCCTGTCAAAGGATTCTGCTGCTATTCTGTTTTGCGGAAGGTAGTGTGACATGTGCAGGGGACCCCTTCCTCCCCTCCCTCCCACCCTCTGGATCCTTCTAAAATCCTTTAGGCATATTGCAGCTCTCCTCTGCCCACCCACAACCGCCCAGTTAGATCTCAAATAAAAGGTACCAAATCATACTTACATCCCTTCTCTCCCGCAGCTCCCTTTATAGCCCGCAGCCACATCTATGATTGGCTGACAACCAGCCAATCAGAGACGCGGCTGCCGGTCAGGCCCCTCTTTGCTGCTTCCGGTTAGCAGAGAGCTGGAGAAGACAGCCGCGGGATCGAAGGGCTGTAAGTATGATTCAGAAGCTTTTATTACACATCTAACTCAGTGGTTGGGGGTGGGCAAGGGAGAGCTACAATATATCCAAAGTTTTCATTAAGGGTGGACAAACCCTTTAAATATTAATCTAAACTATCTAACATTCTGATATACAGAAGCCTTTTAGAGAATTAGAATAAATTACATACAGGTTTTTTTTGCATGTTGAATCACTGTAGTAGTAACAAGGGTAGATACAAAATACAGAAATGGATACAGAAAAGTGAAATCATTTCTACACAATGGAAAATACATACCGTACGTAAATGAAATATGAAGATTTTATAACATTCTTTTGAAAGCTACAATCATTTTTAAAAAGAATGTTAAGACTTTTCGAAGGGCTAGAATAATAAAATATTAATGTAGGGAGAAGATTTTATGTTGATAAAATGTGTTGCATCCAAGTCATTTTTTTCTAACGAAACATAATTGAAATGTCATAAATGCTGGAACACATTTAATTTGTTTGCTTAAATTATCTGAATATGACAGCAAAAACTTAATTTCAACTCCTTTGGAATAACAGGGGTTGGTCTTTTAAATAAAATGAATTTAGATGCATGATGTTTGCACCAGGAGACATGGAGACACAAACAATCTTCTGTGTCTTGGTCCAATCAGTGAGCTCTCAAGGTGGACATTTATGCACTGCTATTTGCATGTTGAAACACCTACAAAGCTGCATTCAGCTACTGTAATTGTGAGGCACATATGCCTTTTTACCATAATTTATATTTATTTTTGTATTTAATTGTTTAATTCTTGGGCCTGTTTTCATGTTCCTTATTCGGACCTGTCCTGTCATTGTCCAGTGCCTTGTTTTGAACTCCACTCACACAGGAAATATAATCACCAAGAGAATCCCTTGGAGTGGGTAGGGGCGATGGCAGTATTTTGTAGCCTGAGCAAAACTTTAATTTCATATATGGACGTCCATGAGTAATTTGACCTAACTGGGTGTAATTATCTCTTTCTTATAAATAAATGAAAGAAAAAAGAATGAAAAATTTTGAGACAGTCATTGCTCTTACCATTATATTAAATGGCATCTATCCTGAAAAATCTTTTATTTTACATTGCCCATTACTGAAAACTATAATTTTTCCCAACCACCACTGTATCATTTTTTATAGATCCCCTGCTTCTTTAGATATTCAATATGAAGCATCTCACATTTCATCTGTTTTGCTGTAGCTGGAATAGTGACAGTTTTGACAGTTGGTATTCCATATGATGTGTGCAGTTTTGACAGTTGGCATGTGGGGAATTCCCCCTCCTAGTGCTGCTTCATAGAGATTACTGAGCATGCTTGCCCTCATAAAAAAGAGTCATCTCAGATGGAAGGGGGAGTGGTTAAAAGTAGATAGGGACATACTGAGTCTTAGCAAAAAAAAAAAAAAAAGTACTAGATTAATGGCATGCAGACACACCTTAGAGTAAGTGCTACTTACACATCTTTATTTATAGAATGTATACATGTAATTGTAAAGCGCTATGGTAGATGGTGGCACTATATAAATCCATAATAATAATAATATATTAAATTGAGGAAGAGTCATTTTTTCAGTATAGTTCCCTTTAATTATTTTAATTCTGGCATATTTAAAGGGTAAGTTTTATTTAAAAAATAAAAACAAAGGATTTTTTTTAAAGTTTCTGTTTACTTTTATCTGCTTTACTATTTTATCATTCTTTAAACTTATCTTAAGGTGGTTAAGATTGAAGATGTGTTTAGTTTTAAATGCATATACTGCAACATTAAAATAGAATTCTTGAAAAGGAAGTACAGCATTATCTCAATAAGATGCAGGCATGTAGTTGCGCACTCAATGGAAAATAAATCCATCCATCCTCAACCTGATATTCTATCCAATAAAGTTGATCATGCATGGCCAAGCTGACAACTGAATACTTTTTAGGGAATAAAAATAGATCTTAGATCACATAAAGCATTCAATCTGCAAAGTAAAATTTGAATAGTTTTTAATAATGTCCCTATAGATATTGCTGAATCGCCTGCATTCATCTACTGAAAGAACATGTAGTGGCAAATAAAAATTATTTACTTTTACACTTTTTATTAATCTTTTGGCATTATAGACAAACACAATATCTACCCTGTTACAGTTGAAGCATTAAAAAAACATACATTTTAATAGACAGATTTTTTCCATATTGTTTGTCCCTTGCCATGAAGCTCTTCACTATAGCAGTTCTTCTAGGGAATATTTTAAAGGGCATCTTTACCGAAAAACAGTTCTTTTTTTTAAATTGACCATAACTGGAAACTATAATTCTTCCTGACCACCACTGTATAATTTTTGTTGTTAATCTGACCCCTATTTATTTAGATATCTAATCTAAAACTTATTATATTTCAGCTGTCACTCAAGTTCCTTGCTCTCAAAATGTATTCTTCTGTAGTTTTTCTGTAGCTGGAATGGTGATAGAGTTTTGACAGTTGGAATGCTGTATGCTGTGTGCAGGCTTGATAGTTGGTTTGTAGGGGGGGGGGAGTCAGGTTGGATGGAAATGTGATTAGTTAAAAGAGGGAGGGGGGATACTGCTCCTAAACAAAATGTGTGCTGGATTGAAGGCATGCAGCAACACACACAATTCAAATGCAGCAACACACACAAATCAGAATAAGCCCTGTGCAAAGTTGTGAATGACCTTCAGACTGCCAAAGCCAATGGCCACTTTTCTATTCTCATCCTTCTTGACCTCTCCTCTGCTTTCGACACGGTTGATCATTCCCTCCTAATGCAAATTATTCACTTCTTGGGCACCCGAAATGAAGTGGCCTCATGGCTACGAACCAACTTCTCAAACAAAACCTACTCTGTGTCATATGATAATAAAACATCCTCTCTGGTTTCTCTTAATATTGGGGTTCCACAGGGCTCTGTTCTTGGACACCTGCTCTTCTCCCTCTATAATATTTCCCTGGGAGAAGTCATCAGCTTATTTGGCTTTAACTACCATCTGTATGCCGAGGCTAAGCAAATAGATTTTTCCACCCCCACGCTTTTTCCTGACACCCAATCACGCATCTCAGACTGTCTCCGTGCTGTCTCCTCATGGATGGCGCACCAATGCCTCAAACTGAACCTGATTAAAACCAAACGAATCATTTTCCCACCTAAACCTGGTCCTATCCCACCTTTTTATATTTCTGTGGACAACACCCCCATTTACCCTATTCAGTCGGCACATTGCTTAGGGGTTATTATTGATTCCGCTCTCTCCTTTTCCAATCACATTAACTATGTTGCTAAAACCTGACGCTTTTTTCTTTGTAACATTGTGAAAATCTGTAGATGCCTTTCTCTTCCGACTACTGCTATGCTTATCTATGCTCTCATCTAATCACGCCTAGACTATTGCAACCTTTTGCTTTCAGGATTTCCTGCTTCCCATCTTTCTCCGCTTCAGCCGCATGCATTATCTCGCTCTCTAACAATTGAGAAATTAAATCTCCTCTGTTGCTTCACATCTACTTGGCACCCCATTAAACAATGCATTATCTACAAAATCCCTTCGCTCTGCTGCTATTTCTTATATTTCCTCTCTAGTGTCCCCATATGTCCTTGCCCATACCCTCCTCTCATCACAGAACCATCTCTTATATAGACCCCTCACTCACACTGCCTCCTCTCACCTTAAACCTTTTTCTCCTCTGGCTCCTGTCCTCTGGAATTCTATTCCCCTCTCTCTACGTCAAGAAACATCAATAAACAAGTTTAAATCTAACCTCTCATCCTACCTCACTGAGCACTGCACAGCATAGGACTATTGATACTGCACCAGTTATTACTTTAGCACTTCCACCCTTTCCTATGTATCTGTATGTTACCCACCTAATTAGACTGTAAGCTTTATGGGGCAGGGACCTCTTTCCTCATGTTACATGTTACTCATGTTACTTATTTATATATTTATGTATTTATTTACTGTCCCTCTTGTACAACTTTTTGTATTCTATACTGTACAGTGCTGCGTTCCCCTAGTGGCGCTATATAAATAAACATATACATACATACATACATACATGTATTCAATTATAGATTTAGATGGGGAAAAGTAATTTATTCAGTATAGTGTCCCTTTAAAAGGCCAGTTTCCTACCTTTAAAAGGAGCCATCAACCGCCTGTCTACGTGCTCCACAGCCCAAGATATAAAGGAATTACTGACCAGAAAGTTAATTGGTGGGAGGCATGTGACATTCCTAAAGCTGCTCCTCCACCTCGACGCCGGCATGCACAGCCTCAGACTTCTGTGTGTGAGGGAGACAGGAAGTCCCCCTTTCTGCTGTGTGAAGATCCCCACAGAGAAGGTAAGGGAATCTGCAGCCCTACTCTCCTGCTATGTGAAAACAGCCTTTTCAAGTGGGCCATGACACCCACGAGTGAGCGGGGCCACAGCACCCACCACAGTGTCCGTGAGTTGGCGGGGCTAAGGCATCCGTGAGTGGGCGGGGCTAAGGCACCCGTGAGTGGGCGAGGTTAAGGCACCCATCAATTTACCTATACAATAAGTAATTTTTGGACCACAGTTCCCCTTTAACATTTCTTCAAAACCATGTCAGAAAAAAAAAGATACCCATGGCCAAAAAAAAGTCCATTTCCCAGGGTGGTAGAAAATCATACTCCTACTTCCCTGGGTGGTCACATTTCTACTCGTTTAGCAGCTGGCAGTTAATTGCTCTCTACATTGCACATGCCTGACTTTCTTGACATTACAGACAGGAAAGATAGTCACTCTTGGGTCACAGTTGATGAGCGGTGTAGCCAGAAGTTTGGCATCTTTATGCTGTTGACCACCCAGTGAGGTAGGAGTGTGAAATGACAGTGTCTAGCATTAAGATGACATTTTAGAAAATTTCAGAAATAATGTATATATAAAAATCATAACTAAGGTGAATTGTTGGTATACTTTGCTTAATGGGGCCTGCTTAATGCAGCATTTCTTTCTGAAAATGTGTTTTTCTATTCCTGCAAGTAGGAGAGAGGATTACATTTATCGAAAGACAGAAACCTTCATACACCCTAAACACACTTTTGTGTAAGTCGACCTTTGCAGTGTGGCAATAGGAACCTTCTAAATTAAGGCTGTTCTTAAAGGGGAAGTTAAGCACAAATACATATGCAGCATTCTAATAATCTTAATCTGTCCATTTAGCATTTTGTCTGTGTCTAAATAAATGCTTCCAAAATACAGACTTCCTGCAGGACCCCTAATAGAGTCTGTTATGGACAGCTGTTAAAAAGACCAGAAGTTCGGTTCTTGGATTTTAAACAGCTGATCTTGCGTATCTTTACTTTATATGCCTGATGAGGTTTATATGCATGATGAGGTTAAAGTGGTGCGTCTTCCTAATGGAGGCTCAGCCCTGGGCCGAAAGTGGGATGGATTGATGTGGCCCGGCCAAGAAAAGTATTAAAGGTTTGTTTGGGTTATACAGGCTAAACCCAGGAGTGAGGACCTAGCAGATTAGGTCCTTAACTTGGGTCCTTTCATTGGTAGGGGATTGTTGTTCTTTGCCCTTTCTTATCCTGCATGCTGCACGTGTAATAATGAATAAAAGGATATGTACACTGTAATAGCAAGTTAAGTTAAATTGGAAGCAGCAGCTGTTAAACATCTTTCCCCCTTTTTTTCCCTAGGTCCCTCCTGAGCCTACCTTTGCTGGTCTAAAATTGCTGACATCTTGGATGTGAAGTGAAGACTGTTTAGCTCCTCTCCTCTGAGACCTGCTGGATCTCCTTCTTCATAAGCCTCCAAAAGCAGGGCTTATTAGGTCCGTGCGTGCGGTGCAATGACGTCACACGTTCGCCATAATGTCACATGCAAGATTTTTAACAGCTGCTGCTTCCAATTTAACTTAACTTGCTATTAAAGTGTACTTATCCTTTAAATGTGACTTAAATATAGATGGATGGATTGAATGCTAACAACATTTTTGGGCCATATTTATAAAGCCGCGGTATTACTTTTTAGTCATACCACGTCTTTAACGATCGGTATCATAAATTTACGATCGGTAAACCATCTGGAGATTAATGATCAGTTTAACGCTCGTAAATTTATGATACCGATTGTAAATCTACTATAACGAAATTGTACATTTATGATCCCCATAGAATACCATTGCGGTAGTTTTTCGGTCGGAAATGTACAATCGTGATCTTACATTTATGACCGTGATCGTAAATTAACTAACCCACGGTATCACTAAAAAGCGTTACTGCGGGTTTATAAATATGGCCCTTTGTTCTTTAATTTTAAAAAAGGTAAATGTTTTCACATTTCTAAGGTTGGATTCTGTTCTGTAATCAATTCCTGTTTACAGGTTTGACTTCCTGCACCGAATGAAGATATATTACAATGGATGTATAGGCACAAGGATAAAAAAACATGTGATAATTGCAATTTATTACTTATTACTGCACAGCACAGGATAACATCATTCAATTATAAATAGCCTGGCATATGTGTTTCATCAGTATTTCAAGCATGGTCATATTAATAGCATTTACATTAGATTAGCACCTATCATCTTATCAGGGAAAAGCACTTGAATTATGTTATCTAAATATTTATGATACTTGTAAACTAATTAATGCATATATTGCTTATTCATATGTTTATCTTTGTATACACCACCCTGGATTTTGATGTATTGTAAAAATGTTCAGCACATAGCATTTACAGTAGCACTTTACAAATAAAGTTATACAGACATTTTTATTTTTAATAAAAAATAACATGCAAGGTCCTCATCCATGGGTCAAATTTGTGCAAAAATTCTACTTACCTAAAGTTGCACCTAGTGGATCTAGTCTGCTTTGCACCTCCACTCCCCACCCCCTCTTTAGGTCTGGGCTCGTCCAATAGAAAGGTAGGAAAGAGCACTTTGTCCAATAGGCCAGGTCCCAGGCACAGCTGTTAGGCAGTTTAGACCAGACCCAGCGAACCCATCTTTAGGTAAGTATAACTTTTGCACTAACTCAAATCCAGACACTGGATACTTAAATTGGAGAGGGATGGAGTTGTAATTTAAATTATATATATTATAGTTTCCATTTCTGTGATCTAAAAACATTTATATTTTTATGGGATGTACTGATGGTTGTTTTTGTTGCTTTTTATTAGCATTTTAAATACCTATTTGAATAAAAATGCTGTCTGCTAAATGTTAACACATGTTTGGGAGTCCATCCCTCTAATTTACTGTATTGCAAAGTGTGATTCGGCAAATCATATGCTAATAAATGAATGACTCCAATTTTATCCTAAAACTACTGAATAGAAATAATATATTTGCTGCTGATTTGTAGGAACAGAGAATTTCCTTTTTGATAATGCAGGCCATGCTTGTCATTAGAGTTAATTGTAGCATCACTGCTTGTAAGGAAGAAATTAGTCAGTGTTTTCAATGACAGGACATCATCAATGCAGAGTAATCTGGTTTATATAAGAAGAAACTAGATGAAACATTATATTTATAAACTACAATACATATTTTAAAGAAAGCAGCACTGGGGGGAAATTCATTCCCTTGTAATACCCGATTTTAATTTTAAAGCAGCTGGAGTTCCCATTTAATAATCTTTTCCTGCAATTAAATCTACATTTGATCTGCTGCATAAATATATACAAAAACCTCTAAAGTGCAATAATTCAGCATTTTGTCTTATTATAATGATCTAAGATTGTACTTCTTTTAAAGATAACATTGTATCCTTAGTGGAGCTGGAATGTGTTCAAGAAAATAGAGATGAGGATTACAGAATGAAAAATGGATGAAAACTCCAATGCTTTTACATCTACACCTATTAGCATATAATAATTGTATGCAAATATAGTATGATTATTTATTGTTCCTTTTAATAAATAGGAGTGCACCCAATGTAGACATAAAATGAAAATTAATTTCACATCAACAGAATAAAACAGGTAAAAGATGATTCATTTTTTTTATATCTTTTCAATGTTTCACCTATTGTTTGTTATTCTCATGGTGCCACCATTTCGTGACTAAGACAGCATCAAAAACATTTGACATAAAATGTCCGCATGAACACATGGCTGGCTTTATGTGTCATTAAACAATGAATGGGTAATACCACGAGTTTCGACTATTTAATTAGCACCTTTTCCAGCCATGCATAGAGAATAGCTCATTTGCATGCATCATGTTTAGTGATTATACTTAGAAAAGCTGCCAAGCCATGTAAAAGGAACGCTGTATTATTAAATCACTAAATAGCTTTTTGGTTATATGTTTTAGCCACAGTTTCTATTGCTTTACAAGAAGAAATAAGGTAAATGTCCAAAAATAGAAATCTCTTCACTAGTATAATATCTAAACAAATATTTTATATATAAAATAAATATTTCTAATTTTGTGTTCACAGTGCATGATCACTGCCTATATCATTAATCCTTGGGCAATCCTTGTAACCTGCAGCACTGATGCTCCATTAATATGCAATGTAATTAGAAGTAAAAATTAAAGGGAATCTCTTTAATATCCATGGAATGACCTATAATACAAGCAGTGATATATACACAGGATTATTTATGCAGAACAGATAAATATCAGCTGCTTGAAATTCAATGCTTATTTTTAGAATCACATACAAAGTATTTCCTTCTGGTCTGTATATTGTTATTGTTACATCTTGCATCATTCTTAACTAATAAGGAATTATGTACCAATGAATTTCCTTCCTAGGATTAGTCTTATTTAATGATACAATCAAATATAAATAGAATTTTCCCTACACTTTGTTGTGTAAAAAGAAAATATATGTGCATTTATGGGTCTACGCACTCCAGCTTTCGTTCATGTGTTCATCAAGACGCTGGTGCTGCTACAATGTAGATACATAACTTAATAGAGTAAAGTATAGCACACTCATTGGATTTCTTCAACTATTTATTATAATAACAACAATCGTCATGTCGATTGTGTTGTTATTATAATAAATATTTGAAGAAATCCAATCAGTGCGCTATACTTCACTCTGAGTGTGCTAAACTTCACTCTATATAGTTTTATATATATATTCCAAAGGGAGGGCACTCACAATTTGGTTTCTCAATTTTCAATATAAAGACCCCGGTGCTACCAGTTGGTTAATCAATATAATAAAGATATTAGTCCAGTGCACACATGGCAATTAGTGAACAAAAGCCGCCTTTATTGGCAGTACATAGAATATATTTTATTAAAATATCATCTACGAGTTGAAGGATTTTTTATATATCTAAATACAATGTACTTTCCTGTACAGACTATACATTATCCCTGTACATTTGTTTTTTTGCAACATACATTAAGTGACACCTTACAGTGCTTTCTATTACTTTATCATCTGTAATAATGCATTGTTAGAGATAACTAGATCCAATAGAGCATCTTGTCTAGTAGAAGCTTAAAATATCCAACAGAGGAAATTTTAATGAAGCAAAATATATAAATGTCGTACTGTTTCCTATACTGGCTGTAGCCCATCACTATTTACTGTAAATGTCAGGGTAAATGAAATTTTCCATGACTAGAACATGCACCAAAACTGCCTGTGTAGTTGAACAAAATGATTCTTTGCAAGCATTTGGTGACCACTTCTATCCACAAACCTTTGGCTATTTTATTTATACTTGCAGTTATCTTATCCTTTAAATCCATGCACTCTTTTTAAAATTTGAATTAAGTCCAACCAAAAATAATTTAAACTGACTAACCATAATCCAAGAATGCCTATAAAAACATACTTCTCATTTAAGCAGTTGTTTGTTGGCCTCTCAATTTTTTAGCTACTTGTATTTGTAAACATGCATCTAAAACTTGCCATTAGAGGTGTTTGAAACTGCTGAGTTTAGTTGCAAAATCAGATTTGCAAATTCTTTCTTCAAAAGTTTTGAAAATTCGAAAGGAACCTGATAGAAGTCAATGGAAACTGAAGTTCTGACCATTTTCTGTATTCCAGTTTGAATATTCAAAGTTCGATATATTGAACTAAACTTTAAGCCCAGTTGATCTAGCTGAACACAACAGATATATCATTACCTGGATGAATGAGAACCTTCACAAGCATTCAATACAGAATACTCAGTGTTCAATATAGAACATTTTCGATGTTCAAAATCAAATATTTAATATCAAACAATCCCAAATCACCTTAAAAGGCATGTCCACATACACCACCCCCAAACACAATAAACAATTATGTTAAGGAGTCCTCAAAGCCTGAGACCACGATTCTCATCTCAAGAAAGTGTTCCTCCCTCAATCAAGTTGGCATCAAGCAGCCAATAACTTATGGCTGCTTACCAGGGCGCATCCTCTGTGGCTGTGTAACCTCTTGATCTCATTGAGCTTAAAAAGTAGGCACACAGCTGCCAATGGCTATCTAGAGGAATAACTTACTAACTTTAATTATTAACGGGTTTGGGGATGTGTGGACATGGCATTACAAATATAACCATTTATTTTATTTATTGTATTACATTTACACACCCTTATAGAATGTATGATACCACCCTATTAACTCTGCCACTAGACACTTCCTCTAGCTAGGAGCATCTGTCCCAAATATAAGTAAAGAAGCATGAACCCAAAATGCCTTAAACACTGTTCATAAATTTAGTTTGTAGGACTGGTTTCAAATCAAATTTATGTCTCACAGGGTAACTTTAGGTGTCTTTAGTGCTAGGTAGCTTGTGGGTGTTTTATACTACCTACCCAGTTTTGTCTGCAGGTGTTCAGCTATAGTGCTTGGCTGTGTTTCTGGGTTGTGTTGACCTAAGGGTCAGAAAGGGCATTATAGGATGAAATTGTTCCCCCCATGTGAGCAGCTGCATACATTCAAATTCACATTTTTAATGGTTAGTTAATAAGGATACTGAAAAAGTGAATGTATTCAATTTTTTTCTTAACTATATTATCAAGAGCATAAAACTCTTAACGTATGAGTTTTGAGGGTAAGGAGCAGTAATGAATCTCTGATTCATATCAAACCAAATATGGATTTGTAACTGCCGATTTCGAGTATCCCCAAATCTAACAGACTTTTCAAAAATTTTTAAAGGGCATGACCACCCCCCCCCAAAACTATAATCCCCCCACTACTGGCCCCATTGTGTAGTGTAGTTTAATCCTTACCTTACATCCCAGCTCCATATGGTTCTTCTGCTATCCCCCCCCAAAAGTCCAAAAAAACGCCCACCAGGAGTACTGCAGAGTCCATATAGGACTCTGCCTCCTGTCTCCCCTCCGGGAGAAGTTTGGCATGCGTACTGCAGCCCTTCTCCCCCTCCCTCTCCCTCCCGATTAAGATTCCCTCCCCCTAGCGTAAAAATCTTTTCATATAATAGTCTCCCTGTTGCCCCAGCCCCAACCGCTATAGTTTTAATATCAGAAAGTGCCCCAAACATTACTTACCTTCCCTCTTTCCTCCGCAGCACTGAACTCCCACATCTGTGATTGGCTGCTGCTCAGCCAATTACAGACGCGACTGCCGGTCCCGCCCCTCTGCTTGCATTTTCACACAAGCAGAGGGCCTGGCAGTGTGGCGGAGGAAAGAGGGAAGGTAAGTAATGTTTGGGACACTTTCTGATATTAAAACCATAGCGGTTGGGGCTGGGGGAGCAGGGAGACTATTATATTAAAACATTTTAAGAAGGGTGGACATGCCCTTTAAACTCAGAACCTTTTATCCAAAAATCAAAAATTGATTAATAAAAAATTGAAAATTTGAAAAATGGCTTTCAATGATTTGTTGCTAAATATTAGAAAAGTCCTAGTGAAAATTACTATTGAATACTTGAAAACTACAATAAAAGAAGAGATAACTGGCGATATGGATGTTAAAGTGGAGGCTTTGGTTAACCGAGGATATGGTACAGAATAGACTAAATAAGGTTAATATTAATAAATCTTCTGGACCGGATGAAATACATACTTGGGTCCTTAGGGAGCTAAGTTCAATTTTATCTAGGCCATTGTTTCTTATTTTTTCTCATATGCGGAAGCGTGCCTCTGGATTGGAAAAATGCTGATGTAGTTTCAATATTCAAAAAATGTTAGAATAAATACAGGCCTGTAAGTTTAACTTCAGTGGTGGGGAACATACTGGAAAGTTTGACACGAGAACATATTCTAGAGCATGTTTCAAGGACTGACATTATAAGAAATATTCAACATGGATTTAGGAGGAATAGATCTTGTCAAACTAACTTACTTCGCTTTTATGAGGCATAGCAGTAGATGTAGTATCCTTGGATTTTGCAAATGCTTTTCATACAGTCCCCCATAGGTGACTAATGTATAAGCTAAGGTCTGTTGATTTGTGTTGGCACATTGGTACATGGATAGAATGTTGGTTAATGAATAGGATGCAGAGAGTAGTTATTAACAAAAGCTTGATTAATAGGGACTAAGGATCTAAGTGGGGTGCCACAGGGTTCTGTGTTGGGGCCACTTTTATTTAATCTGTTTATTAATGACTTGGAAGTCGGTATTGTCAGCAAGGTTTCTGTGTTTGCTGATGACACAAAACTTTGACAACCATTAAAAATTTCAGAGGATGTTCAATTATTGCAGGTAGATCTAGATAGATTGATACATTAGGCTGCTAAGTGGCAGATGAGATTCAATATTGATAAATGCAAAGTGATGCATTTTGGATTTAAAATCATTGTGCTGCTTATACTATAATGGCTCTGTGTTAAGTGAATCCCTGTTGGAAAGGGATCTTGGTTTTGGTGGATAACGAACTTAAAGGTAGCAAGCAGTGCCAGGCAGCAATAGCTAGAGCCAGCAAGAAATTGTCTTGTATAAAGAGAGGTATGGATTCAAGCAAGAAAAATGTTATTCTCCCTCTTTACAAAGCGTTGGTAAGGCCTCATCCTCTATACAAACAGGACATCTTGGAAATGAAAAGAGTTCAGAGAAGGGCAATTAAAATAATAAAGGGAATGGGGGAGCTTGAAAATTAATGAAAAATTATGTACATTAGAGAAAAGGCGCTTGCAGAGAGATGTGTATAAATACTTTAACGGGCCATACATTAAACTATTGTTCACCAAAAGAGCATGTCGGACGATACAAGGAAATCCCTTAAGGCTTGAAGAAAAGAAATTTAGTCTTCAAGTTCGGAGAGGTTTTTTCACTGTAAGAACGGTATAACTGTAGAATTGTCTTCCATTGGATGTGGTGATGGCAGGTTCATTGGATAGTTTCTAAAGAAAGTTGGATGAGTTTCTGAAAGCAAGGAATGTTGCAAGTTACTGGTATTGATACATAAAGTGAAGTTGATACAGGAATATTTCCGATTGCCCCTTGGAGTCAGGAATTTTTTTCCCCTTCATAATTCTGATGGATTATGCAGCAAGGGTGGTTATTGCTGAGTGGTTTGAACTGGATGGACATATGTCTATATTCAATCTCTAATACTATACTATACTATACTATAGAAAATTAAAAAAATTGCAATTTAATTTGGCTCAGATCAGATTTTAGAAAATTTTATAGGTTTTGTGAAACTTGTCAATTTTATTCATGTCTAGTAAAGAGGTCTAGAAAGGGGGAGTAATACAAGCAAAATATTCTTGGTTGACACAAGACAGAATTTACAAACTTACAAAACTCAGCTGTATATATTAGCATACATGTGTTAATAATTAAGATGAGGAAGAATAAGTTTTGGATTGCTTTCTAGATTATGGTTTGGGGAAAATCATAGTGATCTTAATTATTTTATAAGAAGCAGAGTTTGCAAATAAATTTATCTTACAAACAGAAGCAAAACAAAATACTGGACACTACTGGGGGAGATGTGAGATATCACAATAGTGGATACACAAGTTTGGAAAAAGTGTTTTGTGAAACAAAAAAGGGGCAATAAGAGAACATTTCTGTTCTTACACATGTGCAATACAATATAATATACACTACACAATATACCTCATATATTTAGTGTTTATTAAAAAGGTGTGTCATGCTGTTACAGAAAAATATGGCCACATGGGTCTTGCTATTTATTCTTGCTTTTGTAAATGTCCCCCATTCCATTATTAACCTAAATAACGAACCCTGCAATTAATTGTAAATGTAAAAACGTGATATAGGGGGGATATAAACCTTCTCTTCATGTTTTGTCCTCTTCACTGAAAAAACAATACTTTGCCTCATTTCAATCTATAAATGAACACATGTAAGCTGTACTTACTCTGATGTGTTTGTGTTGCTACATGACTTCCATCCAGTACTTGTTTTGCTCAAGCTTAGTCACTCAGTCCCCCAGCAGACTGCCAGACTATCTGACTCACTGTGAGGGCAAGCATGCTCAGTAATCCCTATAACGCAGCATTGGGAGAGGGAATTTCCCACCATGCAGTTCATGTACCAACTGTCACCATTCCAGCTATAGCAATACTATATACAACAGAAGAGTTTAAGATACTAAGGCATTTAATTGACAGCTGAAATGTAATATGTTTCAGACTGGATATCTAAACAAAAAATGGTACCATGACAGTTGGGATATTTAATTTCTGCTAATAGGCATTTAAAAAAAAAAATTCCAGTATACATATATATATAAAACAAGCTTATACAGCCTTGTCAATGAACATTTTTGGGTATCAAATGTTTTTTTAAATTTTAAACCTAAATTTTTAAAACCTACTACTGAGCTGCTGAACATACTCAACAGCCATGGGCTTCATTAAGCAGAAGTGATCTTCTGAAAATAAAGATATCTGTCTGCTATAGAGCAGGAGAATGCTTTAAAAATAGATTTTAATCCAACCTGCTTGCATGTTCTACAAACCAGAATGTAGTTAAGAAAAATGAGTTACAGAGAACTAAAAAAATATTATTGTAGAATTATTAGAGCACTGGTAAACTGTGCACAATAATCCGTATGAAAAAATCAGCAAAAGAAAACTAAACATCCAAATGATTCAGGTAAATTTAATTATAATAAGACTCTTTAAGCAGCAATGGTTGATTTTCTTCAGTGACTAAGGGACATTAGTTTTCAGGATTTGCTGCTACTTGTCCACATAGCATTATAACTACCTCCCAATACATTTACTCTTATGCTTTACAGTAAACAAGTTGCTCTCTTTTCTTATATATACCTTCCTTGCTCCTCTCTTCTGTCCGTTTAAAGTATATCTGGAGACCAAGACTGTGCTCGAAAATAGTTCTATGGTCTGTAAAAATCCGAAAAAGTCATAAATCTGAGTTCCGGCGGATCCATGAAATACGCTTCGGAACTGGGTTCCAGTTCGGATTTGGTCCTTCTCTACTTGTCATAAAAATTAATTGCCCAGAAATTACGTACAATATCGTAATATCACAATATCGTACATGACCACCAATATGTGGTGATGTCAACTGTCACATTCATGACTGACAGATGCTAATCAGAAAAACCAGGAAGCAGAAAGAGGAATAACAGAACATTGGGCAGCATTCCAGGTTAAAGGAGAACTAAAGTCCCAAGACAACATTGTCCCAATAGAGAGAGCACATTCACAAACGAACAACAAGCTGTGTCTCATGTCTCCCTTTGCTGTGGATGCTGGGTGATTTATGAAAATAACCTGTGTGTACTAAGGGTCAGCTCCCATAATTCACCTTATCTGGGAACACCCATCTAAGTGTCCGCCGGACACTTCACAGGAAACTGCAGTCTTGCTTCCTGGAAGCTGACAGCCAATCATGTTACAGCTCAGAGTTCCCTCCCTCTGACACAGAACACAGATACCAGTGCAGTTTTTGTGTAAACACATTAGAAATGCTCCTGTCCCTAACAATGATAAATTCCTATGCTTTACATACAAAAAAGAAAAGTAATCTTTGCAGTGTATGTCTTTGCTAGCATGGATGAAAGAAACAGAACATTTAACATTTCAGCAAAAAATAAAAGTAAGTATGGGGAATCGAACCAGCAACCTTCTATTCTGTATCTTTCTAAAAAGAAAGCTTTCTACCACTAGGCCACAAGGGCTAATAAGTAATGGACTAGTACATGTAGAGTCTTTATCTTTTGCTAGACACATAATAAAAACAAAAAAAGGGAACATGGGGAATCGAACCTGTGTCCCAATAGTCTGATTTTTTTCCTAAACCAGCACTTTAGCAGAGCATGCCACAGGTGAACTCTCAAGTTCAACTGTGATTTCAGGTACATTTAGAGACTTTATCTTTCACTAGAAAGAGATGCTAGAAACTCTGCACATAGAGACAGTGAATGCTGGGGTCAGGGGGCGGGGCTCTTTGAAGCCAACATGGGCTATGAGTTGTACTGGCAACAAGATGGAAGCCTCCTTTGTTACAGAATCTATTACTCATATCTACTAAATGCAAATAACTAGAGAAGAATCTTTCAACGTGTAGGTGTTCTGGGGAGAAAAACTTTCACATTAGGATCTGAAAAACTGAAGTTTAGTTCTCCTTTAATCCATACATCTCTCAGTCTTTATCTTTTAAAGAAATTAGGGTATGGTTTTATAATCTTAATGCATCCCCCAAAAAATTAGAATTCAAATTGCAAAAAAATTGTGTGAATTTTTGACTTATCTATAACCTTATAATATTCCATGTAGAACATTGTAAATCTGCAGTTCGTCAATAAAGGCCCTTGTCTCAGCAATGAATCTCGTATCAGATCAGAATTTGTTATTTTTCTGTTTCTTAAACAATGACGGAACTTGATTTGTGTTTCAGCAGAAAATGTAAACGCTTCATTTGCATTACAAATGAATTAAATTTGTACAGATTCAATCATCTGTAAACTGAAGTCAGGAAAAAAGTTATTGACTAAGAAAACCTCTATTACTCTTTTTATTGTTCTCAAAAATACGTTGTGATTATTTGTCTACATCATTAAATACATTGATACTCAGTAAAGGTCATTTATCAAAGTGGAAGTTTCAGCATAACGCCATCTCTACATTTTCTACCTCATGATTCTCTCTTTATTTTTAAATCCAGCCTGACATATTTGTTACATCTGTTTTATGGAACTATTGGACCCTGGGAAATTGTATGCACCTTGATAGAAGCTGTGTGAGCTAGTTCTTATGTTTAGTTAGACTTCCTATGAATGGATTAAGACACAGAAAATGTGTTCAGGGTGCACCGTGATTTCTGTGTTACATAAGAAAGATCTAATTGTTTAGCACAGAAAATATACTGGTCTCATTAATACATGTCTAATAGGTGGTTTACAGGTCTCCGAAGGTCATAAGATGCTCACACAAAACACAAAATACAGAAATTACAGTGTTAGCTAATAGAGGGGGGCAGCATCACAGAATATAACTAGTCACTGAATTTTCAATGTTTTGGTGGTGGGAGTGGAAGCTCTTAATGTCTCTGCTAATGGTTTAATGTCAATTCATCTATTCCTGGATGATACCCAGCAGCAACCAGTTTTACTAGTAAATATCCCAAATTTGATTGTTGAAAATGCATTTGAGTGAAGACAACGATATTTAGCCTTACAAACAGCAATAAATAATAATTTAGTGGTAAAAAATCATTCTTCATGGATATAGGAGAGGGAACTGAAATGAAAATGATTGCTTTGTGATAGGTCTTTAGCATTGGTAGATGTAGGTAGCCCCTCTATAAGTGTATATGATATGCTTGTTTTATTTTCACTGCATATGTCTCACTCCAGCACTCTTACCCATTCCATTGTATCTGTATGTTACCCTCCTAACTAGATTGTAAGCTTTACGGGGCAGGGACCTCCTTTCCTCTTGCTGCAAAGCTCTAGCACTTCTATTTATATAATTTATATATTTATGTACTGAACTATTTATGTATTTATCCCCCTTGTAGGACTTTTTTCTATTTTGCTATTGTACAGTGCTGTACAATAAATGTGTAAATAAACTATACATACAAAAAACAAAACTTCAAGTCTAGTTAAATTAAATAACTGAAACCTACAGATAAACCATGACCTGGATGAATGAGAATATAAATATATAAATTATCACTATAATGGGGATGGGAACATACTCTTACCCCAGAACCCCTCACAAGCACTCCCGCACTTTTGTGGGTGGAGAGACAAGTGAGTGTAGTGCTGGAGCATGATGCGAGTCTGATGCTGAATGGACCTAGGAGAATTGGAGTTTCCCAGTAATGTTGGTGCCCCCAAGGTCAGATGTGAGCCTTTATGTTCCAGTAAGAGATTTATGTTGACTTTAGAGTCTGCCCAGTACCATGGAATCTGCAAGTCTGCGATGTCAGACCCGCTACACAATATGGCTGGATGGATGTATCTGGGGATGCCCCATTTATTATCTTTTTATAGCATGGTATTTCTGGTTCTGGGAAGGTGCAATAATCCCATGAACTATGAGAGAGTGCAATATGTATACAAACATTCTCTAATATAGGAGGGACTAGCCTGTGAATTACAGCAATTTTTACAGAAAAACAGGGGTGTGTCCATATACCCCTAGCACCATCTTCAATATAGGATAACATAGCCTATAAATTGTGATGATTCCCACTGGGAAAAGGGTGCTTATGTGGTGTATGATCACTTAATAGCAATATATTATACAGTACTATAAATTCTCTGGTGCATTGGTCACCAATAGACCATATTAGAGAAAACACAGGAATCCCTTAAGACGTTACATATTCAGGTATGAAAAGGGATTTTTTTTACAGTAGGAACAATAAACCTGTGGGAATGTTTTCCAGCAGATGTGGTAATGGCAAGTTCATTTCTAGAATTAAATAATATACAAAGTTGCAGGTATGAATGCAAAAAGTGCTTGTTGTTTCTGGGTTGTTTAATTTGGAGTCAGGCAATATAAAAATATTTACATTTGCATTCAATCAACTGAAATTATCCATATTAAGCATAGAAACGAATGATGGAAGGGCAGGGCTAGAACAGACAAGTAAGAGCAACTTTAAGTAAGTAAAGTTGGCGATCAAATACAGCCCCAGTGGAGGGGACTGAGTATTTTAAGTGCTCATTCTTGATACATCAAAAGGAAGAGGGGTGGATTGGGTAGTATAATTCCCCTTGTATATAACAGAGCAAATATAAATAGATTATACAAAATGTCTATATACACTCCCATGTATATTAAAAGCAAGCCTTATTTTAGACAAAGATCTCTGAAAGCACAAACCTTTTATTTTTAACTTGCTGTATTAATTCTCTATATTCTCCAAAGGAGAGTGAAGAAAGAATGCCGAGACCAACCTTATATAGCTAGCAGACCATAGGAGTAGAACTGTCAGTCACAGTTAGAGTTGTATTCCCTTGGAAACCTTTGCCATTTTCCATGTAAACTAGATTTGTTGGTGTTGTTGCGAGAACATGGATTTTGTACTGAGTATGAATGTGGCTGTATGAACAGACAGTATTTGAATTTAGCCTAATTAATTGAAATCAAGCTGTGATAAACAGAAAGGTCAATGTAGGTATGCAAATATACACTATGTCCTCTGATGTTCATTTACATCAGTATTTACAAGCAAATACGGCTATTGAGAAATGAGTATTCCAAAGCATAGTTTCCAAATTCTAGGCAAAATCTAGAGGATTAGAAACTGCTGAAAAGTAAAACTTCACGTAATGTAAAATATATATAACAATCAAAACTGATCAATTCAATACATGCAATAAAAAGGGGGGGAAGAGGCCATAACCTTTCATATACTATTACTTTGGTATATATTCCAGATATTGGTGCATAATCTTTGTTACATAATCTTTACTTTCTGGGTATATTAAGTCTGATTGGACATGTGAGACCTATTTTAAATTACAGTTGATTTTGATTGTTGTCCCAATTGGATGACAAGATACATTCTGTTGTGTCATAAAATCACAGCAATTAAAAGAAAATTGTTAAAGGTTATAGATATCTTTTTTTCTGTTATAGGAGGGAAGCCACATTGTTTACAGTGGGGTGGGCTATAGTCTTAGGCTTAAGTTGCATGTGTGCTAGTTTGTGTGTGTATATGAATGTGTTTGTGTGTTACATAAAGTTCATAGGTCTGTGTTTCTAAAAGGTTCATGCTAAATATGCACAGACTGGTTATTCATCCATAGAAATGTAGTTTTTGCACTGTAAAATGAAGTTCAGCTCAATTTGAAACTGCAGCTTTAAAAATACATTTGCCATATTTTTTTTCCTCCTAAGCCCCTGCAGAGCCTGCCCCTCCGAGATTTTCAGCTCGCTCCTGCTCTGTTAGCCTCATTAGATAGTTCCCGGCCCCATGTGTCCGCTGATGCATGTGAAGTGACGTCATCTCGCCGCGCCATGTGCGCACACAGCGAGATGTCGTCATGCGCGCACATGCCCCTGGACACACTGACATCAGGTCGCATGCACCATTACATCATGCGCGCACGGAGCAGACAGGAACTATCAAAAGCTAACAAAGCAGGAGCGAGCTGAAAATCTCAGAGGGGCGGACATTTTCTCCCATTAACTTCTTTGGGTTAGTTTTTCAGTTTTAGAATTTTTAAGTTTTTTTGCAATTTTGAAAATTCGAAAACAGAATGAAACTCACCAGTTTTGAACATCTCTATTCATACATAGTAGTATAATATTATGTATAAAGCTAGGTACACACCTAGCGATTTTTCCTCCTGACCGACCGTTCGATACTTTCGTCAGTTACCGCGACTGATCGTGCCGTCCATAGAGGACCGCACAATCGGACAAGGTTTTCCAACATGTCCGATTGTCCTTTTGTCCGATTCGGACGAACGGTCGGTCGGACATGGGCGCATTCGGATGCGATAATTTCGGTCCGATCGACCGATACACTGAACTATCGGTCGATCGGACCGAAATATCTTATCGTGTGTACCCAGCTTAAGATCTCAAAATGTTAACCATATCTAAAATAATCTATCCACTATTGTGAGGGTAAGTACTTTTATGGCTTTATAAAGACATGATACAACAAGATTGCCAAATAAAATTCTAAATATGTGATTTGACCATTTTCTCTAGTGGGCATAAAATGTTGATTACAGTTAGTAAAGTGTACTAAGGTTAGTAAGATGTGTCTGTGTGTAAATATTTGAAACTTGCTGGCCTGTAGCTTTAAGCTTTTACCCAGCCTCATATCAAAGGTGGTCCACAATTTTCAAGATGAGCGGTAGTCATTCTACTCTGAAACCCATTAGATGTAAATGTAGTTCAGCAACAGATTCAGTGTTAATTTCATAGTTATATTATTTTATATATTTCTTGAGTGATATTGCAGCTGCCACCCTGAGTATAAGTGGATGCGGGAGACTGAATTTTAACTGGTTTGATACCTCTGTCATATTCTTGGTAAGTTATTATGTATTATAATTCAGAACTGCTATATGATGTTTTATTGCCTGCGATCACTATTTTTGTAATTTCTAGGAGCATTCATTCTATGCATTAGATGTATGGGGTTGACTAATGATTTATACATTTTTTTTAAACATGTATTAATTTTGCAAACAAACATTTCCTTTACAGCACTAACAATTTGTAAAGGTCATGTCCACCCCCAAAACTAACATTTAACCCACTACTGGCCCCACTGTACAGTGTTAAAAAAATCCTTATGTTACATCACTGCTCCTTATGGCTCTCCTGCAGTGCCTGTTCAAAGTCCCAGTGAAGAGTAGGAGCTGTCTGTGTCATCCGGTCCCGCTTCTTCCTTTCCTTGTTGAGGTTTCTTGCATGTGCAGGGGACCCCTTCCCCCCCTTCCTCCCACCATCTGGATCCCTATGGCTTCCACTAGCTTTAAACCCCTTTCCTGTAGTGTAGGGTACCCCAGCCCACCCCCAACAGTCATTACCCGACCGCATTCCCTTTGCTCTCTGCATAGCGAGCAGCCATGTCTGTGATTGTTTGACTCTCAGCCAATCACAGACTCGCCTGCTGGTCCGGCTTCTGTTTGCGGTTTCTGGAGCTTCTTTTAAAAATCTAACATGGCAGTAGGGAGTGGACTACACTATGGAAAATTTAAGTTTCTGGAGTGGAGATACCCTTTAAACTTTTATTTTGTTGGTAATATAAAGCCCCTAAAAATTTACACATTTCCACTAATCTTGCTGTGAACATAATGAGGGTTAGTCAATAAAAGTTCTTATCGTTTAAAATGGTGCTAATTTTGCCCCAACCAATCAGAACTTATGTAACATTTGAAAGCTGACATCTGATTGGTTGGGGCTAAGTTAGCACCATTTTAAACGATAAGAACTTTTATTGAATCTCCCTGAATAACTTTGTATTGGAGGTTGAATAAAGACATATGCCTATCTAGTTCAAGCTTGTATCCAGCCAATGATGCCTGCCTAACAACTGATCCATAGAAAAGCAGTTGGAGGAATCTCTGGATCACGAAGAACTTAAATATTAATACCAGTAATACCTCTAATATTGTCTATTGGTAAACAAAGCACCATTGTATGACCCATTGATATATTTGTGTAATATTGTCTGCCTGGTTAAGTGAAGATTTGTGCAGGTTGCATGTTGTAAAGTGTTGCATGTTGTAAAGTAATTTAGCAACACACACACACACATATATATAAATCTTGCATATCAAGTAATAAATATTATCATTAAAATGCAAATGTTAAGCATGACACAATAAATGGGTTACAGATTTATGTTGTTTACTTCTGCAGAGTTTTTGGCATTTCATTTAATGACAAAATCATTTTGAGAGTCTCCATGAGGGTTTTGTTCATTGGTATATACCAAATAAAAGAAATGGGCCACTTAGACCTTTCTTGACCAAGAACAAAATGGATTAACTACGGAAAAACCACAATACTTCATAGATCAAAAGGGAATTTAAAGGGCTTGTTATTCATAACATCTTAGTAGAACCTTTCTAACCTATCGCATAAGGTTAGAAAGCAGCAGCACGTATAGTGATCAATCGGGTCCGTGTGTGCTGTTCTGACAGCATGTGTGCCGACAGATACCAATGTGATTTGTTGACACACATGCTGTGGGATTGCATGTGTATGGCCAGCCTAAAACAGAAGCCAACTATGGGGCTGACACAGATTTGTATTTGCGTCAAAACAGTTGCAGCAAATGTCAATAGTGTTATTGCCATTGATAGTGGTGCAAAAATATGAGCAAATGCAATTTGATTAATATAAAAATATATTATAAAAATGGTGGAAAGAGGATTTAAATGGTTTTACAATTACACTGTTTATTCAGATTTTAGTAGAATTATTTTCCAATGCATCAAAAAAAACAGTTTCTATAAAATGTGAAAGAAGAGACAAGGATCCTTCAAATATTTTTAGTTTGGTTAAGTTATATTTCATATAACAAGTGTAAGAAGCCATACTATCTTTAAAGATAACTCCCAGCTGTTCACTGAGTGTGGAATTCAAGGGCATAATGTATGAATGTCCAAAACACAAAAGCAATTTCCATTGAACATTTTGACAGATTTTGACAGATTTGTGTTTGGTATATTATACATGTAACCTTCATATAGGCATGCAGAAACATAGCTCAAGATGTTTTCATTAAAGGCATTCTCTCTTCAAAATAAAACATTTTTATTTATGCCTGAGCTAATATACAATGTTGACTAAAATTGATACACAGTAACAAAGGATATAGGCTTCCTCTAGTGCATCATTTTGCCTACCTATGATACCTGCCTAACAGTTGATCCAGTTGATACCCTGGATATTGTCACACATTTAAGCTGGGTATATCCCTACAGCATGAAATTGTCCTTAAAGTGACTTATGTCACCAGACAGCATTGTCTCAGTAGAAAGAGCATGTTCACATTAGTATAATAAGCCATGTCTCACCTCTGTGGCTGTTTATGAATTTAGCTAAATAACCTGTGGTTACCACCCATCATCATTTTCAGCAACTCTAACTGTGTTCCAGCTGCTCTAAGATGAAAAATCCCATCAGCTACAAACTGACTATCTGTTACAGTACACAGACCTGCTTCTCTAATATCAGGGATAGATTCTTAACAAACAGATCACCCTTTTCTGCAGTTTTTTTTTTTGCTTTTCATGTTGCCATAGAAGTTCCAAGAAGTAAACTAAAACTTGCGGTTTATTTTCCAGCCAGCATGAATGGCAGGTAAAATTCAAATAGTAAAATTGCAAGTGTACTTGAGGATTGACCATATAATGGGCCCTATTTATAAAAGATCGGTATCGTTATCGTAAAATACCGATCGTTATCGTAAAATAACGACCGGGTTTTTACCGATAACGACCGTTATTTACCGATAACGACCGTTATTTACCGATATCGTTAAATACCGGTCGTTATCGGTAAATACCGGTCGTTATTTACCGATAACGGTCGTTATTTACCGATAACGACCGATATCGGTAAATAACGGTCGTTATCGGTAAATAACGGTCGTTATCGGTAAATAACGGTCGTTATCGGTAAAAACCCGGTCGTTATTTTACGATAACGATCGGTATTTTACGATAACGATACCGATCTTTTATAAATAGGGCCCAATGTTCGGTTCTCCATTTTTAAAACTATATCATTACCCTAACTGGGGACAGCTACCAATAGTATTTCTGAGTCAAATAAAGTACATTACTACATAATATTATCTCAGGTGGCTTAAAGGATTAATGCTGCTCTTTCAAAAGAACTGAATTCATCAATTTATAGAATCCAAGTCCTAGGCCTAAAGATTTTAAGACATTACTTTTTACCATTCACACTTGCCGTGAAATAACTGCAAAGGAACAGCTATTTTAAAGGTTTTATCAGGTTCCATGTTGTTATGGGCACATTCGTTTACAAAATTATCTGTCAAAAAGGAATATGGTAAATAATGGGTTGAAATAGGTGTACATGCTAACAAGACTACATTGACTGGAACAAAATAACTAAATACAGGCAAAGTATACTAAGCAAAGAGAAAGAGTTTTTTTAAAAAGTTAGAAATTAAATATTTCCGTTTGGTTGAAGATCCGCACGATTATTGGCCAAAACAGATGTCTGCCCCCGCGATCACACCTGTGTATGAGAGTTTCGTATAGTGTATAACACCGGCAAACAATCCTTTTCTTGGCTGCCTATCTTTACAACAACATTGACTTGTATTTATAAAAACAATGGCTTTTGTAGGCAAGCAATGTTAGATACGGATTTGTACATATAAAGAAAACCATGTAAAAAGAATTTAACTGTTTATGTTTTCTCTATTTTTTTCACTAAAAATTATACATTAACCCATCAGGGTTTATTCTGCCAGTCTCAACACAGAATTTCGACCAGCTATACTGAAATTCAGTGGCAAAAATAGGAAATTTAATAAGAAAAAATTTTAAAATTGTGGTTTTAAGAAACAAAATTGTGAAAATTTTGAAATTTCATCCGAGGAATAAGTATTTTAAATACCTATAATAATTATATCATTTATAACAACAAAAATAAATTTTCTTTTAACTACATTTATTTTAACTGCATTTTAAATGTGTACCTCATTGTCTGTTTGTGGGATTCTTTTCTATAAAAAAAAGGGGACGATAGTGAGAGTAGTTTCCAGAAGTTGCAATTGAGTATACACAATTAAAAATTAAATGCAACAATTCTTAATAATTGGAATTTTATTTTTACATCGATTAATCTTTTATAAGTGCAAACAGTATAATGCATGGCTAAAATATTCATCTTATATAGGTTGACCTGTTTCCCTTTAGAGAGCAAGTAACCGTTTAGACTTTTTAATTAGGGATAAAGTAGTCATTTTAGTCCTTGATCAAAAGCAGCCTGTACCCTTGACGTTACGGTGTATGTAAATGGTTCCTTTTGCTTACATTAGGTTGAACTTAAAGTGTGTACAGCATTGTTCAGCCTTTGCTTTTCATTACACATTTGCACCATACATCTGCACTGAATACAAATCGGATAAATAGAGGTTATTGTAGTTGTATAATGTGTAGCGCCATTGACAAACTAGAATTAACTGACTTTTATGGCATATTGTATCAAATAGAGATATGCATTGTGCAAGGTTATTGCACAGACTATGAAATCTAGGTAATGCCATTCAAAAGTCAAAGTCAATCTACTGTTTCTGATCTCTTTCTTGTATATCAGCTTTAGTTCACAAAGTTCCCATTGGTGACTGATAATATTATGCTGCATGGTATTAATTATAAAACTTGAAATAGGCAGTCAACACAATACTGCAAGTTTTTATAAATAAACTCCAGTAAAAATGACTGCAACTAACAGGGAAGCAGGTCATTATGTGAAAATGACACAAATTTACTATTATTTCCAGATCTTACAGGCTATTTTTATGAGGCACAAAGGGAAAATAAAAGAGTTTTAGTAATTAAAATGGGTCTGATAACATTTGTAAAGCCCCTTTACAGTACAATACAGTATAACTCCTTTGTCTTCTAATATATCTCTTAATACTTATGATTATTTGAGCATTGGATGTAATGCCCAACAATTACTTGTTGTAGACTGTGTGTTGGAATTACCCTTTTGAACATGAATGCAAATATTTGTGACACAATAGTAATGGATGCATCTACATTACACACTACTGCACAAAGTGACCTACAGTATAGCTAGTAACACAAGTATATTTAATGACACAGAACGTCACTTTTAAAAGTCTACACTTTACTTAAATAATATTATGCCAATTTAAAATGGACCTGTTTCACCAACCACTAATGCTGGTGAATGGTATGAACAAGCCTTTATATGACATGACTTTGACAGTCCAATTCAAAATAAACACAAGTAACTGATTCAGTTAAGAGTGAAATACTAGTTTCAGCCTTCTTCTTGCATTGTTGTGCATGGAAGAACAATCCAATGACTCATGCAAGGATAACACATTTTTTAGTGTCAAAATCAAGGACCCAACACTCACTGAACAGTTTGTCAACACTCTTTTTTTTCCTTGAACTGCAACTACTAACCAACAAAGCTTTGTCCACTCTTACTCTTTATATACACTTTTATTTTGAAATCCTTGTGTACTGGGGACACCAATCTCTTACATCTACTTCATTTACTCTAAAACCAAGGTGTAGGATCAAGGAAGTTGCCCTCTTATTCTCATATATTTTAATATACTGTAGAGGGAGAAAAATGGTCTTAGCAATATTCTTGCTACACCTGCTTGAGGAACTGTAACACAGGAATGATTTCTACATTACTTATTGGAAACAGAATCTTGTTTCTCATATTATGTTTGTTGCATTTTAAGGTGTCAAAACACCGTAACACAAGTCTAACAATTTGAAAATAGAACAAGAACCAGTTAACAATATATCCCAAAGCACAAACCTGCAGGGTTTGGTTCCTGCCGGCAAATTGCATAACAAACACACAAGACAATGCCAAATTTTAAGGTGAAAACTAACATTTTACCTTGAAACTGAACAATTTTGACATCTTGGATATGTTGTTCACTGCTCAGTATCTCACCAATACTTCAATCGCACAGCAATGTATAACATTGTCAAAGGTACAAATTTCAGAAATTTGTGAGAAAATCATTTTTTAAAAATTATTTTGAAGACTGAAATTCCAGTAGAATAATTTTGATGTTCAGGTTTACACATAAAATATTTTGACTTGAGGATAATCTAGCATGTTACTTTTTATAACTTCCAGAATGGAAATAACTGATAGAATGGCCTTGTTACATGTGAATGGTCCATTGTGAATTACAGTGTTGTGCATCAGGATCTATTTTTCATCAACTTTCTTTCCTGTGTATTATAAACTGGGCAGCTCTAATGTCCTTTTTACCTTGTATCTGATCTTACCTTCGGTAAAAGAGAGAACAAATCAAGCATTAAATTCCATTAAGTTATTCCGTTAGCATCAGATAATAGGTTATGTAGCAACAGTGTACTTGATGTAAAATGAGTATCAAAATACAATATGTTATTGATGTGCCTTTCTTTTAGAACATGTCCATCATTCAGCAACTGACAGAATAAGTAAAATTCTATGTGATAGTATCACTTTTCTGTATTTTGTAATTAAGTAACAGATTAGAAAAACACTTAGTTAGGCAACATTGATTTTAGAGCATAACTGTCAATTCCTTTGACCACATTATAGATAAAGTGAATCCAGTGATCGGATCTTTGTCACTGATTTTAAAATAAAGTGCATTTTATGCTTGAATGATGTACTTATGACTAATCAATGTCACAGTATCAGTAAGATTTTTTAAAGAGACACCATCACCCTGAATGATGCATTGGCAGAAAGCCCATACATGTAATAATGTTGCCCAGTACCTCTTTAATTGCTAAACATTTGTTTATAATCCTTCTGTCTCACACTTAATTTGGTCAATGGGAATTATTAAGATTGTCCTCACTACTCACAGCTTGGTAATTGTTTTCTCCCCAACTGGTTAACTAAATAGGACGTGGGTCAAAGAGTTAAAGTAAATAAAGTAATTTAACAACTGAGTCTGGCTCAGAGGTCACATAAAGCCATGTGTAGAAAAACATTGGAGTGAATCTAATGGAATGGATAACATTAGGGGAATAGAGATGTTCGAAACTGTTGAGTTTCGTTCCTTTTCGAATATTCTAAATTTTCATTAATTTCGAAAATTCGAAAATTCGAGTTTCGATTTTTGATTTTCGATCTTTGATAAAAATAGAAAATTCAAAAAATCAGGGTTCCGTTAAATTCGGAAGTCGGGACTTCGAAACCCTAAGTTTCGGTTCGAAACTGGGTTCTATTGGAAACCACATTACATCTCTATAGGGGAACAGCAAGAATGTGATTTAAACTAATGTGAGGAAATCGCTGGATATGGTAGGCAACCATATAATAATGAGCTCAGAGTATTTCTACCATTTTGGTTTCCCTTAAAGAAGAGGCACCACATAATTTTAACATGGTCCAGAACACCAAGGAGATAGAGGAATAAATTTGCCATTTTTATGTTTTACTGGTTGTTTTTCAGGGGCATTTTTCTAGACTATGATGTCTATTGTTTATCTGTGATTTGACTAGTGAGTTTGCCACCTTTAATTTTATCTTACTTAAATACTAATATCCCTACAAAACCTAAAATTCATCTTGTATAATACCTTATATATCCTTCACTTTCAGATTTAAAGTCCTAATGCGCCCTGTACTTGTTTCCCACATTCAAACAATATCCTTACCCTTTCACTTGTGCAATGTTTCAAAGTTAATGAATTTTTAAAAACATTCCAGATGCATTTCTTTATGAGATCCTTTCTAAATGCAAACCTCTCCTGCATGTATACATGTTAACATTATAGACCAATCAGTTAGGAATCTGTCAGTATAAATTAAGACTAAAAATATGTCCAGCTGCAACTGCTTATAGTAGTCAACAATACTGAAAACAATGAGATCCATATATTAGGCTGTTTACTTTTTAGTAAGACCTTTTAGGGTGAATTCAGCATTGATTCTGGCCTTTAATTCACATACATACATCTTTTTTTCAGCACGTTTCAAGTACATTAAGAAAGACATGTGTAGTGATTATGCTGTGCCCTATGTATATAAAGCCACATTCATGTGCATTAGGCAAGTAGTAGAATATGCCCTCCATAATTATCACCGCTTGCATTATTACATACACAGCAGGCACTTAACAACTCTTCTTATTTTGAGTAGGCATATATATTTACTGGCTTTGCAGGCAGTCCATCAGTAAATAATTATCTTAAAAACTGCCATCATTTAACAGTTACAATAGCATACTGGGCCTAATAATTCAGAACTGCCATCCACTTTAAAATGTAAAACAATATACAAGCAGTTTAAGGAAAATGTATATACTACCTCACAGTATCAGTATTTCCATAAGTCATTTATTTTCCTGCATATTCTATATGTGAACATTGGAAAATAAAGGAGCCATAAACTTAAAGAAACTGTTAACATAGGTAATTTGTTGTTATTATTTTTTTTACTTTACTGAGAATATGTTAACAAGAGTCTTTCATGTTGTGTAAACCTTAATTCAGTCTTCCTATATGTAGTCTAATAATCCATTATGTAGTCAAGATAATTGAAATTTAAGAATGAGACAAACCTGGATTTATATGTGATATGTATGTAAATATGACATTTCAAAGGTCTGTGCTTAACTGGTCTATATATTTCTGATTTTAATTGCAGCTATCTGAAAATTAAATAAAAATAGAACTCTCATATACATTTTTCATGTTGATACTAGAGATGTTTAGTTTAGAAATACAAATTTCCTTACAATGTGCACCAAGGCAACACAATCCAAATAAAGTAGATGGGAGTAACAAACAGGCAGAAGGAGGGTAATGGTAAACGCTCATGGTAAAAAGTCTACTATAGCATACCATCCATCTCCTTTATTCCTATGGCTGCCAACTAAATTATAATATTGAATTAGCTTTCCCAAAAAAATTAAAATAACTCTATCTCCATTTTTTTACAATGTCAGTTCTCCAAAGAATTGGAAAGGTGGCAGGTACCACTGCCTAGCACCCTCTTTGTAGTGATATTGCCACTGGGCCATTTCAATACATCCTTTTGGTCTTTTCTTCTTGTGGATAGTAGGTAGACCCTCTACCATGAGCTGGGATTTCCACTACAGGGATGAATAACTGCTTATAAAAGCACTTGGTATCTGGGCTTTGGGGTGCTTTATCTTCAAAGCATCTAATTTATTTGGGGGGAGGGCATGCCCTTTAATTTTATATTATTTAAAACATAGGGGCTTTAGTTGCATATTCGTGATCATAGAAATATAAATCTATGGCAAGGTATGTGGAAGGTCTTAATTAGCTACCATGGCTAAACAGTTTTAACCCAACCCACCCTTGCACTGCCTTTTTTATAAATACTATTGTTTTTACTTTTCTGTGAAAGCAATTTTCTTAATATACTAAAATTAAATTAGTGACATTAAAAATATAGATTATGTAAAATACATATTTTGTGTTTAATGTTACACCTATAAACAGGGCCAGTTTTAGCCAGTTTGGTGCCATAAGCAAATCTCCTCTGGTGACCACTTCCCAACTGAAACTCCCCCCTCCACCCCCCACCTCTTGAATTAGTTTATCTGTACATTGGAAAACACAGCCAAGTTTCTTGTAGCCTCAGCCTTATGTAAACAGGGAGCCTACAAAAAACTAGATTGGCAACAAATTATTGCTCAATGGCTAATAAGGATCCCTATCTTTCAAAAGAAAAAAAACTTTAAATAGGAACAGTGTTGCATATAAACCACCTTATTATTGATTTTGTTTGATAATAGGCTTTTATATCTAAATAATATAATTTGTTTGATTTATAATGATAATGTAATAGCATGTCTATTGAAACTATGTGTTAATCTTACAAACATGCTATTGTTTTTATTTTTAATCTCCCCCTTTCATGTAGACAGAGTAGTTAAAACTGAAGCAACCCACCAACTTCAACCCTTTACATTGCTTACAATTCCTACATCAGGTTGATACATAAGAAGTAAATCCTCCAAAGCCAATTCTATTTGCTTTCCCAATTTCAAAATGACAAAAGGACCAATCCACAGATTATTCTAGCAATATATTTGTCAGTAACACAGAGTTTTCTTAGTTTTTTTTTTTTTAAATCCACTCCTTTCTTGAAATGATTTATTGCATCTGCCAGGACAAGTTATTCTGAAAGAGCATTCTGTGGTTTTAGTGTTGTTACTATACTATTGGAAAAAAAACTTTCAGGGCCTGAAAAATGAACCATCCATTTTTACAGTCCTTAGTAATGTGCCCTCAGGTAGAAGCCTTTATATATGTTCTCCCCAAAGACGTTAAATTGATAACCTGTAATTACCAGGATGTGCATCTTTTGGCATGCTGGAAGTTTTTCATCATTTTACTGACATGGACAAAAGCATTTGGTGCAGATAATAAATCTTCACTTTAATAGAACTGAGCCTAACTATGCTAGGACTTGTTGTTATATTCCATTCGGTTCTAGCGCTTTGTGGAAGTTAATTTTATCTGATTATGAACTATGTCCAAAGGAGGCCACACTTTAGTCGCAAAGTCAAGGCACATTCACCTGAAATCTGCTTGTGAATTACAGAGGATTTACAAATAAACTGCAGCAAACTACTCCCTATAGTTAAGGTCCATACAGGCGTGGGATCGCAGGGCATGAATGAAAGAAGAACGGGCATTTTGGGCGAGTATAGGTTGGTCTATGGGCGCTCACTCCCACTGTTTTGACATTTGGTCGAGCGTGGTTGACGCTACACCAGTTCTGATCATCAATGACACCTGAACATTCATAGATGAACTGATACTTGGCAGCAACCACCTTTCTTTCTAAAACTGCGGGTCGGCCCTGGATGTTATTGAACTTTTTTTAGATAACTATTTTATTTATATTTTAGTAGTTAATTCTTTGCTTTCTCCTTGTGCTAACAATTTCTGTTTTACATCATTTATTGTAATACTTATGAACACAGAATGTTTGACCTTTCTGCATTATAGATCATTAACACTTATTTCCTATTGTCTTTCTTATAGGTGAACTTTGTTTTGAAGTATATTGTTAAATGTCTTTGAAATAAAATAAAAAAATTGTCAATGAAAAAATGGAGCAAAATAATGTAGTCCCTGAAATTGTAAAGGCACTAAAGGATTGTTCCTCATAGACAACATGAGAGAGATTTAGTATCATTTAGCGGGACTAAAACATCTCTGGAAGCAGATCTTGGAGTTTGCTTAGCCTTTGGAAGTCTATATGTAGTGATGATTAATCCTGGTTCAAAGTTAGCTAGTAGTGCAGAAAAAAGGGAAAACAGAAATTTCTCTAAATCTTTGTGCTTAGTTCCCTCTGTGATTCCTCTTATTTTGACGTTGTTCCTCCTAAGTCTCCCCTCCAAGTCAGCGATCCTCTTAAACCAATATTTTAAATCAGAGTCCACATATTTAAAAGAGTTCATAAGTAAATCCTGTGATGTAATGAGGTCATTCATTTTGTTGTCATTTTGTGAAATTCTGGTTCCCAGGGACTCCACAGTAGATTTTAGTGGTAGCAGTGGTAATATTATTACTTATTGTCAATTTAAAAAAAGCAAACTGCTGTTTCATGGTAGACAATGAAATAGGTGGTTCTGTGTAATTTCCTGCTACATAATCCTACATAATGCTAATAATCCATTGCAGGTTTTGGAGCAGTTATAAAGTTGGTATTTAGATCATTTTCTGGAGTTATGGGGTTGATAGCTAAGTTTGCGTGTGGTACCTATCCATAGTTTCCTTTTCAGATCACGAGAAAGTTTGGGGATGATGTACAACAACCTTGTTGCTATGGACAGGTGCTGGGTCTTGGGCAATAATGTATGTATAACCCACCCCTCCCATTAATCCCTATGGGACCCAACTGTAAATAATATTGCTATAATCGGCACGCTACTGCGTAGTAGCGCACCGATTATAACAAGGAAGTGGTTCCCCCTTGTAGTTATGCAGGTTCACTCACTGTGTAGTCCGTCTCTCAGCCCGATGCCCTCTCTCAGCCCAATGCCGAGTCATCCTCCCCCAGGATATTCTGTGTGGAAGCAGAGGGGGCGGAGAGCGAAGTGAATATTTAATTAGTGCAGGGCTGTAACTCTTCCTTACAGCGGGGGAGGGAACTGGAACATCGCGTTGCTGCTTCCTGGTCTGACTTCTATGCATGAAGGTAAATGGGGGTTGAGGAGGGGGAACCAAGTTCAGTTTATAATTTTAAAGCAGAGTTTTAAGGCATGGTATGCTTGGGGGGGGGTTAGGGAATGTGTTAGTGTTTATCTGTAGGAAAAGGGGAGGTGTGTGTGAATCTAAGAAGGGGGGGCACAGTGTTGTGTGTTTAACATAGAGGGTTGTGGTGTTACAGGCAGGGAATATCTGACAAAAAAAAATTGAAAGGGGTGAATTATAATGGATAATGTACCGCTTACTGTAAATTATGAGGGTATTAGAAGACACCTCGGAGTTCCGTGTCCTATATAAAAGTCACTCGGCCTGCGGCCTCGTGCTTTTATATGGTCACGGAACTCCTCGGTGACTTATAATATCCTTATAATTTACAGTAGGGGGTACATTATCCACTATATAATGTACAGTATTATGTACTATTACTGTATGCCTGACAGTATTGACAGTGTCAGTTCCCATATTGGTACTTGTGATATGAAGATCATCCTTTGTGCACTGCAGGGGAGAATGGGGAGCCACAGAAGGAGTCTGAGGCATTGGCGCACCAAAGAAATATGTTATAATCTGATTATTTTTTGTTTGTTTTTTTGAAGATCCCCATCATGTCATCCTTACCAGGTAAGTGTAAATAATTATTTTGATAGTTATTAGGCTTTAAAATATATATATCCATCAAATTCGGATATAAGGTTTCCCAAAATCAGTATCACTGCCTTCTGTTAGTCAAGACTGAATCAACCATTTACTGATCTGAACATTTTTGAGGCTATAGATCGTCTCAAACTTCAAAAGGCTCCTGGGCTTGGTGGATATTCATCCGAATATTACAAACATTTCAAATGAACTCTTACACCATACCTAACAAAAAGCTTAAATCATCTATAATTCCTTACAGGCCAGTATAGTCACTCACAATTTCTAAACCCGATAAAGATCAAATACACATCCAGCTATAGACTCATTTCTTTATTCAATACTGATCTGAATCTGATAATGCTAAAAGATATCAAATCTTATAAAATATACTGAAAAACATGAACAATCCGTTAACTTACTCACCATTGATGCTGAGAAGCCATTTGATAGAGTCCACTGGCTATATCTATACAGTGTCCTGGATAAATTTGGATTTGTTGGAACAATTAAAAAGGCGATCATGGCCTTGTACCCCTGACCATCGGCTAAAAGTGTTACACTCTGCAATGTTTTCCATCCACTTTGATATTACAAATGGCACTCGGCAAGCAGCTCTTTATTCTCACTATTGAACCATTAAGATTTGTCTTTCCGTGGATGATATTGTTCCAAATCCAGAGGAATTATTCAATTTAGTAATAGAGTTATTGAAAGATTTTGGAAAAGCTTCTTACCATAAAATGAATTAAAATCATTAATTTTAGGTATTAATTTATCTCATTATACAAAATATTGCACCCTTAGGAGATTTATATTTAAATGGTCACTAGATTAAATCAAATATCTAGGTATCTACCTATGTTATCCAACATCACCCACTATTTCCCAGAACTTCGAACCTCTATTACATGAGACATGTCATTACATGGTAGAATCACAGCTATAAAAATGTTAGTACTCCCACGATATCTTTTTTGGTAATAAATTTTTTATGAAAAATAGGAAACACAGAATTAAAAGTAAATATGTTGAGGGCATGGACATGCTGCTTTTTTAAGACTATTATGAGACAGCAAATTTGTCTCCAGTCAAATATTGGTGGCAAAACGAAATGGATCGACCATGGGTACAATTAGAACAAGATCTTGTATTAGACACCCCCACTACATACTACTGGCTGGTATTCTATTCTCTCATAAACCCAAACCCACTGGTTATTCTGTTATAGATACAGCTACTTCAATGTGGCATAAAACAATTATTCTTCATAAGAAATTAATTAACCTTAAAAAACATACTCACCTCACAACTTAAGAAATATTGATTCCAGAATTGTGTCTGGGATCTTGGAAAAAATCCAAGGATCTGTTGATTGAAGATATTTCTTGTGACAACCAGATATTCACATATACACAACTACAAAATAGTAATTAATTTTAATAATAATATAATTTGCCAAATAACAAAATGTACCTGTATTTCCAAATCCGAAGTTTCATACTAACTTACCTAAAAGACTTGACAGAAACTTCTGTTCAAGACAATTTATATAAAACGAATATATAATGAAGAATAATAAACAGTTAAAAGGGATTTTGGTAATATACAACTATATTAATCTTAAACATCAACTTGACAAATTACCATGTAAGAAAAACTGAAAAAGAGATTTGAATAGTATTTACCAGAGGCTCGGCGGCTGTTTGCACGTAAGTATTTAATGCCAGCTAACAGCTGGCGTTAAATACTTACGTGCGGGTGAGATTCACCCAGAGTCACACAGACTCTGGTAAATCCAATTTGGGAGATTTGCCCAGAGAGCTTGTGCCTATGAGTGAATCTTCCTTCTAATGTACAAATCACTGGGAGATCAGTAAGAAGCTTCTCCATAGAATATATATTAAACCTATGCTATTATCCAAAATGTTTGCTTCTGCTGATTTTCAGTTTATGCTGGAGGGGCTGTGCTTCTAGCGGTACTTTATTTCACATTATGTGGTTGTGCCCTCCCATCCTAGATCTCTAGAGGAAGTTGTGTTTATTTATCTCTCGTATAGCAGGTTATCCTTTACTAGACAGACGGAACTAGCACTTCTTACTATTGATTTGGAAAAACATGATTTTAAAATACACATTATACTATTCCATCTAACTGGATCTATGACAGCTAGTATACTGGCCAACTGGAAGTCCAACAAAATGCCATCATTCTTAGAACAAATGGTACACATCTTAAGTACTTACAAAGATGGGAATTGGGAACAGCTGTGACTCATATGGTACATGTATTATATAAATATTGCAGTTTGTTACAGTGTATGACTTGTGTCTAATTAAAGAAATTTTTGCTGCTTTTTCCTTTGTTCTTCTTTGGCGATCTCCGTTTTCTCTATTTTCAGGCCATATATCCGATAGGGTTAATGGTTTTTGCGTTTGGGTGGTTACCTAAAAAGAAAATTATATATCATGGCGGTGCATCCACGAGTTCCCCCGTTTTTATATAGTGTGGTAAGTCCTTGTTCCCTGGGGTTGCATTAAAATCCATATATCCCAAGTTTTAGTCCAGCTTTTCAAGCTATTTTATAATGAGTGTACCATGTACTCGCTGTCCTGTACCCACCATCTTCTGTTTATTACTTCTGTTCTAGTAATGTATCCTCCTTTCCATGTTTTGCCTATAATGCTTCTGGTGATAGCGCAGATTATTTTTATTAGTGTGTTGGCATGTTTATTGAATTTTGCATCTGGAAGGTTAAATAAGGCTGTATAGGGGGAGAGGGTGAATGAATTGTTGAGAATGTCCTTTATGATTTGTTCACATATTTGCCAGATTTGTGGAACTTCTGGACATAGCCACCAGCAGTGTAGCTGGTCTGCCTCATTCTGACATCCTCTGAAACATAATGGTGATAATGAGGCTGAAATATTATGTAGGGAGACCGGGGTGGTGTACCAGTCGTACCAAATTTTGTATGATTTTTCTTTTTAGTAGTACATTCGAGGTACAAGTGGCTGAAGCTGTGAAGATTTGTGTGCTTTTCCTCTAGTGTGGTTTGTAGTCTCTCTTCCCACTTTACTAATGGTGGGGCTTTAATAGGTTGTACATTATGCCAAATGATTTTGTATAAAATGGAGATTGTGTTTCTCTGTGTTTTTGAGTTTGTGCTAAATATTTCGTATTCTGTGGCTTGTGTTGAGGTACAGTTTGATAGAATTTTTCTTGTGTAGTGCAGAATTCTGGTGTAGGGGTACCAGGCTTTGCCGGGAGTTTACATTTTGATTGGGCCTCTGCCCATGTTAAAGGGGTTTCTGTGTTTGAGTTAATGTCTGGCAACCTCCTTATCTCTAATTAAGTCCATAATTCATCATCAACTACTGATGGTTTCCCTCCAAAATAGGGAGTGAAAAGGAGAGGCATTTAAGGGGATGGGATTTGAATAAGTTTAGATTGTTTGTTTCACCTGTCCCATAGTTTAAATGAGTTGCAGAGGATGTATTCTCTTTTAGGAAGGTGGATTCCTCTGTCTCCCAGTCATACCCACAGCACAGAATACATATGAAGTGGAGCTAATATTGTATTCTCAAGATCTACCATCTGGTTTTTCCAGATCCATGTATCCATTGTGTTAATTGAGCTGTTCTCGCTGCTAAAAAGTATTGGTAGAACATTGGTAGGGCAAATCCTCCCTTATTCTTATGTCTTGATAAGTATGTGTATTTTATTCTGGGTCTTTTGTTATGCCATACAAAATGTCTGATTTCTTTTTGTAATGTTTAGGAGTCTTTTGGTTTAAATTGGATCGGTAGTGCTCTGAAGAGGTAGAGGATTTTGGGTAGAATGGTCATCTTAACTGCTGAAATACTGCCGGCTAGGAAGAGTGAGTAAGAGGACCAGGCTTTGAGGAGGGATGTTTGCATTAAGTTAAGTGCTGTCCTGATATTATCAGTGGGTTGGAGATTCATTATAAAGCTTGTCTGGTCGTAGTGGATAAGGGTTGGCAGGATTTGTTTTAATCTGTTGGCTAAAATTTTAGCGAAGAGTTTGATGTCGGTGTTTATCAGTGATATGGGTCTGTAGTTATGTATTTATGTTGTTTCTTGCTCTGGTTTTGGGATATATGGGCATCAAGCATTTCAGTCGGGAAGGAGTCAGTTCCAGACAAGATTGCGTTAAAGAGGTCTAGAAGGTGGGGGGGGGGGTTCGTTTTTCTTTATATAGTTTGTAGTATAGAGTAGTGAACCCATCTGGTACTGGGGATTTTCTGGTCTTAAATACTTTGAGGGTGTTTGTGAGCCCCTCATGTGAAATAGGGGCCATAAGGGGTTCTGGTTGTCTGGGGGACATGTGAGGGAGCTGAAGAGATTCTAGGGATTCATCTATCTTGGTTAGCGTGTTTGGGGTGTGAGAGACATTGTTACCATTGTAAAGGTTCTGGTAATATTCTGCGAAGTGGTTTGTTATACATTGCAGGTCGAAATGTATTGTGCCCTTCTGACCTTTTATGGGTAGGAATTTATTTGCTGTGAGTCTATTGTTTAATTTATTTGCAAACATGGTATCGGGTTTGTTTGACTTGTGGTAGTATTTTTGGTTTGTAAAGCGAAGGGATTTTTCGTCTTTCACTGAAAGTAGCTGCCCTAATTATCTTTCATATGATTCCGCTAGTTGGTGAGTGGTGTCCTCCCATGTGTGTCTGAGCTGTTTGTCTTATCTTAGAGATTAATTCTAGCATTCTAGCATTCCTTGAATTTTTAAGTCTGGCAGCTATCTGTATGCATTTACCTCTAATAACAGCCTTATGGGGAAGATGCAATATATTTCGCTATCGCAACCTACGTGTGACCGTTAATACATTGCGAAAACACTAGCGGTAAGTTGCAACCTTTTGCGTGTGTTTTAAAGACACCACTGAAGAGGCTTTAATTGTCGCGCAAAAAAGTAGCGCAAAAACCGGAGCAAAATTTAGTTCATCGCTTTAAAAAAAATTGATTTTAGCACTTATTTTCTCATTAGCACGGAATATTGCATCTCCCTGTAAGTGTGGACCATAAGAGGGATGGGGAGATTTCTGAGGTTTTATTTTCTTCAAAATATAGCTTAATAGTTTTTTCTAATTCTTTATTTACTGAGAGAATGGTTAGGTGGGACTCGTTGAGGTGTCAGGTTGGGGGGGGGGTTGTGATGTATTAGATCCCTTAGGGTTACCGTTACTAATGCATGGTCCGACCAGGAGATCTCTGATATATATGGTTTCTGTATGGTCCAGTCTGGTAAAAACTTTGTGGACTGCTGAGTAGTAGGTGTCTTCTTTTAAGGTAGGGTTTGCCAGTCTCCAAGGATACACCAGGTTATTGGTTTTCAGAAAGGACGTTAAGCTTAGTGATTTTTGAGGTTTTGTGCCAGAGCTGGGGGTTTTGATCTATCAAGAGTTGTCTGTAGTATGACGATGTAGTCTCCTCCCGCTATAATTAAGCCTGTTACGTTGTTGTGTTAGTTTTGAGTTCAAGTTGCTGTAGAATGATTTTTGTGAAGTATTTTGTCTGTATATTTTTACTAAGTAAGTTTTGTGGATCGAATCTGACCATTTGGGTCACAGTATACTGATTCCTCAATGAATCCCGTTGTACCTCGGATTAGTATCACCACCCTGGCCCACCTGGAGGATGCTGAGACAAAATATGTTTGAGAGTATTTTTTCCCCCAGTATTTGGGGATGTGTCCGCTTTTGAAGTGGGTTTCCTGGAGTACAATGATATCTGGGTTGGGTGTGTTATAGTATTGCATTGCCATCTTACGTTTTTGTGGAGAGTTTAACATTATGAGAGAGTATTACCATATCACTAGACATAGTGGGTCACCACAGGGAGCAGGTGTATGTTTGAATGTTCTTGTACTCATGGAGGGTATAGATTTGAGGTCTAAGGAGGTTTGTTTTGTTGGTTTGCTTGATGGGGGTCCCACCGATGCACCACCACTTGCATTCTCTGGTTCGATCACATTTGGGAAATGAGAGATAACACTGTATGTTATTAAGTTCTGCATTGGTTTAAAAACATTTTGAAAACAACTATTTACAACTGAATGTCTATTTCTTTTGAGGGATCTGTCATTTTTCGACAAAATCCGGAGGATGGGATCAGTTTGTCCCATTTCTGAAGTTTTAACAACTCTGTGAGTATACTCAGGGTGGTGGTATACCTAGGGGGGGTAGGGTCCAGGCCCTTGTTGTTACGGGTTGGATGGCTTGGCTCCATTGTTTAGTGATTTTAATTCTGGGGGTGTGGATAAGTTATGCTCAGTTGGGGGTATGTTTTGCCTCTTGTGATAGGTGTAGATGAGGGGTTAGGTACCTTAAGGTGGACAGAGGGGTAGGGAAGGGAAGAGGGCTTATTCTTTATCCTTTTGTTATGTAGGGGTCAAGCAGTCATTTATCAGGCTTTTTTTGCCCCTTTAAGTCACATGTATAGTTAGGGTTATTACCCTGTTTGGTATTTTTCCCCTTCTCTGAGTATTTGCCCTTGTACCCCACCAGGGTATACATGGGGCTATGGGTTTGCCACAGTGCATATACAGGGAGATTCAATAAAAGTTCTTATCGTTTAAAATGGTGCTAATTTTGCCCCAACCAATCAGAACTTATTTAACACTTGAGAGCTAACATCTGATTGGTTGGGGCAAAATTAGCACCATTTTAAAAGATAAGAACTTTTATTTAATTACCCTGTTAGTGTGTTAATTAGACAATTTTATAGTAAAATAGACATAGCATAAAAATAAGTTTCTTAACAATAACAAAACTCAGTTTAGTGGAGTCCAGTTTGGCTCATTAGGAGAGTGGTAATTATAGGGGTGATAACTGGATTTTAACTGGGGTGGGGGACGATGAGGGTGTGATATTGTTTAAATAAATAAATAAATTAGTAGACTAAGGTGCGCTAACAGTGCGTAGAGGCCCAATAGGTAACTGTAGTATTGCATGTTATAGTGACTGTAATACCTGGAGCTCTCAGTGGGGCTAGCTAAGTAAAAAGGGATAGCTGGAGAGAAGTATAGGTAGATATAGAAGAGTATAGACTCAGAAGTTAGAGTAGAAGGATAGGTAAAGTGCTAGAAGAAACAAGGACATTAGCCCCAGGGTTGGATGGGGAGTATATTGAGGCTTTGGATGTTCCCCGGGCATTTCTCGAGGTAGAAGGCAGATTATATATGATGTCATTACATAGTTATACATGGTACATCAGAAAAAATGTGTGGGGGGGGGAGCACAGTAACACATATAGCACAATTGCCAAACATTTAGAGGTTAAGGTTTCAGACATTTAAAGTATTGTAGATCATAAGCATATAACTTATTTTAGCATTGACACTGGGTTCATACTAAATAAACTTGTGGCAGGGTTATTGTAACCTTTAGACATTGCCCTGCTATAGGGCAATAGGTTGTGGTGGTATTAGAAGCCTCCAGGGAGGTATGGAAAAGTTAAGGGTATTTGATTAACTCTCTAAGGGAGTGAGCTTCCGGGAAAGTACCATCCGATGGACTGGAATTGGCCTTAGCCCCTTTCACCACCTCTTTCCTTCTATGTGTCTCATGGGTGGGCGACCGCCAAGGTGGTATGTGCAGTTACTAGGCCTCTGTCTGAGATGGTCACAGTATGCATGGCCCCAACAGTTAGCTTGGGTTATGGTAGTTCATTTGCACCACCCGGGGTGTTAAACCTAGCTTGTTTGGGGTGGAGGTGTACTCGGTCAGGTTTCAGTCTATGAGGTGGTGGGGAGTATACACCTTGCTGGAGTTCTCCTTTCTCCCGCCGAAACTGTTCTAATACAGTTTTGAGTTAATATACTTGCTGTTTTGGCGTACTTCCTCAGGGAGACATCTGTGGTTGTTGGTTTGGTTTTAGGCCCCTTTGTTGCTTTGGTTTGGCTTGGGACCATACTGGAGGCGGAGGTGAATTTCTAGTGTAGCTGGTATTATGTCTTGCGGAGGATAGTTTTCTAGGTAAGTCGAGGCGCATCAGAAAGTTTTCCCCTTCTTCTGGCGAGGTTATGGAGATTGGGCATCCATTCTTCATGGCTGTCAGTTTGAAGGGAAAACCCCATCTGTACCTGATGTGGTACTTGTTCAGTACATCTGTTACGGGCCGTAGCTCCCTTCGTCGTGTTAGTGTGGAGGGGGACAGGTCCTGAAAAAGTTTGATTGAGGCGTTTTCAAACTCTGTATTCTCTGTGTTCCGAGCAGTTACCATTATCTGCTCTTTAGTTTTATAATAGTGTAGTTTGCATATTAAGTCCCCTGGCGGGTCTCCGGGTGATGGTTTGGGCCTAAGTGCTCTGTGAGCGTGGTCCATCAGAAGGTCTGTTGTACAGTCTTTTGGGAGGATATGGAGAGTTAGGCGGGTCAGGTATGTCTCGATATCAGTGATTTCTTCAGGGACTCCTCTGACGTGAATATTGCAGCGTATGGATCTGTTCTCAGAGTCCTCTTGCTGATCTCATATCAGTTATATGTCCCTTCTTATTCCGGACAAGTCCATTTCAACCTGTTGTTAGTAGGTCAATAGTTGGTCTGTTGAGTCTTCGAGGGTGGTGACCCTTTCTCCCAAGGAGGCGATCTATGCTTTGACCTCTCTTATGATTTGGGATTGTGAAGTCTGGATAATCTTCTTGATATTATAATAAAGGTTATCTAGGTCTTTTCTTGTACAAGGTGTGGGATCCAGGGTAACCTCTATTTGGGAGCCGCCATCTTGGGTCCCACGTGGAGTTGAGGGTGGAAAGTACTCTGTGAGGTCCGGTTTGGCACCTGTTGTTTTTTTAGGTGGCATTTCTGTCTCTGACCAATTAGTTGGTGTTGGGAGAGACTTTGGGGTGTTATAGGCCCCGTATTTTTGCCCCAGATTGCTATAGACACACTTTTTGAGCCGGAGCTGCTCCTTGTTATGTTTTGTTATAATATGTTGGGAAAAAATTCTTCAAATGTTTAGTACAAATCAAAATTAATGTAATAATTTATTTATTTTAAATAAATCCACCCTTTGACACATCTGCAAGGAGTTTGTATGTTCCCCCCTTCCTTGCGTGGGTTTCCTTTGGGCACTCCGGTTTCCCCCATGATCATAAAGACATACTATATATATATATATATATATATATATATATATATATATATATATATAAATGTGCTTAGATTGCAAGCTCTTCAGGGCAGGGCCTAATGTGAATATATACGTGTAATTAGAAAGCTCTACGGAAGATGTTGTATATAAATCCACAATAATAATAAGCAATGTGCACATTTCCTGCCTAACAGTCGTTCGAGGGAAAGGGGGGGGGGGGGATGAAAAGGAGAAAAAAAATTCTTTCCTGCAATCGGAAATATATCCAACTTTATGTACAGTATAAACACAAGAAAACAACGAACATTCTTTATTTTTAGAAACTCTTCCAGCTTCTTATTAAACTATCCAATGAACCTGCCCTCACTAATGGAAGACAGTTCCATCATATCCCCACAAAAAGTACCTTTTCTATAGTGTGTATTATTGTAACATATCAAATCTGTCTTCATAGCTCCCCTAGCCCCCTTATAAATTTAGTTGCCCCTCTCTAAACCCTTTGCATTTAGATATCCTTTTTGTATACAGGATTCCAAAACTTCACCAAATATTAAAAATAAGGCCTTACCAGCACTTGTTAAGAGGGAGAATATTATTTTACTCCCCTGAATCCATACCCCTCTTTAAAAAGACAATATATTTCTGGTTCTAGCTGCTATTGCCTTCCACTGTTTGATACATTTTAGTTTTTTGTCCACCAATACCAATACTCCAAAAACCTTTTTCAACAGAGATTCACTTAGCACAAACCCATAAACTGTATAGTATACCCAGCACAAGAATTTTTAAGCCCAAAATGCATCACCTTACATTTATCAACATTGAATCTCATCTGCCACTTAGCACCCCATGTGACATTCTATCTTGAACCGTCTGCAACAATTGCACATCATCTGTAGCTTTTAATGGTCGACAAAGTTTTGTGTCTTCCTCAAACACAGAAACCTTTCTGGTAATACCTATTTCAAAATCATTTATAAACAGATTAAATATACCGTAAGTGGCCCCAACACAGAACCCCATGGATCCATCAACTCATTTTCTATCCATGTACAAATGCGCTGCTGAAGCCTAACAGACCTTACATAAGTTGCTTATGGGAGAATGTATCAAAAGCCTTAGCAAAATCCAAGCAAACCACATCCACTGCTATGCCAGAGTTCAAATCCCTATTCACTTCCTCATAAAAACCAAGCAAGCTTGTTTGACAAGATCTATTCCTCATAAATCCATGCTGATTATAAGATCCATACTACTTATAAGATCAGTCCTTAATATACTCTAGAATATCTTCCCGTATCAAACTTTCCATTATCTTCCACACTACTGAATTTAAACTCACAGGTCTGTAATTACCAGACTGTTACGACTACTTTTTCAAATATTGTAATAACATTTTTCCAATCCAGAGGCATTTTCCAGACATGAGGGGATCTGGCAAAATAAGAATCAATGGCCTGGATAACACTGAACTTAGTTTCCTACGGAGCTGAGGATGTATTTTATCCGGTCCAGGAGCTTTTTTGATATTAACCTTATTAAATGTTTCCAAACCACATCCTCAGTTAAAAAAAGTGCAATACCTTTATACCATTATTGCCAATGTACTCTATGCTATTTGTACTTGGATGTTCTATAGAGTATACAAACGAGTTTAAGATGGCATCCTCTGCAACTATCTTACGCCCATTATTTAATGGCCTTGCATTATCAATCCTCATCTTCTTACTTTTAATGTGCTTAAAAAATTGCTTAGGGTTAATCTTGCTTTGCTCATCTATGCTTTCATCATTATTTATTTTAGCTAGGTTAGTTGCTTTCTTACAATCCTTGTTACAGTTTTAAAGTTCCTAAAGTCCTGTTCTGTTCCCTCTGATTTGAAGATTTTAAATGTCATTCTTTTCCTTTCTTTTTCCCTCTTTACATCAAAATTACGCCACAAGGGTGTGGGCTTATTTTTTTCTTTTACATTTACTTGCCAAGGGTAGAGAGGAAATCCGGGTCAGACCCCGATCCCATCTCTACCCCTCGGTTCCAAAATCCGAACATTCTGTCCAAAACCGAGAAGATTGTTCAGATTTTAGGACTTCGGAATGTACTTTTGATGGTTACCGAATGTACAAAATTATTTTCGGTAGCCCTTGAAAATAACCTTGAACGTTTGATAACCCTTGAAAATACGACCGTAAATTCGAAAGTAGTTTCTGATTGTATTTTCAAAAATAACTTCTTACATTTGGTAACCCTCGAAAATATGTCCTGACACTTGAAAGTAAGTTCTGTCTTTGTATTTTTGGATCTTTGGGTTTTTTCCGAGTTCTGGAAAATATGCACCCTAAAAATTAAGAAATACTTTTATGGGAGTTAAAAAACATATCTCATACCCTACGTTCTCACCTTAATTTTAATGAGATTCAATGGAACTACATCTAGTTCTAGTGTAGCAATGTTTTATTTGTAACAGACTACCCCTAATAAAATATATTGCTTAACCCTTAAAAATCTGATCAGTTTTTCTTTAAAAATTCATGTCAATTTTTTGCAATTAATGTATATATCTTTATTCAAGGATACTATAATCCTTCCCATCTCTCACTGAACCATTTTTTTGTTGATCTGTCCCCTATTTCTTTAGATATCCAGTCTGAAACATCTTATATTTCAGCTGTCAATCAAGTGCCTTAGTATCATAAACTCTTCTGTTATGTATTGTTTTGCTGTAGCTGGAATGGTGACAGTTGGTAAGAGAACTGCATGATGGGAAATTCCCACTCCCAATGCTGCCTCATAGGGGTTACTGAGCATGCTTGCCCTACTGTTGCATGTAGGGCTGTATAGTGTACCTGAATTTGACAACAAACCTTGACAATCTTGGTGTAATGAAAAAAAAAAAGATTAACAGGCTATTTCCCAATAGTTCTTTGTTACAATGCAACCATCAGGTCATTTTATATGCACGCCAAATGGTATCCATACACAGATTTTTTTAAGATTAATGTTATGTTATGATTTATAAAGACTTACGTTCAATTGTTATATTTTAAATGACTTCTATACAACAATAATTGCAGACCAAAGAACTACACACAATTTTCTGATGAAATGCAACAAGTGTGCATATTTATTAATGTAACCAAAATGGAATTAATAAAGAGTCTCAAAAAATAGACATTTCTCAACCTAACTGATCGTGGATTGGTATTGGCCAATTGTGTGCTTGTTATTGATCAATTTTGTTGATCAAATGAATGATAAAGCACAAAAATTGTCCTGTGTTTGACTACCATAAAGGGACATTTCACCCCTCCTCTTTAAATTGGATCCTTACTCCAAGACAGCTATACTTACCTAGGTCCCAGTGGTCTTCTACTCCATTGGTGATCCTGAATGTTGCTGCCCTCTTTGATGGTCTTATTAGCTCACACAGTCACCGAGAATGTAGTTCAGGAAGTCATAAGTCTTTGACAGCAAAATGACTTTCAAGGCTGTGATTGACAGCTGCTATACTGAAGGGCCAGCAAGAAGAAGTGAAGACCCAAAGATGAAGCAGAAGATCTCCTTCCAGGGACTACCAAGACCCAGGTAAGGGGTCTTGGGGGAGGTCATTCATAATGAAGTGAATTTTTTTCTGGGGTTGAATATCCCATCATGAAAAAAGGAAGGTATGTCCAATGTTTTATACAAAATAAACTGAATTATACATTAAATATGATTTGGGAACATTATGCTTTTTCATATATAGTTCATCTTTATTAAATTAAGTCTGGTCTTCATAATACCTTACATTTGATGTACATTAACAAACATTGCTTCAGAGCTCCAGCATTTTTGAGGTCAGTTGCAGACTTAATACTCATGAAGAATATCCAACACTTTTCAGTGAGGGGTCATATTATTTAATGTAAATCATTTAACATGGTCTAGATTATAGTACATTGATGATGTCACACAAAAAGATCCATGTTCCTTGAGCTGGGGTGGCCATCCTTGCTATAAATGCCTTCTTTCACCTCAAGTTTATTATATTTAAAGTAGGTTGTTCTTCATTGTAGGTTAAAATGTAATAAAGCAAACAGAACAAATACTGCAGAATTCATGCTTATGAGATATTGCTTTAAAAGATAATATAGTTCAGCTTGCTATAACTGTTAAAAAGAGAAAGAAAGTCGGTTAATATTTATACAAAAATGTCAAGGGAATGTCTAGAGAAGGTGTGAATTGTTATGCTACGCAGCAAAGTTGGCAAACCTGACCTCCTGCCCCTTCTACATTTATCTCTAACCCTGAGAAATAATCCTAAAACCCATGACTGCACAGTTCCTTTTTTGCTATGCAGAATATTTTTTTCATATACTGTACATATTAAACAAGGTTCTCGTTATCATTTATTGCTAAATATTATGCTTTGGATTTTGAAGCGAATACAAAGTGTTTCCTAAAGAAAGACTTTCCAATCGCAATAGGATACCTTTGTGTAAAAAGGAGAGGAAAAACCGTTTCTTGCATTTGGCTTTTGCTATGTCACCATACTGTGTTCCATTTCAGGAGAACAAAGACGGTATGCATACTGAACGTATGCAAATGAAGTGAAATCAGCCATAGTATTGTGCAGAGGGGCGTTTAAAACCCGGCACCAGAAAAAGATGAGGGAAATCTGAATTTAAATATTTAATGTCCACCGATTTAATCTTTTTGATATCCTAGATGACTTTGTACACAGATTCCTCAAAACCCCCATATAAAAACATTTACCTTTTAACCTTATAAACGGGAATGGGGAGGGAGCTGACGGTGACTGGGGTTGTACACATTCATTGCATTATTTTTTTTTACTGATAATTCCTGTTTTAACATTTACATGCAAATTTCATGCTATTAACTGAGAGTATTCAGGAGGCTTCCAGCAAATCATCCTATATCCATAAGAGTACAACTAAACAGAGCTACAATATGAATTGCAAAACAGATCTCACAGAACAACCTTTTATTGACTCACAATAAAATGAACAATTTCTAAAAATATTCTCTGCTGTGAATTGCTTTACTATTTATAAGACATTATACGTTTTTTTACAAATAAAATTTCTTCTTGCTGCATACCCCGGTGTTGAATATTCGAAATCATAAAATGAGTTTGAACCTGATTCTCATGTGGTGTATTCATTTCTTTTATATCAGATATCAGGAAAAAATGTTTCTCCACCCAATAAAACGCTTGCCTTAGTCTTGACAGTAGATTTACAGTGTGTTGGATATTTGTGTTTATATTTGCATTTCTTGTTTTACACAATATTTTCTTTTTTAGTGTTTTCTGGAAAAACTATGAAATGTTGTTTTTTCATCCTTTATTGAATGGAAAAATCCCAACTCTTTAGAAACTGATAAAATAATATAAAAAGCTAAAAATAAAACAACTTATAACTTGATTGTTTTGTCCTTTTTGTTTATTTGTTCTTTGCTGTCCCCAGCTGAACTGATCATTGCTTTAAAAGAGTCAATAAAGTAAATGTGAAATGGGATTTTTAGGGCTTTCTGTGCACACACAAAAAGAAAGTTAACAAAAATATTTTTAGAATTCGCATGAGTATATTTCAATCTCAGAAATCTCTAAAAGATACTACCGTAATACAATATAAAAGAAAGAGAATAAATAGACTTAAAATATTATGTATACATATATGTGCTGGTATTAAAACAACCAAATGTTCCTAAGGCTGCTGTAAGCTTGGTTACCATGATGCCAGACATAGGCTAGCTCTGCAGAGACAGCTAAAGAGAGAGAGGGAGGGAGGAGGTAGAAGGCAGTCACAATAGCGCATAATAATGTAACGTTAACATTCCTGCATGTCTAATAACCTAAATAATCGGAGGCTCACCTTTGGTGAATATACCTCCTGATAGGGAATAATTACTTCTTACACAGCTCATCTTCAAAGCTGTCATAATGACCTAATACTTTCACAGTTTCTATTCAGAAAAACATATAGAGTGCATGGCAATCTTCTGATTTTATGCCATACAGTGGAAAAATTTGGTCTGCCATGTATCCACAGCATCACTTTTATGGCCGTACACTCTAATATTGAAACATGCCTTCCTTTCACGGTAGAGAATAATATTCTTAAACAAATTGACTTCGACTGTTGTTAGCTTGGATTAATGATACAATGACATTCCAAATATTATTTACTTTATTTTTTTTTTGTGCTTATATAACCACACCCACGTCTTTGAGGATGAACAAATGAATTATCTTAACAAAGAACAGCGATGGCTGTATGCATTAGTGGTGGGTAAAAGCAAATCAGAGCTTTCCGGATCTTTAAATCCACAGTATATGTCGTGAAGATCTTGAGTGGCTTTTGTTTTCAATGTCTTTTTTGTAAGCTTTTAGTTTTTTCTGCATCAAATGTCAAGTTAATTTACAGGGCGCTACCACTGATATATTTCCTTGGTTTGTGGTTTTCTGTGAAAGGCAGGCAGCTGAGACCAAATCTTCTAAGAGGGGGAGGGGTTGTTAGAGAACCCATAGCATATACAGTGTGCCAGTGTCTACAAATTGGCTGCTGATGTGACAGTGGTCCGAGGGAAACCTTAAAGAATTCATTTGCATAGTGCAGAATATTCAGGATTATATCAACTGATTAAAAAAAATGGGTTTATCGAGTGCATTAGTATGCGTTTCACAGCGCTGGCAAAAGGAAGCTTGTTTTTCACACAGATTTCATTGAAATTTGTCAGTGCCTAGCAATATTCTGAATTTCTAATACAATCTCCAAGTCTGCTCCCTGAAATATAATTAAAAGTAAATACCTAATGACAGAGCATGTATATAATCCTACCATTTAATGGGCTACTGTATAATAGGAAATGTTTCATCTGATAAATGCACCAACCGCTAGTAAAACAACAGAAGGGAAACTGGCATTTAGAATAAGAATATAGAAAGAACTGTATTGGATCTGGCAAGAGACGAGTCTTGCTTAATAGGTTTTATTGGTGTTATTGTTAGTATTTGGCTTGGAAGGTGCCCAAGAGAGAGACTCAAAATGCAGTTCACACAGTGATATTACCTTATTTACACCGTTTGTATATTTCTAGAAAAACACAGTACACATGTCACAGCTTAATTCTAAACCTACATATGGTCCAGAGTTAATGACTTTCATATCATGGAAAAAGAAAGTATTGTTATTGTAGTTGATCACACGTGAATGCATACGTGTTTGTATTTGTGTTTTTATGTACGCATGTGTGTGTGTGTGCATATTATTTCCTGAGAACTTTGATGCTTGTTCTAGGTAGGGTTATTTCTCATCTATCTGCATACAGTTAATACATTTTGTGTGTTATTATTCAAGTTACAATTCTTAACATTTTATCTCAACCCACGAGTAACTCCACCTCCCAGGTCTCTGTTTTGGATGTGTATGTGTTTTATCCACTCTGGTATAGATAAAGTGGTAGCATGTTATATCTTAATCAATTGGTGCCCAAAGTAATGCAACATTTTTTTAACCATGAAAATGTGCCCCCTTGATTTAAATGAAATCTATGGGCCACCTGCCCAGTGCAGGCATTTTTGGGGAATTAAACTTTAGGCCACTCTCTTACAGCTTGTAAACATGATTATGCTTAGACTCTTAGAAAACTCTTTGAGGTCACTGTTTTGTATGTCACAGTAGAATCTAAAGCATTTAGCTCCATGTGTGCCTTAAAGTGTTAAAATACACATCACTTGTGTCTTGTCTGAAATATTAAAGGGATGGATTTTTCGATAGTCACTGGCATTTAATGCTTGTTTGATTCCAGCTGAGGTATGTTTAAATGCATTCTTGTATACTAAATTGTAATGAGAGTAAATAATCCTCATTGTATACGCCGTGATTCTGATGCAGACTGATTCTGTGTAGCGTTGGAAAGACTGGCATATTGCTCCTATAATATTCAGTCGTGCTATTGAAATTGCATATTAATGTGCAGTGCCATTATTTATTATTTCAGTTACCACTGTTCTTAGTGACAGGCAACACTGATATTTGGAGTGTTTCAGACTGTGTAGACACAAATGCTGAGACTGGTGTGTTAAAATGCAGCATCCTAAAAATAATATAGTTTAATATGCCATCAAGAAAAAAACACCCGCCCATGCGTTTTGCATTTTTTTCTAGCAGACATGTGTTTTGCATTTTTTTCTAGCAGAAAAAAATAATATACAAATAAAAACAGACTAGTTTGCAATCTGGTACAATTCATTATAAATCCTTAATTGGTAGTAAGCAAGTACTCATTTATGGAGAGATTAAATAAAACCCAATAAAAAGATATTGGACAGTAAAATAAAATAAATGAAAAATATATACACAGATAGTGTTCACATTTTCCCTTTAGTTGTTTTTATTTCTTCATATCTGCATGGAGTTACAAAGAAAACAAAACACTTACATGCATATCCATACTTGTTCTGAACTGAAAGAAATATCCCAGAGGATTTGAGCTTTGCCAGGCTAATTTTGCTCACTATATAATAGTGTGACTATCTTGATTGGCAAGTGTATATATCTAGAAAGCAATCACATCCGTACATAGCAGCATTTTAATGAGGCTTAGAATTTTTTTCTTCACAGTCCTTGATATGCAATTTTGATGTTTATTAAAATATCACCTTAACTAATGCAATAAATCAAGATATTTAATGTTTTGTCATGAAATTCGAAAATGGCACACTTATATAAGAAAATAAGCCTACTGGAGAGCATTTGATTTTTTTAATGGCATCATTTAAAATCCTGGTAGTTGTCAGTGCTCCCCTGAGAAACCAAGGAAATATTCAAATTATTATAGAAACAAAAAAAGCTACAAAATTTGTCATTCCCATTTAAATTGATATATGCTGCTGTCCCATAAACGTCACATTGGATAACCCTGAAAAATTACCATGAATCTCCATAATTACGCATATTCATGATGCTGTTTTGCATAGAGCTGCAAGCAAACTGCATGGAGGCGGAGACTCCTTCGAAGGAGATGTGACAGAGCGGAATTATTACTCAAATCATAGAAAAGACAAAAAAAAAATTCTTAAATGATTCACACATGAAAAAATGGGTATGGCCTACTACTATATACAACGGAATGGAAAAAACAAAAAGGTCAGTGTCAGCTGATTTTTTTGTGTAATTTTTCTCAACTGCGTAATCTGTCACTCAGAAAGGGATGTGTTAAAATTATGTCTATTGAATACCTAAAGCATTGCTCAGCTAGAAGGATGAATTTTATTGTTTGCATGTAATCTTTCAATGTGATGTGTGCAAATCAGGGTGGTGCACCCTTAGGTGGGGGGTGGGTGTTGTGAAAAATATATAAAATGTTAAATGACCATGATTTACAAAAATATCTCTCTTCTGTGTTTCTCAGTAGTCTTTTGTGCTGAAGCAGAGAGCACGGTTAATCAGGGCTGTAGGAGCAATTATTAACAGAGTAGGGTTGTACAAATGCTTGGGTAAACAGTGATTGTTCTTTCCAGAAGATTTCTAAAAGATACAACAATACTGGCATTGTCCTCCACTTCTCATTAAGGGAATTCAGGGGTAGAACTGAGTGCATGGGAAACTGACAGGCAAACTGTGCTCTGAACGAATCTCTCATGATCCTACTATAACGGGGCTCTGGCTTTGGGCATCAGCAGTGCCAGCTGCATTGGGAGAAGCCAAGCCTGTCATACCATCTTCATGTCAAAATCTTTCTGTGTACAGAGGCAAAAGAACAGCTAGGACTTAATGAAGAAACAAGCACAAAGGAAAAGGATAAGGCCTTGTTAGCACATGCATTCATTTCCCAATAAAAAGAAAGACAGCAGCAGCAAAGCTGTTAGTAGATTTCATTTTATAACAACAAATAAGAAATGTTTTCCTTTTGATTTCAAAATGGCTGTGCCAAAAATCAGCTTTCATGTGGAAGAATAGATATATTACAAAAGTGGAACAATACATGTTTAAAGGCCTTTCTTATATATATATATATATATATACTTGTGACATCATCAGTTTGGGTCAGTTTTCTTAGAAGTAAAACAGGAATTCATTTAACAAACGAAGGTGTGTGTTGTTCAGGCAGGAATTCGAGCCCATGTAGGTAGCAATATGCAAATACTTGTTATTATATGGCTACACTATCATTCCAGAGGCACAGAAAAGCTAAAACACATACTGCTTTGCATATAAATAATGTATTTTCAAAACAACATTTCAGTGTTTTATCTGCAACTTGAAATTTCACCACGAATAGTAAAAGCAATGGGGTTTCAGAGCACAGTCGTATAGTTTAAATACACACAGTACACCGAGTTGGTATTCGTTTTACCACTACACGTTTTCCAGTGGCTGGTGATAATGGCTAAATCTGTGCTGGCTTCATTTCTATAAAGAGACACTTCAGATTCATTCAGTAAGTAAAAAACCTCTTACCATAGTAGACAGACCTAACCAGCGAAATGAATGCATACTTCTAAAATACATACCTTCCCTGGCTTGGGGAAATAGCATTTCTGTGCATTCATTACCTTGCTCTGCCACATTGCTGACTCCTAATGACACAAATAAGCCATGCTTTATGCAAATGTGGTATGCAGTCTATGCAAATAGCAAGTTCATTCTGATGCAGCTGGGCCTAACACCATTTCATCTGATTCCAATATTTTCAAACAATACAGTTTATTCCCCCTTCTGTGCAATGGATTATGCCAGAAGGGTACAGCTGTCTACAGTGTACTAGAGGGAAAAAAAGATGAAGGGGGGGGGGGGTAATGCAGTTTTTCATTATGGTATTCATTTTACTGACAAGATGATACCACATTATTTTATAGAGGATACAGGACAAGAAATTTGCATGCTAGATTTTGGTTTATGGTAACTGTTAGTCATTTGCATAAGTCAAATCATCCCGGCCTTCAGAGATTGCATTCATTTGTGATTAGTGGACAGTCATTATGGAGTTTTATGAAGCGCATCTGGAACACTTGGGAGTTTTATTTGGTTTTTTAAAATCTTTTTTCCCTTTTCTTCCGTGTAATTTAACCCTTCAATTGCTCACAAGACAATGATAAGGTTTTATGAAGGGTTAAATGTGTCTGTGGTGCTTTTCGCGCCAATGGATGTGGGTGTTTCATAGCTATTTAAATAGCAATAGGAATAAACAAATAGTTAGCCTGTCCTTCCATTTACAAACTAGAATTGATGTTGTTTGGCGGGGGTATTTAAAAGGTGTATGTTATTTGTCGGCCTCACAATCAATGTACTATTGCCTGTGATTATCAAGGCTTACAATTATCATTGCATGGGCTCACATTATGGGCTATAGACTTTTGGCACAGACCTTTACCTTCAACCCCCCTACTTCTTCCCTGACAGCTGAGTATATAAGAAAATGGCGTCCATTATAGCCCCCTACAATCATTTAGCCTTTAAACTAAACAGTTTATGCACAAAAAATTGTGCAGAGTTGAAATGGAGGCTGAGTGTGTTTATCTCACTACTTTGTCACTTCTTAAAAGAGGATTTAATGATTATATTATCGATTATTTTAGGACTATTGATTAATCGCAGCTGCTCTATATCCAAAAATACAACAACCTGAATCAGGTGTCTAAAAGGTGTGGCATTGTAACTCTTAAATGGCTAAGGATTCTGGGTTTTTCAGTAATTAACAAGGGCTGCAAGCAGTGTCGGAGGGGCCCACAGGGTTACAGGGGAATCCCCCAGTGGACCCACAGCCCATTCAACCAATAAACAGAGAAAACTTTAAATATAGATCCAAAGGGACAGTAAGGGACAATAGGAGTTAGAAGGAGAACGATAGATATGTAATGATAATAGAGATATGAAATGTTAGGTGGGCCCCAAAATTCACCCTGATAGACCCCTGATTTCAGATTAACTGGTGAGCCCCAATATTCCAGTCTGACACTGGCTAAAAAAATACACATTTTCAATACAGGAGGACAGATTATTGTGAGTATTATATATATATATATATATATATATATATATATATATATATATATATGAAAAAATGTATGAAGGTTAACAGTTACCATACTGTTGACAAAATAACATGCAAAATCTCCCAATAAACAGTGCCCCCAGTGGGCAAAATTAAAATCTGCTCAGTTTAACAATTTCTTTAGTGTCTTATTTTCACTGCATATAAGAATGTAGAATTGTGTTCTGCAAGATGGTCACTTCCCCACAAATGCTTAAATATAATAAAAATCTGGCAATCATGAAATAAGTTTGTATGAAATGTACGATATGTATTAAAATATTTTAATAATTAAAGTCATCATTTTATCACACCTACTGCTACCAGATTTTATTATCATAAACCTTCTCATTTTTAATCTTTTCTAAATGGTCCTTTCTTCTACGTTTCAGCAATAAGGATGTTTAATGAGCGTCTTCCTTGAAGCTGAGGCTGATGTTGCTACATCTAATGAACTAACAATATAATGGAATGAAAATGAAAATCCAGTGCTACCTAGTAATAATATTATATCAAGATTATGACTTTAATGTTTCAGATTAGTAAAAAAAAAAAAAAAAAAAAAAAATATATATATATATATATATATATATATATAAAAGATTGTTTTAGTAAAAGGGAAATACAAACAAAGGGAACAACACACCTTTTTTTTGTTATATGATTGGAAATAGCAGAAGTTTTACATTACTAATATAAATGGTTATATATTTGTGCAATACCATCAGTATATTTTCAGATAATTTTAATGAAAGGCTAAAAAACATATTTCATGACGCTTAGATAAAGACCAATGCAGTTATTATATAAGACCCATTTTTACATTGTTTGTAATTCCCCCTCTGGGAACTGCTTTAAAAAGTATTGCAGTTTTGTGAAAATATTCTACTAATAAGTAAGATAATTGGGGGTAGGTGGCATTTGCGAAATCACTCTATTAAATACACGAAATTGCCTTTTTTTAGCTTTGCAATTTATGGCAACAATCACTGTTTGTGTGATGGATTTGTAGGTCTGGTGGTTTATCGAGAATCTTGCAGAGCTTGTCCAATTTTTGTATGATGATGGTTGCCTGGCAATAATTATTTGAGCAATATGATGATTAGGGCCTGTGGTGGTTTCTTGTATAAGCAAGATAATCAGGTAGGAAGCTAAGAGCAGAATATTTCATTTGGAAATACGAATGGTACTTCTAACCTATACGTTTCCTACAGTCGAGGGCATGCTAATGAATGTAAACAATGCAAAAATACATTTTAGATTTGAAAGGCAAGTGTAAGAAATAGATATAATGTTAGTGATTTTACTGACTGTCTTATTTTTCGCAGGATTGTTTTACATGATCAGTAGGTAGCCCATTATATACATTTTTGCTGAAAAATGTTCTTGACCTATTAAGCAGTTATCAAGGCTTTTAGCACTATACCTGTACATCATTCTGTGTATAAAAGGCAACTAACGGGTTAATTTACAGTATGTGGTTATGTGACAGCTTTTAAAAATCTACAGTAAGATATAATAATAACCCATCTTTGTGATATCTTATTTATAAACTATATTCAGTAAAAGTTTTTATCGTTATAAATGGTGCTAATTTTGCCCCAATCAATCCAGTGTTAGATTTTAAATGTGAAATAATATCGGATTGGTTGGGGCAAAATTAGCACCATTTTTAACAATAAGAACTTTTATTGAATCTCCCTGTATATTCCTATTCTGGGACACTGTTAATCAAAGGAAAATAATTTTATCATCAGACATACTGCTGTAGACTTGATTAGGTTATTTTTTCAATTTAATCTATCTCTCTATAAATCAATCGATTGATCTATTTATCTATCTATCTGTCTATTTATCAATCTATCTACCATTATTATCTCACTCATTAGGGGTGTAATGTAATAATAGTTAGGGGGGCTTAAAGATGGGTTTTGTTGTGGTGCTCTAAAGCTGTGTACACACCATGCAATATTTCGGCCCGATAATAATAGCATGGTTTCAACGGCCAACAGTTCAATTGTCTAAATAAGACAAATGGAGGATTGGACAAATATCAAAACCACGGCCAATCGTGCAGTCCTCTATGTGTGCATGTTTGGGTGCGGCGAACTGTCGGGCACAGCCACTATTGCGGCAACCGACAGTCCTTTCTCCTGGCTGGCCGGTCGGAAGTGCAGAGCGGTCGGTCAGGAGGAAGGGAAAAATCTCATGATGTGTACCATGCTTAAAACTATTAATACACACAGCCACAGCAGGGGACACAATAAAGGTTTATTGGCACGTTTGTGTGACTTTTTTAAAGTCAGTCCATAGGTTATTAAGGATTGGATTAGAATTCAATGAGAGACACTATGGGTCTCATTTATCTAAAGTTGCAATTGCTCCCCTTGCAGGGATATACAGTCATATCACTCTTGCAGCTTTGGATAACCTTAAACATGGTCTAACCCATTTGCGTGACTTTAACACCTTGTATTAAATCATTTACAGCTGCATGGCTGTTTTCTGTTAAAAGCCATCTCAATTCCCATCTTAAAGTCACACTTTAGGCCATATTTATAAATGCACGGTATCGCTTTTTAGCGGTACAGTGGCCTTAACAATTGGTTTAACGATCGCTAATCTAAAATCGTTATCGTAAATCAACATTAACGATCGTAAATTAATGATAAAGATCGTAAATTTACAAGAACGCGTTTGTAGATTTATGATCCCCATAGAATACCATTGCGGTAGTTTATTACCGCATGGTATTCTACAACCAATTGTTCATTAAAGGGCATGTCCACCCCTTTTTAGGACTTTTGTGGTATAGTAGGTCTCCCTCCCCCGGCCCCTACCGCTATAATAGTTTTGGTAGAAACTCCCCTGATCATTACTTCCCTCTTTCCTCCAACATACTGTCCCGGCCCTCTGCTTGCATGAAACTGGCTGCCGGCAGTGGAGAACGCTGGAGGAGAGAGGTAAGGTAAGTAGAGTTCGGGGGATTTTCTGCCAAAACTATTATAGCAGTTGGGTCTGGGGGAGGGAGCCCTACAATACCACAAAAGGGATTTACACTAGGGGGAGGGAGAGCAAAATGGGAGGGAGAGGGAGGGAGAGGAAGGTAAGGGAGGGGCGGGAGGGCTGCAGTGCGCATGACAAAATTCTCCTGGAGGAGAGACAGGAGGCTTGGACTCTGCCAGGCTCCTAGTGGCCAGTTTTTGGGACTTTGGGGAGACATTGCACTGCAGCAATTTGGAGCAGGGATGTAAGGTAAGGATTTTATTACACTACAGAGTAGGGTCAGTAGTGGGTTAAATTATAGCTTTGGGGTGGACATGCCCTTTGATTAACGAACGTGCAGTGTAAATGTACAGCCACCGGCGTACATTACTGATAATGCGAGGTGTTGCAAAATTGCGATACCACGCGTTTCTAAATATGGCCCTTTGTAACCTGTTCAGGTGCCCTAGTAGTAGCTGCAATGGACATGCATTATGCATTGTAATTATCGTTAAAGATTGTGTACCATGTTAGTCAGTCAGAGATACAGGTTAATACCTTAGAGGTAAATACATTTATTGGCTAACTGAGATGAAACCATAACAAGCTTTCAGAATCTATAGTTGGAGTGAAATGGACCACTTCATAACAATATTCATTTCCTAGATACAACAATCTATATCAAATTCTACACACCACTATATACCAAAAACCCACAGACCAGTGTACCTCATGTATGACAGCTTTCACCCAGACCACACCAAAGACACATATAGCCAAGCACTGTGGTATAACCATATCTGCACAGGCATCACAGTTACTAACCCGATCAGCCTTTGGAAAGTCACCATCCAAACATTAGAAATATTCACCAAGCTAAAAAAAACACCAAGAACCCAGTTACTAAAATATAAGGGAAAAAATGAACAGCAATAGGATGCCATTGGTTACAACATTCCACCCAGGACTAAAAGTCCTCAGAAGTACACAAGGATGAAAGGCTGAGAACCATTTTTCCAGACCCCCTTCTCTTTGCATTCAGGCAACCTCCAAATCTAAAAAGTCTTATAACAACAAGTGCACTGCCATGCTCTGGTATAAATGAGACATATCACTGTGGAAACAAGAAATGTAAAACATGCCCACATATCTTGTTAACAGACAAAATACAGATTCCGGGAACATCTGAACACTATTACATACAAGGTCAATACACTTGTGCCCCGTGTAATTTGATATATCTTATCAATACACTTGTGCCCCGTGTAATTTTGTATATCTTATACCTGTAGGGCACAACATGCCCTACAGGTGGGCTTTACATAGAAGAGACTGGACAAAGCCTTAGAAAAAGATACACAAACCACCGGTTAAACATTAACCCCAGAAACTTGGATGTTCCAGTAAGAAAAAACTTCAACAGACCAAACCACAGACTGAAAGATTTAAAAATGTGTTAAAGGGCAACATTAAAATGGACAGGGACAGAAAAAATTGTAAATACAAACATTCAACAACCTTAAAAAGGGACTAAATCTGGGCCATGGATTGAAGATTTATTACTTAAAGGGCATTTCCAGTCAAAAATAAAGCTTAGCTATAAACATTAATCACCCCCACCCCAAACCTAGCTTTCACATTACTACTTCAGATGCCCCTGAAGTCTCTTACCTGACTTAATCCTTCTCCACTCCTCCTCTGCTCTGCGGCTGAGAGCCGCTCCACTTCCTGGTTGCGGCTGTCAGTAAAGGTGCAATATGACGCACGCCCAATTGCCTGACAAACAGAAGCCATCTGCTCCTCTTTTTGCTCTAAACAACCTCGAAACAGAAACAGGAGGAGGCGCCTAGGCAGCGAGGGACTGTTTCAGGTAAGAGACTTCAAGGGAATCTTTGGAACATATTAATAATGTGAAAGCTAGGTTTGGGGGGGTGATTAACATTTTTAGCTAAACTTTATTTTTTACTGGACTTGCCCTTTAAGCTGGGTACACACTTGCACGATCATAAGAAAATTATTTTCTAACACTCCCATGCATCTGCCCCCATGTAAAGCATTTTTCAGGCACTTCAGACGAATGTTCACTGTCGGCCTTGTGAGCACTCGGTAATGCGCTACACACAGTAACAAGAAAGGGACGATACCATAGGATCCGACGGTATTGTCCCTTTCTCCTTATTGTATGCACCCACCTTAAGCTGGGTGCACACCAAAAGATGCTTCGTACTAAAAGTCCTTATCAAAAGGTCTTTTAAATCTAGTATCTAATTCATGTCCAGACACATGTAACCCAATTAATCAATGTTGTGGATATCTCCCCCCCTCCAAATGCCTGTCCTTATTTAATTAATTTGCACTTCCCATGCTGTGTATAGAAAAGTTCTGTATAAATACCACTAACCAAGTATGCTTCTTTGTAATCAGCTTGAAGAAGGAACTATAGATTCTGAAAGCTTGCTATGATTATCATCTCAGTTGGCCAATAAAGGTATCACATTTACATTTCTTTTGTCTCATGACCTCAATGAACTTTAACAAAAAAGATAATGTACTCATAATACATTTGGAGGGTGATGCAATATTGCTCCCCAGTGTTTCTTACCTTACCACATTCCAACAATACAGTTATTAAAGGGCATGTCCACCCCCAAAACTATAATCCCCCCCACTACTAACCCCATTGTGTAGTGTAGTTTAATCCTTACCTTACATCCCAGCTCCATATAGTTCTTCTGCTATCCCCCCTAAAGTCCATATAGGACTCTGCCTCCTTTCTCCCCTCCGGGAGAAGTTTGGCATGCGCACTGCAAAGCTTTTCCCCCTCCCTTTTCCTCCCTCTCCCTCCCAATTTAGATTCCCTCCCCCTAGCGTAAAAACCTTTATATATAATAGTCTACCTGCTCCCCCATCCCCAACCGCTATAGTTTTAATATCAGAAAGTGCCCCAAACATTACTTACCTTCCCTCTTTCCTCCGCCGCACTGAACTCCCGGCAGCCGCGTCCGTGATTGGCTGCGGCTCACCCACACTAACTCAATACTAAACTGGTGCAGTGGGTTTAGTCATATTAGCAAATTTTACTGCATCTCCCTCTTGTTTTCTTTGTTACTTCCCTATGGGTTTTTTTGACACACAATTAGAAATGTAAATATAAATGCCAGTAATGAAATTTCTTCCACTCCAAAAATCCTTTTGGATTCTATGAAATACCTTATGTAATCTCATGTTTTTACAACCAATTCTACACCTTGGAATGAAACATCTTATTTTTTAATCTTAAAGCTTGTTCTCATGTCCAGGAAAGACATTGAACAGATACCTGCAGGGTTTATTGTAAGGGCCATTTATATATTTATACAAAAAGATTTTAATTGCACATCAAGTCAAATCATAGTTTTGTATCTTCTGAATGCCAATAAATCTTAGCAAGCCCACTAACAACTGTCATCCCAACATGAAAATTAATTATATTGTTGTGAGAAATCATTTTTAAGATAAAGCTAATAAGGAGATTAGGTAAGCATTTCCCTAAGCATATACTTTATAGTCAGGAACAGATGAATATAATGTTACAGCCAACCCCAGCCAGCCATTGCTTTCAGATCTGCATGCAAAGCACTTGGCACTCACTGGATCTGGTGAATGTTGGTCACTCTACAAAAATGCTTCAATGACAGTACTTTCATTAACAATGAACATACAACAATGCACGGGCATGCTGTAGAGTAACATTATCCATCCTCATCAAATATAAAAACAAGTACAGGTAGCTACTCCCTAAAGCTAGGCAGTGTCCACTCCTGGGTTTTTAAAGAGCATGACTAGTAGACCTTCCCTTAAACCTTTCAGTGACACGGAAATAGTTTATTCCCTCTCAATTAAATTAAAGCTTTGGTTTAATCTCTGGTGGTTTTTGACTGATTTTTGTGCTTTTAATAAATACACCTTGAGTGTAATCTGTCTGATGTTCTGAAGAATACAATATTAAATTGGAGCCACCTAATAAGCTAATCTTTTTTTTTTAGTTAACTTCCTTTTTGGGAATATATTTATTAAAAATAGTGAAAGATTTCCGTGTATGTATAAGAATCAGCTTTATGAGATGGTTCATTAACTAGAATGTTTTAATAAGAATCAACAGATAGTAGGATATTTATGTTAGGGCTCCTTAAATCTTGTTATGTTCTATTTTTTTACTTTTTGAAGTATTTATTTGTGCTGGACCCGAATCCAAACCTGAACCAAAGTGGATTATACGTTTCCCCCGGGACATGAACTTTGTGAATTTCTGCTTTTTGGGATTTTTCCAAACCGCGGAACTATTTTTGAAAAATTCTAGAAATTTCTAAAAATTTAGAAAATACATTCTAAGTCACACCTTCTAGTAAACTGTAGTTGTGCTGACCAATGCTCTGTATCATTTCCTTCTTTGCATTCATTTTTTTTCCTTGTTTTTTCCCTTTTTTGTAATTTTCTTTAAAAACCAAATCCGATTCACCTGATTTATTACATTGCTTAAAATTACTTCACCACAAGCTTAAAAATTATTGTGTTAAATGGTGCATTGTAAAATGGATAAAATCTTTGTAATGAATGTAGTGGCCAATTCGTTTGCTTGAGCAAAAATACTAAACTATCATAATATGTACAAACAAAAGTCATTAAACTTAAATCCAATGAAAGGTGCAATGTTTCCCACAATGAATATTCTTTCAATAGACTTCATGCTATGCTGCTCAGGCATGTTCTCATAATTTTATATGTTAAAGATGGTTTTATAAATAGTTTACATATCAAATAAAAATAAACAATCGAACACATTATTTTTAATTATTAAAAAAAATTGTGAAACTTTTGTATACGCTTAACAAACCTTATGCACCATAACATTAGTAATGGTGCACAGGGTTTGTTAAGGTAAAATTTACCACTTAAATGTTCTATTTTATTGAAAATAATCACAATTGATGTACGATTTGCATTTAATTCAATTCAAAGTTGAATCCTTTTAAAGGGATTCTTTATAAATTATACCTACTAAAGCTTAGGCCACACTACGTTGGATGGCAATATGAACAAATTTCACGTGCATTACCTTACGTTTGTGTGCGAACAAAGTCCACTCATCGCATTTGCAATAGGAGACATGAGTGCTACAGTGTAGCAAGGAAGCATATCCAAAAGACAGGGCTGCAAGTTTAAGTGTTCTGATTATGGGGGACTTTACGGTTACCCTGACATTGACTGGCATATTGGAACTGCCAACAAAGAAGGAAAAGTACACTGGATTAACAAACACTTTTAATTTCAGGTTAAAAGATGCTCTTCAGCCGGTCAACTGGGATGATATATTTTCAGGTAAAGGTACTGAACAAAAGTGGACTGTTTTTAAGAGGATTTTTAAGGATTTCACATCTAAATTTATAAGAGGGAAATGGAAAGGAAGAAAAAGGCATTTAAAGCATTTAAGTCAGACTGAACGAAAAGAGCCTTTAGGAATTATAAAAACTGTATCAAGGATTGCAAGAAAGCAATTAAGCTAAGTATAGCTGAACAAAGCATCACTAACCCTAGACAAATTTTTAAGTTTACTAATAGTAAGAAGATGAAGACTGAAAATGTGGCACCCTTAATTAATGGGGATAAGTTAGTTACGGAAGATGGTGATAAAGCAAATGTCTTGAACAATTTTTCTCTCTCTGTATACACTCTAGAGGATCCATGTACAGATAGCATAGAGCAGTGTTTCTCAACCTTTATATCTGTGGGGAAACCTTGAAACAATTTTCATGTCTTGGGGAACCCCTACACTAAATAATGATTATATATTATTATTTATCTTTTTCTTTCTCGGTCATCAAATCATCAAAATACATAATTCAAACAAATACAAATGATAGATCTATAAATATATCTCTATTTAAAAAATGCACTACAATTCACCACAGGGGATGGGTCTATACTAGTATTTGTTTTCCCTTATTGAACCCTTAAAGAAATGTTTACATCTCAGGGAACCCTTACATAAAAACATTATTGATTTTTACCAAGTAAAAATATTTACTACGTCAGACATCAATACACCAAACACACAATTCATAAAAGTATAAAACATTGATAAATATATAGAAAAATATTTCTGTAGTCATTAGAATGGTGGATCCATACAGTTTGTCACAATCTTTTGAGGACCCACATGCAAACTCTCAGGGACCCCTGGTTGAGAATCCCTGGCATAGAGTATATTAGCAAGATGTAAAAGATGCAGGTGCACTTTGGTTAACCAAGGATATGGTTCAAAAACAAATAAATAAGGTTAATAATAAATCCACGGGACCAGATAAAATACATCCTCGGGTCCTTAGGGAGCTAAGTTCAGTTTTATCTAGGCCATTGTTTTCTGAACTCGCAGCTGTATTTTCGATATTTATTAAAAATTCGAGAATTATCAAATTTACGAGCCACTCACTAACCCTAGAATATATCATTCAGTAACCCTCGAATGTAATGTTCGTTTTCGCTAATCCTTGAATATAATGTTCTCTTTCAGTAACCCTAGAATGTAATGTTTGTTTTCGCTAACCCTCGAATGCATTGTTCATTTTTTGGTAACCCTCGAATGTATGGTTTGTTTTCGGTAACGACAATTGGCAAGGGTGGCACTCCAAATAATAACTTTATTGATATAGACCACACAACTTCTCACAACGTTTCGGGGGGTTGTAAATGTGCCCCCTTCCTCAGGTGCGGAAGGGGGCACATTTACAACCCCGTGAAATGTTGTGAGATGTTGTGTGGTCTATATTAATAAAGTTATTATTTGGAGTGCCGCCCTTGCCAATTGTCGTTCCTGTGATATTTATCCACCAAGGGTTGGATTATTCTGAGGAGTGAGCACCCACTTGGTTCGAGTGCAGAGGACTTTGTATTATTTTGGGGTTTGTTTTCGGTAACCCTAGAATGTATCGTTCGGTAACCCTCGAATGTAATATTTGTTTTCGCTAACCTTCGAATGTATTGTTTGTTTTTGGTAACCCTCAAATGTATGGTTTTCGTTAACCCTAGAATGCATTGTTCGCTAACCCTCGAATGAAGCCTTTAACTTTCGGTAACCCTCGAATGTATTGTTCAATTTAGATAACCCTCGAATATATTGTTCTATTTTCGGTGACCCTCGAAAATATAGTTCGGTAACCCTCGAATGTAGCTTGCGCAAACCCGACAATTGCCGACAGCTGAAGCTTAGTTCCCCATTAATCAGTACACCCAGGCTGCACACAAAATCTGAGTTGTTCAGGTCTGAGCTTCCTATTCTTAATGGTACTGGCTGAAACTGGAGCTGCTTTGCTGTCAAGTGCTGACCCCGAATAACTAGAACTTCAGTTTTGTCAGCATTTAGTTAATACAAAAATAGCAAAATACCAGAGATGGATTAATCGAAGTAGCTACTCACAGAGACAGAAATTTAAAAGAATAGCTTTTATTGAAGATGCATAACAAATGTGGAACAAGACCCTAAAATGGGTTCCTGCTGGATGCATTTCCTGGCTAGGGCCACTTCTGAAGAAAGTGGTCCTAACCACTACAAAGTTTCCAGCAGTATAACAAACAACACACTAAAATGGGTTCCTGCTTGTCAAGTAGAAACCCATTTTATTGTGTTGTTCCACGTTTGTTATGCATTTGTCTATTAATAACAAAATACAGTCAGGTGATTCACCCATGTAATCAGGGCCTTATCTTCTAAATATTTTTTTAATGCTAACAAATACCTTAATTATACCTAAATTATTTCAATGATTCCTTTCTTTCTGTCCCATGGTCCTTTGCTGCTGGTGATGCAAGCTCAATTTTAAGTGTATGGGGATTGTGCCAAATAAGTTGCATCTTGAAGCAGGGTAGTTGAGGAAGAAGAGGAGGAGAGTGCCTTTTTAGGCAACTGGAAACTTTGTTACGGGATCATATCCTGGACTTTGTCTCCAGAACTGATCTTGTCAGACAAATTTACTTGGTTTTTATGAAGAAGTGAGCAAGAATTTAGATTCTGGCATAGCCGTGGATGTAATATACTTGGATTTTGCTAAAGATTTTGATACTGTGCCACGTGGGCTAATAAACTAATATATAAACTGAGGACTACTGGCCTAAAAAGAAAACATTTGTTCATGGATAGATTGGTTGTTGGATTACTTACAGAGAGTGGTGGTTCATGGAGCTACATCCATATAGGCTAAAGTTCTAAGCGTAGTGCCTCAGGGTTTTGTACTGGAGCTACTTCTGTTTAATCCGTTTCTAAATGACTTAGAAGGGGGCATTGAGAGCAAGGTCTTTGTCTTTTTTGATGACAATAAACTATGCAAAGCTTTGGAAACTTTAAATGTGGTGCAATTGCTGCAAGCAGACCTAGATAGATTATCAAATTGGGCAGCAGAATTTCAGCCATATATCTCGGCATGCACAGAGTCCCTAAGCAAATACATTGTATATATTGATAAATAACTAATCACAGTGCTTTGCCCTTAAACAGATGGATGGGTGCTATCCTACTAGGACTAAGGCATTACTCAAAATAGGACTCCTGCAGAGCACTATAACGGCCACTAAGATCCACCTGGTAACTCACTTAACCATAGAACCAAATGGTAAAATCATTAAAATCTTTAAAAGTATCTTGCTTGCGCTTGGGGGTATGGGTAGGGGAAGGGTTAAAACAAGAAGTAAAAAATAAAAAATAAATAGGTTAAGATCAAGATCTCTGTAAACAAACCAGTTTAAAATGACACTTCCATATATTAAAATTAAACTTCAACCACTCACTTGTGTCTATCCACCACTAGGGGTAATGCAGGCTTTACTCTGTGCTGTTCTGATGCTTGCTTGGTCTGTATAGTTCCCAAAAACCTCTGCACACAGGAATAAGGTTGCCAACAAACTTTATTATAGCAATTAAAAACAATAAAAAGCACTAAAAAACCTTGCAAAAAACGTCCATTAGCAGTTTTTGAAGTTGCACCTCTCTGCTATGGTGTGGCCCCTTTAAGTCGTGGCTTGTGAGGTAGTTCCTACGCGTTTCGCTGTTTTAATCCTTACAGCTTCATCAGGGAGTAAAATCAGTTCAACGCACCTGTGACCATCCAAGTTCGTCCTGTTCCTGCTCTTCACTCGATCCACAATTACCACAGCTGTAGTCCAGCTGAGTAACTAGTGGTGTAGCGTGACAAGTGTAAGACTGCTGTATGCTTGGCCCCTCTCTAACCTATATTGTATATATTGTATAAAGAAAGAAATTGATTGAAAGTTAGAAGAATGTTATCCTTCCTCTTTACATGACACTGGAAAGGCCTCATTTGGAATATGCTGTGCAATTTTGGAATACCATATATAAAAGGGACATCGTGGAAATGGTATACAGTAGCAACTGTGTTCATTGCCATTTGAATGATGTTTTTTATACGGCTGATTTCGGAAACAAGTTGGATATCAGAAGCAAAAGGAGTTTAAGCATTTCTAAACTTGTGTTTTTATTTCCCTTCCAATTTTCCTGTTTTTATTTCAGTGTTGAAAGAATGTTGAAATCTAAGTCTGTCCTGCAGATAGAACATTACATGTGACACTTTTAATTAAAAATAAATATAACTGATTGGATCAAAGAACCATTTCTGTACTCAGGTTGAACCAAATCACAGAAATGAGTTTGGACAACTTTATTCATAGTTAGGTTTATGGAAAGCAATCAGAGAAACAGTAAAATTATTAAAGGTTTGGAACCACAACTAACATCCAGCTCTCATTGTTTCTTTGTCTGCAGGATGGATTTCCACTGAAACATTAAAGAGTACTTTGTGGTCAATTAATGCACACAGTAACCAAAACACTGTTCTCAACTGTTAAAGCATTATTTATTAAAAGAACGGCTGAACATGCAAGACACAGTTCGCTACTAAATATCCCCAGCTAACATATTTAATCCAAACATATAGTTATATCCTTAAATACATTGCCACTGTTACCTTTAATTGCAGTGAGACCATTTACATTTTACAACAAATACTAGCAGTATGGGAAAGTATATACAAATAAGTAAATTAATTCTTCTTTAAAGGAACACTATATTCATGCAGTAACTGACTGTTCTCTGTCTCCTCCCCCAGTCAGTGTCTCTGACACTTCTCCCATATCTCACTTAGATCAGCATGTGTTAATAAGGTTGAGGGCAATTATGTAAATATGTCTGTTACTGCATAAGTAGTATAAACTGCCATAGATTGCAGCTTTAGCAATTTCACAACAAAGCAATGTAGTAGTACGCTAACAGTGTCTCTGTGAGGAGCACCAGCACAAACAAAACTTCTTTTGCCAGGTTTCCTCAGTGCTTCAGCACTATCTTTAATACATAAAAACCCAGGGCACTATCCTGGCAGATAAAAACTGTGGTGGTTTTTAGAATCTGCAACAGTCCTCCTTCTTTCCAGGATGCACAGGAATTTCTACTGATTGTTTTTTTAAAGTTCAAACATTCATATGTAGTTGTAATTAACTTCTTCTTTATGACAAGGGGACGTTAAATTTTTTTTTTGCCAAAATTGCACTTTACACAATTTATAAAGTGGTGACAACAAGGCTTTGAAAAGTCATTAACGCCACAATTGTCATTTCACTTATCGGCGTGGTAACCCCTCAATAGTATTTATAAATCGGTGATAAGTATGTTCTTGCATTAAGTTCTATACTACTACTGCCGCACATCGCTGCAGCGATACTTTTTGCAGTGAAAATAAATGACTTTTTATATATGGCCAAAAAACACTCTTTGCCATGGGGATGTGCGGTGATAGCAAAACAAAAGCAATCTTTAAAATATGCCCCAAACTGTAATATCCATTGATCATGCAAGGTATAGGATTCTGACATCTTTCTGAATTATGTAGTTTAAATTTTGTCACTAGCAAAAACTTCTAAGTACTGAATACACTTAAAGACAATTAGATGTGTTTCTTTAAGAGCTCCGAGATGCATTTGGAAAAATAGTCACAATCAGTTAGGATGCCCGGATTCATCTTACCATTTCATATTTTAAAGAAACTTTTATGACTCTTACTTAATTACCATTAGCTGAGTAACAGGTCAAAATGTATTGCATAGAAAGTGGTAAATGGAGAAATAGTGTGGGTGGGCTTTAGAAACTGAGACAAAAGTAAAGATTGAAAAGGGTTTATGTCTATTATGCTTTATTTTTCTCCTTTATAAAGTTAGTTATTGATGGCATCAGATAGATGCCTAAAAACAATTTTATTTTTTTTCTTTTTGATCTCATGCTGTTATTCATTGTTACTTTTTTTTTTTAATGGACCTCATGCCATTATCTATTGTTAATATTACTGAATAAGAATATGGGAGTCCATATAAAGGACGTTGACAGAGAAGTGAAGCCCTTAAGCTATTTACACACAGTACTCGTAAAACCCAGATAGTGTCGGAACCGTGGGTATTGGGGCATTATAGCACTGTGTGTGTCTGATTTCCCGAACGAGTGCGTTGGCTGTAAGATCATTTGGGAATCACCATAAATTTCCCTCAGCCTTGGTAGTCTCCCTACTATAGGGGAGTCGGCGAAGGAAACACACTCTCCCGAGCGGTCTACCTATGCTGTGTATATGCTGTGTATAAGGAGAATGCTCGGGACTGTGTGTAGCCTGATTTTTAAAAAATGACAGACAGGATCTTGCAGACATCTCTAGATGAAGTCAATTTAGTCGAATTTTCAATTTTCCTTCTAAAGGTTTTTTTTTTATTGTCATGACAGTGTGTAGTAACTTGGCATGAATGGGTTATCTATTGGTATTAGTTCTTTCAAAGGGCCTATAAAAATGCCATTCCACCCATTGTTTATGTTAGGGTTAGTGGAGCACAGAGCCATATCTTCTCTTCTAGACAAAGTGGGGACAAACCGTATATCTGGAATTCTCTACAGCCAGAGGTCTGTTGGTTACAAAAAGGTCACCTTAAGGATAGCGATACGTAAAAAATAAATATATTATTATATTGGAATATGTGATATGGGAACCAATATTATATTTATGAATAGCAAGGTAGGCCCATTAAAAAGATACCCAACATGGAGGCCTTGTTCCATTGTCAGGGGGAGCTAATAATACCTTGGGAAACATGTATTATACACGGGTTGTGTTTGGTATTGTAGGAGTCCATAATTACTACAGAAGAGGAATATGTGGTCTATATCCCAGTACAATGTACGTATCTAAAGTTATATAGAATCTGCCTAACTAAGGGGGAATAAATGATTGTGACTCGTAAATCTGGACACTCCCACCTCATGCATAGCTAAGGAGGGGGATGGTAGAACAAGGGGCTTAAAAATCATTATATTATCATTATAAAATTAATATATATTTTATATATATATATATATATATATATATATATCCCCATATAACTTGGTACATACTGAGGGGACATGCTAAATGGGTATAGATCATATGTTTCCTTCTCGCCCCGAGATACAGGACTTCTTCTAGTGAGTAGTTAGGGTCTGTGAATCTTTTTATCCTTTATATTTAATGTAACTGTTTATACCTATTGTATGTCATTTTATTGTAATACCATTTGCTTTTATTTGTGTATTTTTTGCAATGTCCACCTTTCTGAATATTAAATCTAAAATGTAATAAGTTTTGTGTTTGATGCTCTAAAAGAATTCAGTTAGCCTCTTATAAGTTTATTTGTGTTTGAATAGTCTTTAAGTGTATGGAATGCTAATTAACTAGGTAAAGAGAAGTCCATATGCACACTAACCCCAGGCGGGTGCAAAAAGTCCAATCTCCCTACTTCAAAGGGAACAAAATACTAGAGAAAACCAAGGTAAACTTGCACTCCAAAAAGTAAACGGTTTATTGTAAGCCAAACATCAACAAATCATACAACGTTTCGAGGGTAACACCCCCTTCATCAGGTGATGAAGGGGGTGTTACCCTCGAAACGTTGTATGAGACTGTTTTCAGTTAGCCTCAAAAATAACCTTAAAAGTTCGATAACCTTTGAAAATGCAGTCCGAACCCTCGAAAATACGTTCCGTTTTCGGATTTTCAGATCTTCTAGTTTTTCCCGAGATCCGTAAATCTGCACAAAACTTACAAGTTTCGGCCATCTCTACCTGTGACAGAAATGTTGACTGAGACTTTGGGCAGAATTGCTACATAAGCTGATTATGAAACTATTAAGCTGGCATAAAATTTCTTGAAACTACTACACATATAATGTATGTGCAATAAAAAAAATAAACATATCCAATGAACCGGAGAGTATGGGTTCATACACACATGCGATCGCTGGTGACGATAATATGAGGCTTTAGACTCAATTATCAGGATTCATGGGTCTTTATCTACATTTTGATAGTGGAATCAATTATGTGAAACTAGTAGTTTGTCAGCTGGACTTTTTTTTTCTTCTGTTAATTGAAAATGAAAATAAACAAATAATACTGTGTACAATTGTATAAAGACAGTCTGTATGTTGGATAAATAAATACTTCTGCAAAATAGTATGTATTGTCCTGGCAATCAATAGTAATTTTTAGGTTTCGTTATTTTGAAAATCAAAAGTAGACGGTTTTCGAAAATCGAAAGTAGATGATTTTCGAAAATTATAAGTAGACGATTTTCGAAAATCAAAAGTAGACGATTTTCAAAAATCGAAAATCGAAAGTAGATGATTTTCGAAAATTGAAAGTAGACGATTTTCGAAAATCGAAAGTAGGGGGGCGAGGAGGTAGAGAGGTTCAACGGAAGAGCTTGAAAACACTGGAGGTAGAACTTTTTGCACCTGAGACAAACTTTTTAAAGCCACCTCAAAAGTGGGTGTGGCTTGTGAAGGTGGGTGTGGCATGTAGTGGCTGGTGAACTAGAAAGCCGACAACACTGACTGTTGAACTGGAGGGCTGACTTAACACTGTTAAGTTGCCCTCACAGCAGACACTGTTAGGTCAGCCCTTCAATACACCACACACTGTTAGGTCAGCCCCCCATTCACTAGACACTTTTAGGTCAGCCCTCCAGTTCAGCAGCCACTGTTAGGTCAGCCCTTCAGTTCACCAGTCTCTGTTAGGTCAGCTTCCAATTCACCAGTCACTGTAAGGAGAACCATCTAGTTCACCAGCCACTGCTAGGTTCGCCAGCCACTGTGAAATTAATAGACTGGTAAGTGCCAACAGAGACTGGTAAATACGTGTCCACACTGACTGGTAAATATAAGTTACCCACAGAGACTGGTAAATACTTGTCCACACTGACTGGTAAATATAAGTGCCAACACAAACTGGTAAATACAAGTACAAACACATACAAGATAATAAAAAGTTCCCACACAGACTTGTAAATTAAATACAAGTGCCCACACAAATGGGTCATTTAAATATAAGAGCCCACACAGACTAGTAAGGTACCCACTGACTGGTAAAGTGCCCACACAGACTAGTAAAGTGCCCACACAGACTGGTAAAGTGCCCACTCAGACAGGTAATGTGCCTACACAGACTGGTAAACTGGGCCCGGCCTCGAATTTCAGTGGGGGGGGGGGGGGGGGGGGGGGGGGGCTGCAGTTACATCCCTAAAAGGTGATGCATTTGGGGTTTAATAATCCCTGTGCCACCTACACCATAAATAACTCTGTGTTAAGTGAATCTCTAATGGAAAAAGATTTGAGGGGCTTGACTATGCAGGTAGATTAGAAAAGTTAGGGCTGTTTACATTAGAGAAGCAATGTTTGCGTGGGGAGATGTTCACTTTATACAAATATGTTAATGGGCCATACAATAAAGTTTTTGGTGCATTGTTCACTAATTGGTCATATCAGAGGACATGTGGACATTCTTTAAGATTTGAAGAGTGATTCGACAGGCCTCTCTGTAGAAACAAAATATAGCAAACTTGGTATAGCAATTTATTAGTACCAATTATATGGTCTATTATTACATTTTATTACTAAATAAAAACACATGCTTCTCAGCAACACATGGAAGGGACATGTTCCATGTGTTGCTGAGAAGCATGTGTTTTTATTTAGTAATAAAATGTAATAATACATTTATCTTCAGTTTAAATTGTAATTAGAAAAGTAATATTACATTACAAATATAGCTGTTCAAGCCCCTAATACATGGGGAATCTACTGAAATGATTAATATGATAATCATTGTTACTTTATTTACTAGTCCTATATGCACCCCTTTTACTCACCACTGTGCATGTCCTTTTTTAAAATGCATTGCTAACTTAGAGAATACATCACCTTATAAAAGTCAGTAAGGAGAAAACCCATATACAGATTTTAGAGAATATGGTCTAAAGATTTAGGCTAGAATTAGGTTAGGATTCAACTAGGTTAGGAAGTGAAATTATAAAACAGAAGACAGCAATAGAGCACAATGGACAGCTGTCTTATTCTTGTTAACATTTTATTACAAAATTATTACATTTTGTACAGTAACATCAACATTACAATTAAGCTTAGTGCTCTCCGGACAGGGTTGGGTGATAGAGACATTAGCTCCTCAGTCCTATCTCAGATCAGTCGTGAAGCTTCTGTTCTTTTTTAATATCAGATCTGTGATTTAAGTGGCACCAGCTTCAATGTTTAACATCCTTTAGTTGAGTAGACTAGATGCTGCACTGGATATTCTCCTGGTAAAGGAAGCTTGTTATAAAACAAAATACAAGCTTTGAAACTTGTCTTACAAATTGTGATGATTAGTTTTTGTAGCATAATTTTACATGCAATTACTTTTTTTAAAGGTTATGTCCACCCCCCTTAACTCAAAAAATACACATATGTAGATCAACATCCCAAACCTTAATAGCTTTAAAGATCTTAGCTGCAACACTTACTTGGTAGGCAAACCAATACTCTTTGCTTTCTGGTTCTTCCTGGTAGCAGTGACAGCTGACAGTGCATTTGTTAGTTCGTACAAGAAGAGAAACATTCAGGGGAAGTATAGTAGAACATGTTACAAGTTGTAACAAGTGTTACAAATAAGATATTTTCAACAGTTGCGGTTTTGGGGTTTGAGGGGTGATCTACTTATGTGTTAATTTTAGTGTCGTTCCATTTTTGGATTTCCGGATCTCGGGAAAATCCTGAAGATTTGAAAATCCGAAAATGGACCGATTTTTAGATTATTATCAAATGTTCTAAGGTTTTTTTGAGGATTATCGAAAATAGCCTTGAACGTTCGATAATCCTCAAAAATACGACCGGAGACCACTTTTATTGGTTGTATTTTCGAGGATAATCGAACATCCAAGGCTATTTTCAATTATCCTCGAATGTTCGATAATTATAGAAAATAGGCTCCGAAGTCCCGAAATCCGGATGATCCAATATCTCTAACTTTAATTCATAGTTGTTAACCAGGGACAGAGGCTTTTCTTATTTTATAAACTCTGCGCCCATCATTTGTAAGGTGCTCCATTGTCCAGAGTGTTATTGCAGGGAGATTTACATGGAGCTGTTATCTCTCTGGGTAGATCTCCCTTATGATATTCCATACCAGCAAGACCATTAAACCAAAATTGAACAGCTTGCAGCGGCTGCGAAGGTTTGTTTTCCGATACCCGTCACAAGTGAGGGATTAAATTTGCACTAACTAGTACTGAATTGCTTAAGACAACTTTAAAGGATAAGTGTGCTGTTAACCCAAGTTAAGTTTAATTGGAAACAGCAGCTTTATGAAATTCTTTTCCCTTTTTTTTTTTTTAGGTCACTCCTGAGCCTACATTTCCTGATGTAAAGTAACTGACATCTTGCTTCAGCATTGTAGTCTGCTTAGCTCCGCCCCCTGAGACCAAAAAAGCCATGTCCATTTGGTCCGGGTTGTGCTGCGCTTTAGACAAGCATGGCACAGCACGATGACATCACGCATGAGCACGTCTGTGCACGGACCAAACAGACATGGCTATTTTGGACTACAGCAGAAGGAGATCCAGGAAGTCTCGGTGGGTGGAGCTGAGCAGGCTACAATGCAATTCCAAGATGTCTGCTACTTTACATCAGTAAAGGTAGGCTCAGGAGGGACCTAGAAAAAAAAAGGAAAAAGGAATTAAACTTAACTTGTGTTTACAGCGTACTTATCCTTTAAAAACTCTTTCGGGAGCTGCGGCTCTGTGTGAATAGGGCTGCTGGTCATTCATCTGACAGGGTACACAACGTATTCCAGCATTCTGGAGTAAGGGTAAAAAAATCTATTATATTTCTTCCCCATAAAATTTCTTTCCTGTATACAAAGAGAGTTAAATACTAAAATGTCTAATACAAACTGCTGATTTTTCCACAACAGTCATGTTCCTTGATACCCAGAAATAAACTTTAACTGTCCTATTTTAATAAACATAATAAATCTTTCTTAACTGTGACTGTAAGGAAAAGGGAACTTCCTAACTATACATTTTTCTGTTTGTTAAATAAAGAAAAAGGGCTATTTTATTCTCCGACTCAATCATAGTATGGTGGGGGTTAGCAAAAATGCACAATGGTCCTACAGAGGCTGATTCTACCACTGATTGGCTGGATATTTAAATGATCTCTCCAGGCAATCAAAAATTAAATAGAAATCAGCATGTAACTGAAATATTAAGCGCTCTCTGTGCACCCAACTGAAGAGAAAAGGTAGGGTAGGAGATTATAGACAGTCCTGCTGCCCTTTAATCTTTTAACTACACACTATTAAAATGCTGACTTGTTTCCTTTTATTATTTTTTACCAATCATTTTTGGGGGGCTTTTATAGATAATATAGAGGATAGAAGACTTAAAACAGAGTACCCCATCCTACTTTTTCAGCAACTGTAAGCTGATCTTTAAAGTAACTACCAGCATTGGATTAAGGGGGGGTGGGTAGAAGACAAGATTTGTGAGATCTATTCCCCATAGTTCTTGTTGATCCAGGGATCCTTGAATCATTTCCATAATTGGCTGTTGCAGTACTGCTGACCAGTGTGTAATCCATGTGCATTGCATTATGGTATTAGAAAAAAAATCACACTAGTAAAATGCAACAAATCTTGCAGATTTTGGAACATACCGTAACTAACCTCCTTATGAAATTTGGTCTATTTCACCTCATGTCCTCTGGAGATGTCTATTTTAAGAAGGTTTGTAAGAATTTGTTGTGGAGGTCTCTTATATATTCATAAAACGTTAAACAAAATCATTGTATACATTTAATTGCTTGTTTGAGAAAAGCACAGCTTAGCTAGCCTATGATTATAACATCTTACCTTAGCTCCATAATTGCAGTATTCTAACTGGGGCCTAATTTTTTCTCGATTTATTTTAATACAAGGAGGTGCTGAAGCAGACTAGCATTGTTGTCAACAAGTAAGTATTTTTGTATAAGTCCCTCTATATCCTGTTCTAGCAGGGATTCCTTTAGATAAAGCAGGTCATAGACATACAGTACATATTCTTTAGGTGCGTCGACACAGGAATCTCTTTGGATGATGTTTAATATGTCTGTCAGAAATCCTAATAAGATGCAGGCTTAAATTATCTTATGATAATTACTGTACCTGCCAGGAGGAAGAAAGATAAAAATCCAGATATCTCAGGGTTACCAAACAATACTAACCTGGGTTACCAAAACCAACGATACAATCGAGGGTTAACGAAACCAATGATACATTCCAGGGTTACCGAAACCAATGATACAATCGAGGGTTACCGAAACCAACGATACATTCGAGGGTTACCGGAATGGAAGGATTTATTCAAGGGTTAGCGAAATTGAATGCTAAATTCGAGGGTTACCGAAATTGAATGCTACATTCAAGAGTTACCAAAATAAAAAGGATACATTTGAGAGTTAACGAAATTTAACGCTACATTCGAGGGTTACCGAAACCAACGATACATTCAAGGGTTACCGAAATCGAGCACTGCATTCCAGGGTTACCGAAACCAACAATACATTCGAGGGTTACCGAAATCAAAGGATTTATTCAAGGGTTAACGAAATTGAATGGCGAATTCGAGGGCTACTGAAATTGAATACTACATTCGAGAGTTACCGAAAAATAAAAAGGATACATTTGAGAGTTAATGAATTTTAACGTCACATTCGAGGGTTACTGAAATCGAAGGATACATTTGAAGGTTAATAAAATTTAATGCTACATTCAAGGGTTACCGAAATTGAAGGATACATTTGAGGGTTAAAAAAAATAAATGCTAAATTCGAGGGTTACCGAAATCGGGGGATACATTTAAGGGTTACCGATTTGAGAATTCAATAATTATTGCATTTTCGATAATTGTTGATAATAAGTCCGCAAGTTTGAAAAACCCGAGCTAGTTCGTATTTCGGGAAGTTCTAAAAATTTAAGTTTGTCCAAACTATTAAAGTTCAAGTCTAACTCATCTTTGGTTCTAGTCCATCTCTAACAATAACCAGATCAAATAATATTGTAAACCTCCACCAAGTGTCCTACATGTTCTTGATAGTTGAACATGAATATGTGCTAGTTTCCAGATGCTGCTGGTTTCTTCTCTCTTTGCAAGAATTGCCCCTATTACCTACCCAAAAGGAAAAAAGACCAATGTAAATTTAACACATTTTTTTTTATTTTCTAGAAAGATGGGGTAAAATGCATTGTTTGATTATTTTCTCTAGATCAGCTTTTTAGTCCATAAATTTAGTGAAATTAAATGTTTGACATATCATATGTCATTTAAGTAAAACGTGAATGTTCAAGTCCAACCTCATAAGTAGTTGTAAGTCTGGCACTCTTGTCTCATGCTGACTACCTGGCTCTTCAGACTATTTAACCCACACTTTCCATTGACTGACAGACTGACTTTCACCATTAGCATACATTAAAATTAATTTTCTTATTATAGCATTCACCAATAACTGAAAGAAAGTGAATCATTTATTGTAAAGTAAGATTTAATTTAACTGTAAAATAGTTAATCCCGGGGGGCCCTCAGCCAATGCAGTCCCACTCTGAAAAACAACACCTCCACAAGAAGCCACTGAGAAACTACTGGAGGACATCTCAAACTGCTAAACTACCCTCAAAGCTAAGATAGACGAGGCTAAGACAGACATCTTGCTTCTGCGACAGGATATATAGAACTTACATAGCAGAGTGGCCGAAACAGAGGCTTGCATAAGCAGCGTAAAAAAGACAGGGTGCCCCAATTGCTGGATCTTTCTATTGAATGCACTAGCTCTGTTTGGACTAAATGATAAAATACAGTTCAATGCTTTTCTTTAACCTCCAATATACCTGAACAACAAAGCATAGGGTGTAGATATTTATCCATACACCCTACATGCTGTATTCATAACAACAGAGGTTTATTTTAAATCACTACTTACCTTAACGCAGTCTTTTATGAATAATCATGATAAATTTTCTGACTGAGACTTATCCTTTGAGATTATTACTTACCTGAATATAGCCCTCTTCTGGGAATTATGAACCCTCTTCTGCGGATACTTACCCCTTTTTGTATTGTAGTTACAACATTGTATTGATATTAATGGAAAGAACTGATATCTTAACAATACTGATAACTATAATGATATGGCAGCATGTTTCTTTTTTGATAATAACACCTGTCCGTATTCAAGACTATAGACCTCCAATCCACGATCTATTAAATATTGGGTGACTTTATTTAACTTTCCTCAGGTTTCCTCTTTGTTAGCCTACACTTAACAGTGTATCGGCTTTCACTTCGCCTGTCCCGACCTTAGCGTTGGGTTGCCATGGTTATTTCTCTGTGCGACGCAGGCATCTCTGCACGTCCGCTATGGGAGGAGTGGCAGCGGTGTGTCTCACAACGCGCATCATGATTGGTGCAGACGGCACCAATGAGAAACCCCAGAGCACCTGACTGGGGTATAAAGTACAGCTCAGTTCCGGAGATTCTTCCTAGCTATGACTAAGCTAGGAAGTCCCTATCGATCTGGGTAAATCTGCCATACCCAGATTCAATATCGAGTTTGCAGCAGTGGTTATATTGCAAAAGCCGGCAGTAATAGGGAGTTAAAGATGTGGTAACTGATATTAATTTTTTTTTTAATTCTCTGAGACAATAAAAATGGTACTTCTTAAACTGGTATCCCTATACATAACACATGTATTTGCATACAGTACTAATAAACTTTTAGGAGTTTTACATCTAATTATTACTGTTTATATTAATACACAAACAATGCAAAATAGAGCTAATTGTGGATAGAAAACCACCACCTAGGGGGTCCTGTATAACTCTATTTAAATAAATAAATACTTAGGTACCTGCACTAAGGGCAGAGTAAAACATGGCAATGAATAAGAAATGCAAAGTGTAAAAGCAATCTTAAACATTAAGCTGGGAATACAGCTAATAGGTAGCGTATCAAAGTAATAAAATAGTAAGTGAGAAACTCACACGTAGAAATGGATGGTCCAGGTGCATATGCCCCTGACCCTTCATTAATAAAATGGCCGCTTAGCGTCTCCAAAGCCAAATAGTGCAGCAACCAAATAGAGTATGAAATACAGGCACTCAAAGCTCGTAGGGGGTGGCTCAGGTGCAAACAAGCCCCGAGCCCGTTGCCACTGCTCTTCCAATCCTTGAAATACAAAATTAAGGAGCATGCACACTGTTCAACAAAACACAACGTCTTCAAGTAAAATTCAAAAGTCCGTCTTTATTAGAATCGAAAAGACGGACTTTTGAATTTTACTTGAAGACGTTGTGTTTTGTTGAGCAGTGTGCACGCTCCTTAATTTTGTATTTCCGTTTATATTAACCTTGTTAAAAGTATTTTAAGAGAGTTTATGCATGTGTACTGTACAACAACACAATTACTAGAAAGTTAAAATAAACGGTTTTCAGACTTTTGGTATCTGGTCACTATTGTTATTGCTTTAAGAACATGTGTGGGTTCATACCTGTTTGGATAGTGTATTTATCTATTATAATACTATAATCTACTTACATTAACATTAACTTCTATTACCCATTGTTTATTACCATAGCAAACATCACAATAATGAGTATGCCATCATATGTATTGCAACTGTATCCTCCCTACTACATCTAACTACTATGTCTATTCCCATCCACATTCCACGCTACTAATTAATAATTACATGTAGCTGATGAGGACTTCCATCTGTGCCACACTTAATTATATTTGGATGGGCAACTTCTCTTTGTATACATTCATTTTTTATAGGAGAGGGTCGAGTTTATCTCAGCCTTCCTTTGAGAGATTGTAGGTATGGTGGTTTGAACCCAGGTTCTGGCAATTAGTTTCCTGACAACAGTGTTTCACATAGGAAAATCAGTGGGAATTTTTCTAGGAGCAGATGTTCTGTTGTGCCCAGTAGACAAATCTTAGAGTTAAGATCCACATGTTGTCGTGCAAGAACTAAATCACCTACTGCCAGAACTCCTGTATTCGGGGACGGTTCCATATTAAAGGACAATTATACTCACCTTCCCTCCGCTCCTCTTCCTTAGTCAGTACTTTCTACCCAGGGTGAGGACATGAACTGCTAGGTCCTGCATATACTTACTTATACTTACTTAAGCGCTGTTTTGGTGAGCCCTGCCCCCTCCTCCCTTACGAGGCCAATAGGAAGACACGCTCTGCAACAAGCATGCCTTCCTATTGGCCTCGTCGAGTAAGAAGAGGAGGGGTGGAGCCTACCAGAGCAGCATGTAAGTAAGTGTATCCTGATGTTCAAGTCCTCACTCTGTGTAGAAAGTACTGACTAAGGAAGAGGAGAGGAGGGAAGTTGAGTATAATTGTTCTTTAAGTGAAAGAAGGTCCCAGGGAACAGATGGCATTTGGGACACATAGAGCTTCAGTTTTGTTTGAATTTAGCTAACCTAAGAGGTGTCACATACATTCTATGAAGGATATATAACGGGGTCATTCTATCCGATGCCTTTGGAGAGGCAGTTTTTGATGCGCTCATGACTTCCTTCCATTCCTCTACATCCATTGGTCCAATATCTCTCTCCCAGATCAGAGATATCAGAGACATCTGTGCACTGGAAATAATAAACAGATATGGGGTATAGCAATTCATTGGGATAAATCACAAATACTCCCCAAATACTAGATGGATACCCTATCTCATGCAAGCTCCCTCACACCGCTAAACAGAGTAAATGTTTTTAAATATTTAGGTATATTTAGGCAACTAAAAACTCATAAGACTACTTGAATCTCAATAAAGAACCCCTATTCCCCTATTCTTGATGAAGAATAGTGAGAGGAAGCACTAGAATCCTTAGATTTGCTTTCCCCTAAATCCTCAGACAGACTTACTCAGGTTTAAGTAGTAAACAGTCTACCTAACCCCAATACAGATATCCAGATATAAAGCTGACCACAGCTCCTTGTGTCCCAAATACCAACTCACAACAAGCACCTTTTTCCACCTCACTTGGTCTTGCCTGAGTACCCAAGGTTATTGGCAACAGATTATTTGCTTCCTCCATGACCACACGGGATACCCTGTGGGCTTATATCCAAAACCATGCTTCCTAAGCATTATGGAACATGTTACTACTAATAAATATAGCAAAACATTCCTGACTGAAACACTCTCCCTCACCAAAAAGCAAACAGCACGGACCTAGATACAAGCTACTTCCCTCCAACTCAATACAGAGGTGAATGCAGCCCTGCCATTTACAAAGCCAATGAACGCCCACAGGGGATGTCCAAATAAATATGGGGAAATTAGGAGTAGATGGGAACAATCCCCCAATACACACAATACACGATGTACTACACTTTAAGCAATCTACAATGGATAACTGTATTCTGTCAACTTTGCTCATAGCACTCAGTGTTGTTAATAATGTATTCCTTCTTTAATAAAGATTAAAAGAAGATTATTCCCTAAACATCTAAGATAACCGTGCACTTATACTGCTCATTTCTAAAAAAAATTAAAAACTTCTCTTTTTCAGCACAAGAAATATATCAAAATTATATCTAATATATTTATATTTAGTATAGCAAAACACAAAGGCTATGGCCTGCTCTGCTAATTGTCATTTAATGATTATCATAATGAGTTGGGGTCCTCACCTAGTGGTTTAGGTTTTCATCCTTGCTGCTGTTAATGAAAGTGGGTGGTTTAGAGGAGTATAATTCTGTGTAAATTTCTAATTTAATAGGATATCTACAATGTATGTATGTATAGTTTATTAAATGCCACTTGGGGACGCAGCACTGTACAAAATACAATAAAGTCATACAAGGGGGATAAATACATAAATAGTTCAGTACATAAATATATAAATGATAAATTACATAAATAAATATAAATACTAGAGCCTTGCCACAAGATATAAACGTGCTTATCGATGTTTCTTGACGTAGAGAAAGGGAAATTGAATTACAGAGGTTTAAGGCGAGAGGAAGCAGTTCGAGTGGGAGGGTCTGTACAGGAGCAGGTTCTGATCGGAGGGTGTTGGAGGGAACAAATAGTTTGAAGAACAGAAATCAGGAAATGTGCATCACCATAACTAGAAATAAAGTTTGTGTTCGAATAGAACCCACTTCCGACACGGAACTCTCAGTTCGGTCGGAACCACTCAGAGTTACCAGGATATTTATATATCCTGGTAGTATACAATGCTAATATACAATGCTACTTTTAAGGGTTACTGAATATACAATTCTACTTTCAAGGGTTACTGACTATACAAGGCTACTTTTTGAAGGTAACCGAAAGTAGCCCCGGATATATGACGGAAACTCAAAAATAGCTTGTGTATGAAGGAAGTTTAATTTTTTAATAACGTTTTGGTGATTTGGACTTTTTTCCCTTACAATTGACCAGATGCATGAGCCATCTACTGCTATTTACCATGCTTTTTCTACACTTACTTTACTTATTTTTTTGCCCCCTTGAAAAATCCAAAACCCCAAAACAGAACAAACATTTCTAACAAAAAGGGGAATTAAATACGCTTGACTCTATTTTTCCTTTGCCTTTGACAGGAACAAGTTCCTGCAGATAATAAAAAGTAAAATTTAAAGCATGAAAGCACAACCAATTTTGGACCAATGGTGGCAAACTGGACCATAGCAGCAGTCTTTTATAGATCCATCCATTCACATTTTATATCAGTGCTCTAAAGTGATCATTTTGGGGCACATTCTTTTTTTTTTAGCTCAATAGGTTCACTATTTGGGAAAAACAACAATTCACATACTCAACGGATAACCTCTGACCATTCTGAATTATGGATTGTGTGTTTAACAGTTTAAATTGAGCTCCTTTTACAAGATATATGCTGTAGGCTAATACAAATTAATAGGAGTAGGCGGGGGATGCTAGAGATGCTAGGCTCCCAGTATAACTTTAGCCATAGGGATGCTGTGACTAGAAACTGAAAAAGTAAGCACCATGCATCAGGTCTATGATTTTTTTAGCTTTATTTTTTGCCAGATTTTATGTACTTGGGTCACATGACATGTATTACTCCTTCTTTATAACTGTTTCCATTTCCTGCTTGAAAAAGTTTTTTCTCTTAACTTGATTGACAGTGGATTGGCATATTGACATTGTGAAGTGATGGTTGATATACATCATGTAGAAATAGAACTAGTACAGTGTTCTCTAAATCAATAAAAAAAGTAACGTTTTACATTAAAAATGTGATTTTACAGATACCTAAACTATCAATGAGTAGCTTAACCTTTACTACGGTTAATGCTAATTGTTTTTAAAGGTACAGCATAGACCATTTGTGAAAGAGATTTTTTTTAATTCTTATGGGGAGATGTAGCTTCCCAGTGTAATATCGGGTTAATGTGGGTTTAACATGCCAAATGGATGTTTTTGCGCTATTCAATAAAACAAAAACAAACAGCGATTATTATTACCCAAGTTGAGGACCTAAACCACATAGGTCCTCACCACTAGGTTTGTAATATTTACAGAAATTGATGCTCTCAGAGTTCCTGAGCTACTGTCAGTCTTTGCCCTGTAACCATCCTCAATCTGGGATTCCTTTAGTGAGAAGACATGCTCCACATAAAGGGTATTCACACTGGCCAGTCCGGAAACAGTCACAGACTGAAACAGTAGGCGGGGTGAGACCATCAGTAGCACCAAGCTTTGAGAGCTTCAATTTTGGTAAATATTTAAAATTAAAGTAAGATTTCCTATTTACATTTATTTTATTTTATATATACATATATATTTATCCATGCACAAAGTACAGAACATAAGTGTAATTTGTATATATTCCCTTTGGCTTTTGTATTACTCACAATGGTAACTTTCCTTAAAATGATTGCTTAAACATTTAGGCAGTTTTCTTTCTTGTAATTCAAGCAAGCTACTTAGCACTTTGGTATTTTAGTTTTTTCCTTCTAAGGCAAATTTTGGTTTCAAATAAACTTGTGAACAACAAGGGGCCAAAACTTTTTAAAGTTCTTTTTATAAATTTGTAAATAAAGAACTCAACAGAGGTGAACAACAGATAAATCAACATGTGTTTGAAATCCATGGCAGCATATTAAATGGCACAGTCCGATTGAAAGAAAGGGTGACCCTATGGCTTCTTGTGGTTTGAAGCTAATTGTTTTCGTCAGGATGGGAACGTCTGGAAGTCCACTGCAGTGTCCCACCAGCAAGGATTCAGTAACTGAGCTGGCCTGTAGAGAATGAACCCACTTTGTAGCATCTCAGCAGGCTCAGACACTACCTATTCTCATATCCAAACTGTCATGCATAACAACTTCATTGTACTAAATTGAACTTGAAAGCAACCAAAGGCTATAAGAGGGTGAGGCTATGAGAAAAGTGTGCTGTCAGTGCTGGCATATGATGACCTGGAGAGTGGGCTTTGCTGTCGCACAATAAAAGACCAGGCCCCATGAACAAATGCATTGTTTTGTTCCAGACTACGATTCCCATACCACGGGAAGTAACAAATGTAATGTAAATTTATTTAAATAGATTCTGCTTCTTGAAAGTTTGCCAGCCGCTTTCATTCAACCTTCCCAGCTCTCTGATTCGCTAGTTACAGTGGGAATACAACAACATATAGTCATCTTTGTAACAGCTTGTTCGAAAGGGTAGAATGGAGACCAGTAGCCTGTAACTCGTTTCATATAGTATAAAATTCTCTCCGTGTCATTAATATAAAGGGAACGTGTAGTACTGAAACAGCATGTAGCACACATCTTTGTTTACAGGAATTGGAATCAACTATTTAAAAAGGATTATGCCCTGTGTATTGAAGCATAGCATTTCTTTTATATTCAATTTTTAAAAAAAGTTTATCACATTGTATGTTTTACCAAAGGGCAGGAAGACACAGGCTGATTTTTCAGGCCGACCAACTTCTTACCGTATCTTTTTGGTTTGGGTGGTGATTGTCAGGCACTTGCAGACACAAACAATTGTTTCCCAACAATATTCATCCAAAATCAGTTGGTTAGAATAATTGGAATAAATGGCCCACAATCAGACAATGAAAGACGATCAGACGATGAAATAGGAGCTACTACTTTCATTTAAGGCCAGTGGACTGCAGATCAGTTTATTGATTGTTAGGTCTATTGAGGGGATGGCCTGACGAAGGAATATACATTCCGCATTTGTGGTTAACATCTCCCTCCAGAAGACAATAAGTTTTGCTCTACTATGAATGAGCCTTTAAAGTAAATGTCACAGGCCCTGAATATTAAGAGTAAAGCCCACACTAACCCAATATTTCACCGAATACAATGGGTTTTACTATCGGCCGATAGCAGCCATTGTAACTTGGAAATCTCTATTCCTGTGCAGCAGGAGATATCTGCCCAATTTAAGTCAATGTGTTCTGTGGTAAATAAAAGAAATGAATACATTCTTACCAGTCCCAGAGGAGATACATTACAGGTATAAAATGGGTTTTTTAAAGATGAAAATATACCAGCTCAGGTTGGCATTACCTGAACTAATTAAAAATTGCGTAGGTTTGTCCTGGACACAAAACCAGCTTCTGGTTGACCATACGGTTCATGTCTACTGAAATGATTTTTAATTGCTACCGGTATTATTATTTTTATATATCTATTTATTTTCTCTACTTTCATCTTTGCACAGTTGCCATACAGGTGAGTGACACACTTGGAATTATGTGTCATTGCCCAATCCAGGCTGCTTGGTATGATGTCAGATATTCTGATGTCAGATTTTTCACTGCATAAAATGTTTGAATTATACCATGACACAGTTCTGACTGCAAAAGTGCAGCTAGTTGTGTTGCTGTGTTTATTGTGTTTATGTAATGTTATAATATTGAATTATTAAATAAATACAATTCCTTTTTTTTTGTATATTGCCACTATCGCTAAGAGCAGAGCTACGTGCACTGATTCAATAGAGCAATAGTGTCTCTCCATAAATTGGCTTTTGTGTGAAAATGTTCAATTACAATCTAATAGATAGTGTTAGATTTTTCACACAAAAGTCACGTAAGAGGGTTGAATAGGGTTGTGGTGGCTGCATGGTTCACTTCTGGAGGAGATGACCCCCTGCTGCCACATATACAGTTTTATTTACATAGTTAAAGGATAAGTGCACTGTAAAATCAAGTTATGTTCATTTGGAAGCTGCAGCTTTTAAAAGCTGTTGGCATATTTTTTTTTTACCTATGTCCCTATGTGCCTTGGAAGTTGCTGACATCTTGTTACTGGTTTGCTGGATGTTAAGCTCCGCCCCTCTGAGATTTTCTCTGCTTTCTCCTGCTTGAGCCTCAAACAGTAATGCTTGTGAGTTCTGTGCACACGCACATGCACGGAACTCACTGTCATTACTGTTTGAGGCTCAAGCAGGAGAGTGCACGGAACTCACAGGCATTACTGTTTGAGGCTCAAGCAGGAGAAAGCAGAGAAAATCTCAGAGGGGCGGAGCTTAACATTCAGCAAACCAGTAACAAGATGTCAGCAACTTCCAAGGCACAAACCTAGGCTCTGGAGGGACATAGGTAAAAAAAAAATATGGCAGCGGTATTTTTAAAGCTGTAGCTTCCAAATGAACATAACTTGATTTTACAGTGATCACCATTATCCAAAGTCAGTATTGATAATTCTCAGGTAGCAAATAAAATAACAATAAGCGAATATAATGAGCCAATTAATGTTTTTCTTATTTGATATACATATTAGAATTCAATTGTTTGTCTGTATAGTGGCTTACTTAAATAAGTCAGTGGTCCGGGTGCTTCTGCCCCGAACGCTTCGCTAAGTCTTCAGCTCTTAAGGAATTTCCAAAGCTGTACAATGATACAAATATTTTTCAAATTATGTACTGTGTGAGTCAAAAATCGAACTCACCCGTCCATCTGGGTGGTCCAGGTGCAGCCTGCCCCGGACCATTCGCACCGTCCGTTTATCAGATATGATTTTCCACTCCCCAAACACTGGCACTGGCGCACACTGGCATAAATAAATAACATTTGCTGCGGTGATGAAAGTGCAGCACATGCCTATGATTAAGGACCGTTGGTCCGAAACGCGTAAGGCCGGGAGTTGTGTTTGATTCCCATGGCTTCAATAAAGTAAAACTTTTTCTACACTTTCATCACCGCAGCAAGTGTTATTTATTTATGCCAGTGTGCGCCAGCGCCAGTGTTTGGGGAGTGGAAAATCGTATTTGATTTTACAGTGCACTTATCCTTTAATACTTAGAAAAGACAATGTAATATACAAAATATGCATACAAATAATGTCAGTCCTATATGTTATGGTTGCAAACATATACATCACCATAATCTAATATTGATAATTTGCATGGGTTACATTCAGTGTATCCTTTGTATTCCGTGTTTTCCTGATCAAAGTCTTATGATATCTCAATTGTCATGTGAGATCCCAGTAACCATTTTAGACAGCGATTTAGTTTGGAGCTGTGATTTCTGTTTTGTTGTTCTACCCTCAGGTGAAATGTTGTGCATGGTTTAAGAGCGCTGGCTGTCTATGGAGATCTCTTTTCTATGTGCAAATAATGCATGTATTCGGAAAAGAACAAGGCAACATTCTGTAACATACTTATTGTTATTTATTGATAATTCTTTACTGAGTATAGAAATGTTACATTGGGAAAAATATATTACATGACAGACATCGCTTAAGAATAGAGAATAAAATGATCTAGAAACAGGAAAAAAGCAAGAGAATGATGTCATAATGTAGAAACAGGAAATAAAGGAAATGCCACAGGGATAAAAATGTAAATTGTGTAACAATCCTTTAAAAAAAATACTTTCCTTTTAGAACAAGCATAAAACATTTATATACAGTATGTTTTCATTTAACTTTGATTAAAATGAGAAGCTTTGAATTCTACTCTTAAATTTTGATGAAACTAAAAGTAACTAACAAACATTTTCTAGCCGGATGCTAGAAAAGAGTGAAGGATGAGAATATAGAAAGTGAAATTTGGTGAAAGTGAAACACATGGTATGTAATGTAGTGAAGGAAACCTGCAAAGTAGAGATGGATGAATTTCAGAAAGTTCAGTCCGTTTTTGGTCAAATGGGAGTCAAATAGTTTGAAAAGATCAAATGAAATACAATTAAAATATCAATGGTAATTTAATGTAAATGGCTCTGGAACCTGGGAAATGGTCTGGGGAATACTTTTGAATATCCAGAATTTTATTTTATTCTGACGCGAGGTACTTTCGAGCTCTCGCGTTCGATTTTCGATAATTATCCCATATACGATTCGAACATTCGATAATTATGCCATAAACGATAGAACATTCGATAATTATCCCATAAACGATTCGAACATTCGATAATTATCCCATAAACAATGCAAACATTCGATAATTATTCCATAAACGATTTCAACATTCTATAATTATCCCATAAACGATTCGAACATTCAGTAATTATCCTATAAACGATATACCATTAGATAATTATCCCATGAAAAATTTGAACATTCGATAATTATCCCATAGACGATAGAACATTCGATAATTATCCCATAAACGATTCGAACATTCGATAATTATCCCATAAACGTTTCGAACATTCGATGATTATCCCATAAACGATTCGAACATTCAGTAATTATCCTATAAACGATATACCATTAGATAATTATCCCATGAAAAATTTGAACATTCGATAATTATCCCATAGACGATAGAACATTCGATTAATGATCCCATAAACGTTTCGAACATTCGATGATTATCCCATAAACGTTTCGAACATTCGATAATTATCCCATAAATGTTTCGAACATTCGATAATTATCCCATAAACGATTCAAACATTCAATAATTATCCTATAAACGATTCGAACATTCGATAATTATCCCATAAACGATTCGAACATTCGATCGATTTTTGAATTCGATAATTATCAAAAGTTCGAAAGTCTGAGAAATCCGGTCCGGGATAGTTTGAAAAGTCCGTTCAAACTCGATAAGTTCGGCTTGAACTCGAGTTTGAGTTCTAGTCCATCTCTACTGCTAAGGTACCATAATGTACCTTCTAAGGGATAATGCATCATTTATCTGCCACCAGTAACTACAGTATATTCAAAGCAAACAAATGGCAAAGTAGCATGCAATGTAATCAGCAAGAGTGTTTTAGTGTAGTGGTTGCTCTACGTCATGGATGACTGGTCATATGGGAAGATAGCCGAGTGAGGTGGCAATTCCTCATATCGCAACCTTCATGTGTAACAGGTCATCCCCGCTATCTATTCAAATGAACAAAATTGGTAGCATGGGTCACAGCACAACTCACCATAGAGGCTACTGCTGTGTTGAACTATCCCCAATGAATGCAATTCACGTCACACTGTCCTTAGGTTGAGTGAACAGTAGCTGTGAACTAGAGATGAGCAGATTCATTCGGTTCATCTACAGAATCACCTTATAGAAAGTTTTAATAATGAGAAATATAATTGCGATATTCTAAGGTCCCAGCAATCACAGGTATTAAAAGGAATGTCCACCCTAAACTTAGACATCATTTAGGTTAGTAGTAGAGAATTGTGTTAACTTTTGATGAACGTAGAGACATCTTGGATATAAAAAAATACCTTTTATTGGCTAACTAAAATGATTTTATTTACATATGCATTTGGGCATAAGACAACATCTGTGTAATGTCAGAAACTCTTTGTTCTAGTACGTACACAATAGTGTGCTTTACAAGATTCAGTATTGTACAATGCCTGAAAAAGAAGCCTAAGTGCTTTGAAATCTTGGATTTTCAATTATTTTAGTTAGCCAATAAAAGGTATTATTTCATTTAAGTTACACTTTTTAAATCTGCCCCCAGCATGAGAAATCATACTTACAAGTTCACGAACCACCTCTGCTTCCTGTATCTGTACTCCCTCTCCATTGCAGCTACAGTCAGTGATTGGCTGTGACATCACTGTCACGGCTGAGACTGACTGCCTTACCCGGAAGTGCAGAGGTGCATTGGTGGATCGCGGAGCTTCCACCTAAACAAAGTCTAGGTTTAGGGGGGTGCTGCACGACATTCCCTTTAATAACCATATCTACTTTATCTCTCAGTACTCAACACAATTGTAGTTGCAAATGGCGCTCTTTATTGGAGCGAAAAACACAACATGTTTCAGACTGAGTAGTCCTTTATCAAGTGTGATAAAGGACTACTAAAGGACTACACAGTCCGAAACATGTTGTGTGTTTCGCTCCAATAAAGAGCACCATTTGCAACTACAATTGTGTTGTGTACTAAGACCTCTCTGCTTGCTGCACTACATCCTCCTTTTTTTAGTTACATACTAGTATTTGCCTTAACATTTATCTTCTTGTGACTAGAGATGGACCCAACCTGAACCCGACTTGACCCCAACTTTAATAGTTAGGACAAACTCAAACTCTTTCGAAACTATCCAAACTAAGAACTAGTTCAGTTTTTTCAGTTTGTTCAGTTTTATTTTCGATAATTATTCATTAACCCTCAAATGTATCGTTCGATTATGGTAATGCTCAAATGTACCTTTCAATTTCGGTAACCCTCGAATGTAGCCTTCGGTTTCGGTAACCCTTGAATGTATCGTTTGGTAACCCTCAAATGTACCCTTCAATTTTGGTAACCCTGGAATGTAGCCTTCGGTTTAGGTAACCCTCAAATGTATCATTCGGTAACCCTCAAATGTAGTGTTCGATTTCAATAACCCTCGAATGTAGCCTTCACTTTCGGTAACCTTCGAATGTATAGTTCGGTTACTGTCGAATTGGCCATAGCCCCTCGAATGTAGCATGCGAACACTTTCGTGGGGGAAAGACAGTAATGAAGAATCAAAGATAGGTTAAAACGGAAATCAAACTTGCCTCCTAAAGTCTTAGGGCTATCAGAAATGGAAAATACGGAGAAAGCTGAAGACACGAACATCGGAAAGACCAGAAGACATGACAGAGGTAGCCAAAGAGCCAAAACATGACCCTGGAAAGACCTGAAGAAGGCTGAGGCTAGTGGAGAGACTGATGTTGCATGAGAAGTGGCAGAACAGGAAGGTGTGACGAGCGAGTGGAAAGAAGGTAAGGAATATTGTCTCTGTCTCTTATAGAATGCTTCCTAAATACTCATTTATCATCTGAAATATAAACAAGGAAAGGTAGGGGATGTTTATCCAGACTTTTTATACTTGTTAAATGTATCTGTGTGTCTGTGTGGTTATTTTTATTTTACACACACAAAAACACAGACAAAATATAGTTTTACAGTGCTCACAATGAGGAGAGATGAGTTTTAATTATCTAAAGTTTCTATCACTGCTCTGGTGCCTTTTTTTAGGTTCTTAATGAGGCCTAAAGATCCCACCTCTAATAAAAGGGATTATATTTTTATTTCTATTTATTTATATATATAATCTAGTGGGTTGTATAAAACAGAAATAAGTTAACTTTGATATCTCTGTCTAATTCCACTGTTCACCCTATTAGCTGGCGTTGAAAGTGCCGCAATAAAATGCCGATTTCGGCATATAACCGAAACCAAAGATTGTATGGTATAGAATGGATTGTATGGTATAGAATGGTCATAGAATGTTTTAATATGGTATAACAGAGTCATAGACTGGTAATATGGTTTAATATGGTATAACAGAGTCATAGACCAGTAATATGGTTTACTATGGTATAACAGGGTCATAGACCGGTAATAGGGTTTAATATGGTATAACAGAGTCATAGGCCGGTAATATGGTTTAATATGGTATAACAGAGTCATAGACCGGTAATATGGTATAACAGAGTCATAGACCAGTAATATGGTTTAATATGGTATAACAGAGTCATAGACCGGTAATATGGTTTAATATGGTATAACAGAGTCATAGACCGGTAATATGGTTTGATATGGTTATAACAGAGTCATAGACCGGAAATTGGTAATATGGTTTATTATAACAGAGCCATAGACCGGTAATATGGTTTTAATATGGTATAAAGAGTCATAGACCGGAAATATGGTTTAATATGCAGTAATATGGTTTAATATGATATAACAGGGTCATAGACCGGTGTAATATGGTTTAATTTGGTATAACAGAGTCATCGACCGGTAATATGGTTTAATAGGTATACGAGCATAGCTGGTAATATGGTTTAATATGGTATAACAGGGTCATAGACCGGTAATATAGATTAATATGGTTAACAGATTCATAGACCGGTAAATGGGTTTAATATGGTAAAACAGAGTCATAGACCGGGTAATATGGTTAATATGGTATAACAGAGTCATAGACCGGTTTTGCATGGTATAGAACGGTCATAGATTGTTTGGTATAGAATGATGTGTATGGTATTAGAATGGTCATAGAATGTTTAATAGGTATAACAGTCATTGACTGGTAATAGGTATAGTTTAAAGGTATAACAGAAGTCATAGACTGGTATAAATGGTTTAATATGGTGATAACAGAGTCATAGACTGGTAATATGGTTAATATGGATAAAACAGGCATAATAAACGGTAATTATATGGGTTAATATGGTATAACGGGTCATAGACGGTGTTGGGTAGTCATATGGTTTACTATGGTATAACAGGGTCATAGACCAGTAATATGGTTTAATATAGTATAACAGGGTCATAGAACAGTAATATGATTTAATATAGTATAACAGGGTCATAGACCGGTAATATGATTTAATATGGTATAACAGGGTCATAGACCGGTAATATGGTTTAAAATGGTATAACAGAGTCATACCGGTAATATGGTTTAATATGGTAAAACAAGGGCATAAACCGGTAATATGGTTTAATATGGTATAACAGGGTCGTAGACCGGTAATATGGTTTAATATGGTTAAACAGGTGTAGACCGGTAATATGGTTAAAATATGGTATAACGGGGTCGTAGAGGGGTAGTAATAGGTTTAATATGGTTAACAGGGTCGTAGACGGGTAATATGGTTTATTATGGTATAACAGGGTCGTAGACCGGTAAAATGGTTTAATATGGTATAACAGGGTCATAGACGGGTATTAGGTTTCTATGGATATAACAGGGTCATAGACCAGTAATATGGTTAATAGTATAACAGGGTCATAGAACAGTAAATGATTTAATATGTATAACAGGGTTCATGACGCAATATGATTTAATATGTAGTAACCAGGGTCATAGACCGGTTAATATGGTTAATATGGTTATAACAGGGTCATAGACCGGAAGGTAATATAATTTAATATGGTTATAACAGGGTATAGACGGTAATATGGTTTTAATATGGTATAACAGGGTCATAGACCGGTAATATGGTTTATATGCATAGATAATATGGTTTAATATGTATTAAACAGGGTCATAGACCGGTATATATGGTTTAATATTGGTATAACAGTGTCATAGAACGTAGGTATATGGTTAATATGGTATAAACAGGGCCAATAGACCGTAATATGGTTTAATATGGTATAACAGAGTCATAGACCGGTAATATGGTTTAATATAGAATAACAGAGTCATAGACGGTGGTAATATGGTTTAATATGATATAACAGCGTCGTAAACCGGTAATATGGTTTAATATGGTATAACAGGGTCATAGACGGGTAATATGGTTTACTATGGTATAACAGGGTCATAGACCAGTGATATGGTTTACTATGGTATAACAGGGTCATAGACGGTATAGGTTATTATGGTTTAAACGGGTCATAGAACGGATATGGTTTAATATGATATAACAGGGTCATAGATGGTATATTGGTTTAATATGCAGTAATATGGTTTAATATGATATAACAGGGTCATAGACCGGTTATATGGTTTAATATGTATAACAGTGTCATAGACCGGTAATATGTTTATGGTTTATAACAGGGCCATAGACCGGTATGGTTTAATATGATATAACAGAGTCATAGACCGTAATAGGTTTAATATGGTATAAACAGAGTCAGAGACCGGAATATGGTTTAAATATGGTTATAACATGGGTCATAGACGGTAATTATGGTTTAATATGGTATAACAGGGTGTCATAGACGGTTATATGGTTTAATATAGTATAACAGGTCATAGACCGGTAATTTGGTTTAATATGGTATAACAGGGGCCATAGACCAGTAATATGGTTAATTTTTAATATGGTATATACAAAGGTCATAGACCGGGAATATAGGTTAATATGGTATAACAGGGTCATAGAGGTAATCGGTTTGATAGGGATACAGAGCCATAGACCGGTAATATGGTTTAATATGGTTATAACAGAGCCATAGGCCGGTATATGTTTAATATGGTATAACAGAGCCAGTAATTAGACCAATATGGTAATTATGAGTTTAATATGTATAACAGGGTCATAGACCGGAATATGGTTTAAAGCAGTAAGTAATATGGTTTAAATATGGATATAACGGGTGCATAGACCGGTACGTGGTTTTTATTAAATTGGTATAACAGAGTAATGACCGGAATGGGTTTTTAATATGGTAATAACAGAGTCATAGACAGGAAAGGAATATGGTTTAATATGGTATACAGGGTCTAGACCGGTAATATATGATTAATATGGTTAACAGGATTCATAGCCGGAAATATAGAAGTAATATGGTTAAAAGATCTGGACGTCTTTTAATATGAAACACGGTCATAGGAGTGTTAGTGGTAATATGGTTTGATGTTATAACAGTCATAGACGGTTTGCATGGATAGAAACGGTCCATAAGATTGGTTGGTATAGATGGATTGTATGGTATAGAATGGTAATAATGTTAACCATGGTTTTATTATATGGTATAACAGTTCATTACTGGTCAATAGGGTTTAATATGGTATAAACAGAGTCATAGACTGAGTAATATGGTTTAATATCGGTATAACAGAGTCATAACGGTAATATCGGTTTAATATGTATAACAGAGTCATAGACTGGTAATATGGGTTTAATATGGTTAAAACAAGGGCAATTAAAAACCTGGTAATATGGTTTAATAGTGGTATAAACAGGGTCGTAGACTGGTAATATGGTTAATATGTATAAACAGGGGTCGGGACCGGCGAGGTAATATGGTTAAATATGGTTTTAAGGGTAGACGGATAGATTGGAGAACGGTCGTACCGGGTAATATGGTTATATAGAATAACCGGTCATGACGGTAAACGGTAATATGAGCTTTAAATAGTTAATAACAGCGTCTGAGGGTAAACGGTTTTTAACATATGGTTTTAGATATGGGTATACAGCTCGAACGGTATAGGGTAGGTATAAGGTCAGGAGGTAATATTATTACTATGGTTTATTATAACAGGGCATAGGACCAGTAATATGGTTTACTATGGTATAACAGGGTCATAGACGGTAGTAAATGGTTTATTATGGTATAACAGGGTCATAGACGGTATATGTAATATGGTTTTGAATATGATATAAACAGGGTCATAGACTGGCTAATATGGTGAATATGAAGATGAAAATGTAATATGGGGTTTATGGTTAAATGATATAAAACCAGGGTCATAGACGGGCTGTATATGTTTAATCTGGTATAACAGTGTCCTAGGACCCGGAAAATACTGGTTTAATATAGGGTTATAACAGGGCATAGACCAGGTAATATGTTTAAGGGATATGATATACCGAGGAGTCTAGACCGGTAATATGTAGTTAATGTGAAACAGAGTGCAGAGGGGACACGGTATAAGGAATATGGGTATACAGGGTCTTAGGGACCGGTAATAATAGTTAATATGGTAATTATACCAGGGTCATAGACGGTTATATGGTTTAATAGGGTATAACAGTGTCATAGGGACCGGTAATTGGTTGTATATGGCTTATTATAACAGGGCCAATAGACCAGTAATATGGAATTAATATGGTCTATAACAGAGTCATAGACCTTGGGTTAATATGGTTTAATTGTTTAAGAGGTAAAACTTATGTAAAGGATAAGGTCATAGACCGGTAATATGAGTTATAATTGCGGTATAAACAGGGTCATAAGACCTAGGTAATATGGTTGATATGGGTATTTTATAACAGAGGCCATAGACTGGTAATATGGTTTCTATGGTTTTATAACAGAGCCCTTAGCCGGTTAATGGTTTATTAAAAGGCACATGACGTAATATGGTTTAATATGGTATAACAGAGTCATAGACCGATAATATGGTTTAATTGGTTATAACAGAGTCATAGACCGGAAATATGTTTGTTAAAATGCAGTGTAAATGTTTATATGATTAACAGTGTCATAGACCGGGTAATATGGTTTTAAAAACCCTCAGTATTTATGGTTTAATATGGTTTATACAGGGGTAATTCAGAGACCGGTATATGGTTAATGTTGGTATAACCAGAGCATCGACGATCGATAATATGGTTTATATTGGTATGAACAGAGTCATAGACCGGTAATATAGTTAATATGGTTAACAGATTCATAGAACGGGTATATGGTTTTTTATATGGTGAAAACAGAGCATAGACCGGAAAGGGGGTAATTATGGTTTAATATGGCTATAAACAGGTCATAGACCGGTTTGGTTGGCATGGTATGAACGTCATAGATGGTTTGGTTATTAGAATGGATTGTAGGTATAGATGGTCATAGAATGGTTTAATAGGTATTAGAACATCATTACGTGGTAATATGGTTAAAGGGTATAACAGGGTCATAGCCTAGGTAAATATGGTTTTAATATGGTTATAACAGAGTCATAGCCGGTAATATGGTTGTATATGTATAAGAGTCATAGACTGGTAATATGGTTTTAAGATGGAAACAAGGCATATAAACGGTAAATGGTTTTAATATGGTTTATAACAGGGGTCGTAGACCGGTAGGTAATATGGTTTAAATTGGTATAAACGGGGTCGTAGAACGGGTAATTGGTTTAATATGGTATATAACAGGGTGTAGACGGTGGGTAATATGTTTATTATGGTATAAAGGGTCTGTAGAACGGTTAATAAATGAGTTAATAAATGGGTTTTTAATAGTTTAAACAGGGTCATAGACGGGTTTATGGTTTTTTACTATGGTTTATAACAGGGTCATAGACCAGTTAATATGGTTTAATATGTTAAAAGGGTCCTAGGAACAGGTATAATGATTTAATATAGTTATAACAGGGTCATAGGACGGCAATATGATTAATATGGTATAACAGGGTCATAGACCAGGTAATATGTTTAATATGGTATAACAGGGTCATAGACCGGTAATATAATTTAATATGGTATATAACAGGGTCATAGATCGGTAATATGGTTTAATATGCAGTAATATGGTTTAATATGATATACAGGGTCATAGACCGGTAATATGGTTTAATATGGATAACAGTGTCATAGACCGGTAATATGGTTTAATATGGTATAACAGGGCCATAGACCGGTAATATGGTTAATATGGTTATAACAGGGTCATAGACAGTAATAGGTTAATATGGTATAAACAGCGTCGTAAAACGGTATATGGTTTATATGGTTATTAAACAAGGGTCTAGAAGGGTAAGGTAGTAATTGGTTTACTATGGTATAACAGGGTCATAGACCGGTAATATGGTTATTATGGTATAACAGGGTCATAGACCGGGTAATATGGTTTTAATATGCAGGTAATATGGTTTAATATGATATAACAGGGTAATAGCCGGTAATATGGTGTTAATATGCAAGTATAGTAATATGGTTATATGATATAACAGGTCATAGGACCTGGTTATATGGTTTAATATGGTATAACAGTGTCATAGACGGTTAATATGTGTTAATATGGTATATAACAGGGCCATAGACCGGTTAATATGGTTTAAATATGATATATCAGAGTCATAGACCGGTTAATATGGTGTTAATATAGAATAACAGAGTCATAGACCGGTGTTGTTGAATGGTAAGATAGATGGTATATAGAAATGATAAATGGATAGAATTGTATGGTTATACGACCCATGGTCATAGAATGGTAATAGTAATATGGTATAAACGAGTCATAGGATGGTAATATGGCTTAATAGGGATAACAAGGATCATAGACCGTAATATGGTTTATATGGTATAACAGAGCCATAGACCAGTAATATGGTTTTATATGGTGCATAACAGAGTATAGGACGGGTTGTATGGTGGTAATATGGTTATATGGATAACAGGGTCGTAGACCGGGTAATAGGTTTATTATGGTATAACAGGGTCGTAGACGGTATTAATTTAAAATGGTTTTAATATGGTATAACAGGGTCATAGAGAGGGGTATTAGGTTACTATGGGTTATAACGGTCATAGACCAGTAATATGGTTTAATATAGATACAGGGTCATAGAACAGTAATATGACTTAATAAGTATAAACAGGGTCATAACGGAACAATATGTATTAATATGGTATATAACAGGGTCATAGGACCGGTAATATGGGTTTAATATGGTTTTATAAACAGGGGTCAGAGAACACGGTTAATATAATTTAAATATGTTATAACAGGGTCATAGATCGGTTAATATATTGGTTTAATATGGTATAACAGGGTCATAGACGGTAAATATGGTTATTTAATATGCAGTAATATGGTTAAATATGAATATAAAGGGTCATAGACCGGTAATAGGTTTAAATGGTATAACAGTGTCATTTAGGACCGGTAATATGGTGTAATTGGTTAGAACAGGGCCATAGACCGGTGAATATGGTTTTTAAGTATGATATAACAGAGTCACTCGACCCGGGGGGGATAATATGGTTTAATATAGAATACAATCCAAGAATTGTGAAGCACTCAATTAGGCTCATTTACAAAAAAAAAAAGACATTTAGTGGAAAGTGTACTGATCTGGTTCAAACATTTATACAAAACATAGAAAAGATAATCAATGCACATTCCTAGCCCCATACAATATCATATTATCTGCCACTGGCATACTTTATAAACAAAAGGGGTTTTAGTCTACATTACTGTGTCAAATGAATGAAAAGCCTCAACCACGTCAAGGTAACCCCAGTCTGGAAGGTCCTAACGTCTAACCTTTTCAATTTCTTTTACTTCAATTACGATTAGGGCCAAAAACTTTTGCATTTCTCATTCTACACAGGGATCAAATTAACAGGCTCTCTCCTTCCCCCTCAGCCTTTGGCTTTTTAAAAATGGGAAGAGGGCCATCCAGTGCTTTATATAAAGGCAGAGAACTCCCATTTCAAGGGGCGTGTTGGGGGGGGTGCTATTACCAATGGAGGTCTGGACCAAGACTACCAATAAAACATTACAATCCAAGGAATTGTGGAAGCACTCCAAGTAGGGGTCATTTACACTACATTGAGTGGAAGTGCTACTGATTTGGTCAAAATTATACAAACATAGAAAAAGATAATCAATGCACATTTCCTAGGCCCCATACAATATCATATTATCTGCTCACTGGCAACGTTATAAAACAAAGGGGTTTAGTATTAAAACATTACTGTGATCACAGAATGAAAGCCTTCAACCACGGCAAGTTAACCCCAGTCTGGAAGGTCATAAGTTAACCTTTTCCATTTTCTTTTAACTTCATTACGTTAGCAAACTTTGCATTTCTCATTCTACACACTGGATCATTTAACAGGTTCTCTCCTTCCCCCCTCCAGCCATTGCTTTTTAACAATGGGAAGAGGCCATCCAGTGCTTTATATTAAGGCCGAGGACCTCCCATTAAAGGGGCGAGTTGGGGGGTGTGCTATTACCACATGGAGGCTTGACCAAGCCTCCCATAAATACATCAATCCAAATGTATTTATTGGGGAGGCTTGGCAAGCCTCCATGTGTGTTAATAGGCACCCCCCAAACCACGCCCCTTTAAGGGAGGTCTCTGCCTTAATAAAGAATGGGATGGGCCTTTTTCCTCATTTTTAAACAGCCAAAGGGCTGAGGGGGAGACTGCAGGGGGAAGGAGAAGAGCCTGTTAAATATCAGTGTGTACGAATGATAAGAATGAGAAATGCAAAAAAAAACGTTTGCTAATCGTATAATTGAGTAAAAAAGAAATGAAAAGGTTAGACGTTAGGGGACCTTCCAGACGGGGTTACCTTGAAGGGGTTGGAAGGCTTTTCATTCATGTGATCACAGTACTGTATACTAAAAACCCTTTGTTTATAAAGTATGCATGGAGTGAGCAGATATATTTGATATTGTAAATTTTTGGGGCCTAGGAATGTGCATTGTTATCTTTTCTATGTTTTGTTAAATGTGTGACCAGATCAGAAGCACTTCCACTAAATGTAGTTGTTAAAGAGCCTCTAATTGGAGTGCTTCACAATTCTTGGATTGATTTATTTTTTATTGGGAGGCTTGAGTCAAGCCTCATGTGGTAATATGCACCCCCAACAACGGCCCCTTTAATGGGGAGGTCCTCTGCCTTTAATATAACGCACTGGATGGCCGTCCCTCATTTTTAAAAAGCCAAAGGGCTGAGGGGGAAGGGAGAGAGCCTGTTAAATGGATACGCAGTGTGTAAGTAATGAGAAGCATATATATGTTGTAATCGTAATTGAAGAAGAAAGAGTCACAAGGAATTGCATATGTATTTAGAGCAGTCAAGAGACCTTCCAGCTGTGAGGGGTTACCTTGACGTGGTTGAAGGCCTTTCATTCAGTGATCCCAGTAATGTATACTAAAAACCCTTTGTTATAACGATGCCAGGAGAGATAATAGAATGTATGGGGGCCTAGGAATGTGCCATTGATCACAAGGAGACACAGTCGGTAGTATGCTTTGTTATAAATGTTGACAAGGATCGAGTCAGCACTTCCACTAAATGTAAGTTGTAAGTAGGAGAAAGTAGAAGGGGCGTACCTACTAATGGATTGCTTCCACAATTATTGGATGTGTATGTATTAGGGGGGAGGCTTGGTCAAGCCTCCATGGTAATTAGAACCCCCCCAAAACACGCCCCTTTAATGGGAGGTCCTTGCCTTTAATAATAAACCACTGGATGGCCTATATCCCCATTTTATGGACAAAAGCCAAAGGGTGGAAGGGAGGCGCGGGAAGGAGAGAGCCTGTTAAAAATATGGATCCAGTGTGTAAGAATGAGAAATGCAAAAAGTTTGTAATAGTAGAATGAAAGTAAAACAGTAAAAGAAATTGAAAAATGTTAGACGTGCATAGGGACCTTTCCAGAATGGGTGTGTACGCTCTGAAGTGAGTGGGAAGGCTTTCATTCATGTGTGATCAAGCGATAATGTATACTAAACCCCTTTGTTTAATAAAGTATGCCCAGTGAGCAGATCATATGAATTGTATGGGGCCTAGGAATGTGCATTGTGACTTTTCTATGTTTGCTTATAAAGTTTGAACCAGATCAGTAGCACTCCACAATGTAGTTGTAATGAGACCGTAATTGGAGTGCTTCCACAATCTTGGATTGTATGGATTATTGGGAGGCTTGGGTCAAGCCTCCATGGTTAATAGCACCACCAAACAAGCCCCTTGAATGGGAGGTCCTCTGCCTGTTAATATAAGCATGGCTGGCCTAATTCCCTCATTTGTTTAAAAAGCAAAGGGCTGGAGGGGGGTACGAAGGGGCGGCAGGGGGAAGAAGAGGAGTGGAGGGGTTAGAGAGCCTGTTAAATGGATTCCAGTGTGTAAGACATGAGAATGAGAAATGCAAAAGTTGTAAGCGTAATGAAGTTTAAAAGAAATTGAAAGGGATAAAGGTTAGACGTTTAGGACCTTCCAGGGACTGGGGTACCTTGACGTGGTTTTGGAAGGCTTTCATTCATGTGATCAAAGAGTAATGTATACTTAAGAAACCCCCTTGTTTAAAACGTATGCCAGTGAGCAGACAATATGAATATTGTATGGGGCATAGGAATGTGCATTGATTATCTTATTACTATGTTGGTATAAATGTTTCAACCAGATCAGTCAGCACTTCCACTCTAAATGTAGTTGTTGTAATGGCCTAATTGGCGTGCTTCCACATTCTTGGATTGTATGTATTTATTGGGGAGAGGCTGGCAAGCACTCCATGTGGTACATAGCCACACCCCAACAGCCCCCTTTAATGGGAGGTACCTCTGCCTTACATTTTAATATAAAGCACTGATGGACTCACATTCCCTCATTTTTAAAAAGACAAAGGGATGAGGGGAGAAGGGGAAGAGGAGAGGAGCCTGTTTAAAGGATCCAGTTGTAAGAATGAGAAATGCAAAAGTTTGCTAATGTAATTGAAGTAAAGAAGTTGAAGAAGGTTTATTAGCCGTTTGTTTAGGGACCTTCCAGACTGGGGTACCTTGACGTGGTTGGAAGGCTTTCATTCATGTGATCACAGTAATGTATACTAAAAACCCCTTTGTTATAAAGTATGCCAGGTGAGCAGTAAATGATATGTATGGGGCCCCTGAGGAACATGGCATTGATTATCTTCTTTCTTGTTTGTAATATGAAAATAGTTTGACCAGATCAGTAGCACTTCCACTAAATGTAGTGTATAAAGAGCACTAATTGGAGGCTTCCACAATTCTTGGATTGTAGATATTGTTGGGAGGCTTGGTCAAGCATCCATGTGGTAATAGCACCCCCAACACGCCCCTCCTTTAATGGGAGGTCCTCTGCCTTTAATATAAAGCACTGGATGGCCTCTTCCCCATTTTTTAAAAAGCCAAAAGGGCTGAGGGGGAAGGGACAAGAGAGCCTGTTAAATGGAATCCAGATTTGTGTAAGAATGAGAAATGCAAAAGTTTGCTAATCGTTAATTGAAGTAAAAGAAATTGAAAAGGTTAGACGGTTAGGACCTCCAGAAGGGGTTACCGTGACGTGGTTGTTGGAAGGCTTTTCTCATGTGATCACAGTAATGTATACTAAAACACCTTTGTTTATTAAAGTATGCCTTTTGTATGGTATAGAATGGTCATAGATTGTATGGTATAGAATGGATCTTATGGTATAGAATGGTTATAGAATGGTTTAATATGGTATAACAGAGTCATAGACCGGTAATATAGTTTAATATGGTATAACAGAGTCAAAGACTAGTAACATGGTTTGATATGGTATAACAGAGTCATAGACCTGTAATATGGTTTAATATGGTATAACAGGGTCATAGACCGGTAATATGGTTTAATATGGTATAACAGAGTCATAGACCGGTTTTGTATGGTATAGAATGGTCATAGATTGTATCGTATAGAATGGATTGTATGGTATAGAATGGTCATAGAATGGTATGATATGGTATAACAGAGTCATAGACTGGTAATATGGTTTAATATGGTATAACAGAGTCATAGACTGGTAATATGGTTTAATATGGTATAAAAGAGCCATAGACCGGTAATATGGTTTAATATGGTATAACAGAGCCATAGACCGGTAAAATGGTTTAATATGGTATTACAGAGTCATAGACCAGTAATATGGTTTAATATGGTATAACAGAGTCATAGACAGGTAATATGGTTTAATATGGTACAACAGAGTCATAGACCGGTTTTGTATGGTATAGAATGGTCATAGATTGTATGGTATAGAATGGATTGTTTTTTTTTTATTGTTTATCTTCTTACTCGGTCATTCTAAAAAGGAGTACCCTTCAATATTTACTGTCCAGTGTGTGAATAATAAGCCTGATTCTGCTATACCAATTGACATCATACATCTTTAGAAGCCTAGTATTCAAGGTCGCCGGTTTTTCCAGACAGACTCCTTGCCATTTGTTAAACAACATTTTAGAATGATCAATTGGATTAATTCCATACACTGGTCGTAATGCCTCCTTATCCTCTATGCTCCCCCTCCTCCTCTCCTCCCTTCCGTTGGTGTACTAGCCCCAGATCCCTAACTTCTCATCTACCCCTGTGAGTTAAACTTTCCCTCCCCCATACCAGGTTTAAAATCTCCTCCAACCCCCATAGCCATCTCTCCCCCAAAACGTTGACACCATACCATGAGGTGCAATCCGTCACTACTAACAGAGGCCTGTAGCCAAACAGAAAGTCAGCCCAGTCTATAAAAACCAAACCCCATCTCCTACACCACTATCTTAGCCCACGCATTATACTCCTGAGCCTCACGGCCCTCCATTAGCGTAGCACGTGGCTGCGGTAGATTATGAAATCACTACCCTGGAGGTCCGTGCTTTAACTTGGCCCCTAATTCTAGAAATCATTGTTAAGGGACCTCACCTCCCACCTCTAACTTGTCATGGCACAATTGAACCAAGGACCGCCGGGTCATCCAGCCCCACCAATAATCTGTATACACGATCCACCACAGTCGAACCCTAGCACCAGGCAGACACCACACTGTTACGGCATGCAGGGTCCTGGGGACGATTACCCATCTACCCTTCAATAATAGAATCCCTACACTACCAACTGTCTATCCTTCATAGCCCCAGTTCTCCCCCCTTGTATTGGAGAGGCCGTCCTGGGTGCATCAAGGGAAAGGCCCACTCCATACATGCGCTTCCGAGCCATCGTCCTCCACATCTTCACCGAAAATGGCAAATCTTTTTGGATCGACCAGCTGGAAGAAGCCCCCCTATCCTTCCGGTCCCTACTTCCCTGGTGACCCTTACAAATCTATCTTCCTTCTACATTATCTGCACCATCTCCACCCACCAGTGACTGGCCCCTGCAGTACCTGCATTTCCCCCAGGTTGGCCAAGTCCTGCAAATGCTGCAAGTTTACCCTTAGACTCTGTACCTCAGATTCCAAAATGGGCAACCCACTCACTGACAATACATAGGTCCCTGGGGCGCTGCTCCAAGATCCAACATGCGGCAGATGCACATTGGCGCGGCCCCAACAAAAACGGTCCATCTAAAAAACCCGAATTACACAGCAGAGACCCAAATAGTGTTGTTCTTAACGCTTTCTTGTTTTAAACGCTTTAGTTTTAACCGCTGTCAAGTTCTCTTAAAAACAGAAAAATCTTTTAAAACAGGGAAATCGCCAGAGCTAATCGCTCATGGGAAGGCCTTAAATGAGGTTCAAAACCAACCAGAGCCAACAGGCCTCAGCCAATTCTAAACCCAATTAGGACACCACCATCCAATCAGAGAGAGAGAGAAAAATAAAAAAAAAAAAAACTTTCCTTTGTCTCCTACCAGCCCCCGCTCCTACAGGTAACAGTGTTTTAAAACACAAGTAGCGTTTATAATCCAGTGCTTTGAGTTTACTCAAACATTCCTTTCCACCTATTCAAAGCAGTAAGTTAGTAAAAAAAAATAAAAATACACTAGTGATTAATTACTTACACGGCACCCTCCTAGAAAGTAAATAGTCGTTAGGTTCGTACATTTACTAGGCGGCAAACCCACAGTTAAAAACGCTTTAGTTTTTTAACGCTGTCAATTCTCTAAAAACAGAAAAATCTCTTTAAGAACAGGAAAGTCAGCGGGAACAGATGGCATTGGGACACATTAGAGCTTCAGTTTTGTGTTTTGAATTTAGCTAACCTAAGAGGTGTCACATACATTCTATGAAGGATATATAACGGGGATTCTATCGACTGGCCTTGGAGAGGCAAGTTTTTGATGCGTCATGACTTCCTTCCATTCCTCTACATCATGTGCGTCCAATACTCTCTCGCCAGATCAGAGATATCCAGAGACATCTTAGGTGCACTGGAAATACCTAAACAGATATGGGGGATAGCAATCATTGGGATAAAAGTCACAAATACTCCACAAATTACTAGATGGGATAACCTATCTCATGCAAGCTCCTCCACACCGCTAACAGAGTAAATGTTTTAAATATTTAGGTATATTTAGGCAACTAAAAACTCAGTAGACTACTTGAATTCAATAAAGAACCCCTATTCCCCTATTCTTGATGAAAGAATGTGCGAGGAAGCACTAGAATCCGTAAGATTAGCTTTCCCCTAAAATCCTCGGACAGATTACTCAGTTTAAAAGTAAACAGTTCACCCTAACCCCAAATACAGATATCCAGGATATAAAGCTGACCACAGCTCCTTGTGTCCCAAATACACACTCACAACAAGCACCTTTTCCACCTCAATTGGTCTGCCTGAGTACCCACAGGTCATTGGCAACAGATTTTTGCTTGCCCTCCTGACCACACACGGGATACCCTGGGGCTTATACCAAAACCTGCATCCTAAGCATATGGACCATGTTTACTACTATTAAATATAGCAAAACATTCCTGACTGAAACCACTCTCACCTCACCAAAAAAGCAACAGCACGGACCTGTAGCACTCTTCCCTCCAACTCAATACAGAGGTGAATTGCAGCCCTGCCATGTTACAAAGCCATGAACGCCACCAGGGGATGTCCAAATAAATATGGGAAATAGGAGTAATGGGAAACAAGACCCAATTAACCACACAATTAACGATGTACTACACTTTAAGCAACTACAATGGAAACTGTATTCTGTCAAACTTGGCTCATCGCACTCAGTGGTTGTAATTAATGTATTCCTCTTAATAAAGATAAAAGAAAGATATTCCCCTAAACACTCTAAGATAACCGTGCAATTATACTGCTCATCTAAAAAAAAAATTAAAAAACTTCTCTTTTTCAGCACAAGAAATATATCAAAATTATATCTAATAATTTATTTTAGTATAGCAAAAACACAAACGGCATATGGCCGCTCTGCTAAGTTGTCATTTAATGATTATCATAATGAGTTGGGGTCCTCACATAGTGGTTGAGGTTATCCTTGCTGCGTTTAATGAAAGTGGGTGGTTTAGAGGGGTATAATTCTGTGTAAATTTCTAATTTAATAGGATATCTACAATGTATGTATGTATAGTGTTATTTAAATGCCACTTGGGGACGCAGCACGTACAAATACAAATAAAGTCATACAAGGGGGATAAATACATAAATAGTTCATTACATAAATATATAAATGATAAATTACATAAATAATATAAAACTAGAGCCTTGCCACAAGTATAAATAAACTGCTTTCGATGTTTCTGACGTAGAGAAAGGGGAATTGAATTACAGAGGTTTAAGGCGAGAGGAAGCAGTTCGAGTGGGAGGGGTCTGTACGGAGCAGGTTCTGATCGGAGGGTGTTGGAGGGAACAAATAGTTTGAAGACAGAAATCAGGAAATGTGCATCACCATACTAGAAATAAAGTTTGTGTTCGAATAAGAACCCACTTCCGACACGGAACTCTCAGTTCGGTCGGAACCACTCAAGTTACCAGGATATGTATATATCCTGGTAGTATACAATGCTAATATACAATGCTCGTTTAAGGGTTACTGAATATACCATTCTACGTTTCAAGGGTTACTGAATTACAAGGCTACTTTTGAAGGTAACCGAAGTAGCCCCGATATATGACGGAAACTCAAAAATAGCTTGTGTATGAAGGAAGTTTAATTTTTATAACGTTTTGTGTGATTTGGACTTTTTCCCTTACAATTTCCAGATGCAGTAGCCATATCTACGGCTATTTTACCATGCTTTTTCTACACTTACTTTACATATTTTTTTGCCCCTTGAAAAATCCAAACCCAAAACACAGAACAAACATTTCTACAAAAAGGGGAATTAAATACGCTTGATCTATTTTCCTTGGCCTTTGACAGGAACAAAGTTCTGCAGATATAAAAAGTAAAATTAAGCATGAAAGCACAACCAATTTGGACCAATGGTGGCAAACTGGACCAATAGCAGCAGTTTTTATAGATCCATCCATTCACATTTTATATCAGTGCTCTAAAGTGATTATTTTGGGGCACATTCTTTTTTTTAGCTCATAGTGTCACTATTGGAAAACAACAATTACATACTCAACGGATAACCTCGACCATTCTGAATTATGGATTGTGTGTTTAAAAGTTTAAATTGAGCTCCTTTTACAAGATATATGCTGTAGGCTAATACAAATTAATAGGAGTAGCGGGGATGCTTAGAGATGCTAGGCTCCCAGTAAACTTTAGCCATAGGGATGCTGTGACTAAAACTGAAAAGTAAGCACCATGATCAGGTCTATGATTTTTTTTAGCTTTATTTTTGCCAGATTTTTATGTACGGGGTCACATGCATGTATTACTCCTTCTTAACTGTTTCCATTTCCTGCTTGAAAAAGTTTTTTTCTTAACTTGATTGACAGTGGATTGGCCTATTGACATTGTGAAGTGATGGTTGATATAATCATGTTAGATAGAACTAGTACAGTGTTCTCAAATCAATAAAAAAGTACGTTTTACATAAAAATGTGATTTTACAGATACCTAAACTATCAATGAGTAGCTTACCTTTACTTAACCGAATATTATCATTCTCCAACTTTACTAACCAATGTAAACAGGGTTAAAAGAACGTAATCTATGTTTTTAAAGGTAAGCATAGACCATTTGTGAAAGAGATTTTTTTAATTCTTATGGGGAGATGTAGCTTCCCAGTGTAATATCGGGTTAATGTGGGTTTAACATGCCAATGGATGTTTTTTTGCGCTATTCAAAAAACAAAAACAAACAGCGATTATTATTACCCAAGTTGAGGACACTAAACCACAAGGTCCTCACCACTAGGTTTGTAATATTTACAGAAATTGATGCTCTCAGAGTTCCTGAGCTACTGTCAGTCTTTGCCCTGTACCATCCTCAATCTGGGATTCCTTTAGTGAGAAGACATGCTCCACATAAAGGGTATTCACACTGGCCAGTCCGGAAACAGTCACAGACTGAAACAGTAGGCGGGGTGAGACCATCAGTAGCACCAAGCTTTGAGAGCTTCAATTTTGGTAAATATTAAAATTAAAGTAAGATTTCCATTTACATATTTTATTTATATATACATATTATTTATCCATGCACAAAGTAAGAACATAAGTGTAATTTGTATATATTCCCTTTGGCTTTGTATTACCCACAATGGTAACTTTCCTTAAATGATTGCTTAAACATTTAGGCAGTTTTCTTTGTAATTCAAGCAAGCTACTTAGCACTTGGTATTTTAGTTTTTCCTTCTAAGGCAAATTTTGGTTCAAATAAATGTGAACAACAAGGGGCCAAAACTTTTAAGTTCTTTTTATAAATTTGTAAATAAATAACTCAACAGAGGTGAAAACAGATAAAATCAACATGTGTTTTGAAATCCATGGCAGCATATTAAATGGCACAGTCCGATTGAAAGAAAGGGTGACCCTATGGCTTCTTGTGGTTGAAGCTAATTGTTTTCGTCAGGATGGAACGTCTGGAAGTCCACTGCAGTGTCCCACCAGCAGGATTCAGTAACTGAGCTGGCCTGTAGAGAATGAACCCACTTGGTAGCATCTCAGCAGGCTCAGAACACTACCTACTTCATAATCCAAACTGTCATGCATAACAACTTCATTGTACTTAATTGAACGAAAGCAACCAAAGGCATAAGAGGGTGAGGCTATGAGAAAGGTGCTGTCAGTGCTGGCATATGATGACCTGGAGAGTGGGCTTTGCTGTCGCACAATAAAAGACCAGGCCCCATGAACAAATGCAGTGTTTGTTCCAGACTACGATTCCCATACCACGGGAAAGTAACAAATGTAATGTAAATTTATTTAAATAGATTCTGCTTCTTGAAGTTTGCCAGCCGCTTTCATTCAACATTCCCAGCTCTCTGATTCGCTAGTTTACATGGGAATACAACAACATATAGTCATTTGTAACAGCTTGTTCGAAAGGGTAGAATGGAGACCAGTAGCCTGTAACTCGTTTCATATAGTATAAAATTCTCTCCGTGTCATAATATAAAGGGACGTGTAGTACTGAAACAGCATGTAGCACACATCTTTGTTTACAGGAATTGGAATCAACTATTTAAAAAGGATTATGCCCTGTGTATTGAAGCATAGCATTTCTTTATATTCAATTTTAAAAAAAGTTATGCACATTGTATGTTTTCCAAAGGGCAGGAAGAACAGGCTGATTTTTAGGCCGACCAACTTTTACCATATCTTTGTGTTGGGTGGTGTGTCAGGCACTTGCAGACACAAACAATTGTTTCCAACAATATTCATCCAAAATCAGTTGGTTAGATAATGGAATAAATGGCCCACAATCAGACAATGAAAGACATCAGACGATGAAATAGGAGCTACTACTTTCATTTAAGGCCAGTGGACTGCAGATCAGTTTATTGATTGTTAGGTATTGAGGGGAGGGCTGACGAAGGAATATACATTCCGCATTTGTGGTTAACATCTCCCTCCAGAAGACAATAAGTTTTGCTCTACTATGAATGAGCCTTTAAAGTAAATGTCACAGGCCCTGAACATTAAGAGTAAAGCCCACACTAACCAATATTACACCGAATACAATGGGTTTTACTATCGGCCGATAGCAGCCATTGTAACTTGGAAATCTCTATTCCTGTGCAGCAGGAGATATCTGCCCAATTAAGTCAATGTGTTCTGTGGTAAATAAAAGAAATGAATACATTCTTACCAGTCCCAGAGGAGATACATTACAGGTAAAAATGGGTTTTTTAAAGATGAAAAATATACCAGCTCAGGTTGGCATTACCTAACTAATTAAAAATTGCGTAGGTTGTCCTGGACACAAACCAGCTTCTGGTGACCATACGGTTCAGTCTACTGAAATGATTTTAATTGCTACCGGTATTTATTTTATATATCTATTTATTTTCTCTATTTCATCTTTGCACAGTTGCCATACAGGTGAGTGACACAATTGAATTATGTGTCATTGCCCAATCCAGGCTGGCTTGGTATGATGTCAGATATTATGATGTCAGATTTTTCACTGCAAAATGTTTGAATTATACCATGACACAGTTCTGACGCAAAAGTGCAGCTAGTTGTGTTGCTGTGTTTATTGTGTTTATGTAATGTTTATATATTGAATTATTAAAATAAATACAATTCCTTTTTTTTGTATATGCCACTATCGCTAAGAGCAGAGCTACGTGCACTGATTCAATAGAGCAATAGTGTCTCTCCATAAATTGGTTTTGTGTGAAAATGTTCAATTACATCTAATAGATAGTGTAGTTTTTCACACAAAAGTCACGTAAGAGGGTTGAATAGGGGTGTGGTGGCTGCATGGTTCACTTCTGGAGGAGATGACCCCCTGCTGCCACATATACAGTTTTATTTACATAGTTAAAGGATAAGTGCACTGTAAAATCAAGTTATGTTATATTGGAAGCTGCAGCTTTTAAAAGCTGTTGGCATATTTTTTTACCTATGTCCCTATGTGCCTTGGAAGTTGCTGACATCTTGTTACTGGTTTGCTGGATGTTAAGCTCCGCCCCTCTGAGATTTTCTCTGCTTTCTCCTGCTTGAGCCTCAAACAGTAATGCTTGTGAGTTCTGTGCACACGCACATGCACGGAACTCACTGTCATTACTGTTTGAGGCTCAAGCAGGAGGAGTGCACGGAACTCACAGGCATTACTGTTTGAGGCTCAAGCGAGGAAAGCAGAGAAAATCTCAGAGGGGCGGAGCTTAACATTCAGCAAACCAGTAACAAGATGTCAGCAACTTCCAAGGCACAAACTAGGCTCTGGAGGGACATAGGTAAAAAAAAAATATGGCAGCGGTATTTTTAAAGCTGTAGCTTTCAAATGAACATAACTTGATTTACAGTGATCACCATTATCCAAAGTCAGTATTGATAATTCTCAGGTAGCAAATAAAATAACAATAAGCGAATGTAATGAGCCAATTAATGTTTTTCTTATTGATATACATATTAGAATCAATTGTTTGTGCTGTATAGTGGCTTACTTAAATAAGTCAGTGGTCCGGGTGCTTCTGCCCCGAAGCTTCGCTAAGTCTTCAGCTCTTAAGGAATTTCAAAGCTGTACAATGATACAAATATTTTTCAAATTATGTACTGTGTGAGTCAAAAATCGAACTCACCCGTCCATCTGGGTGGTCCAGGTGCAGCCTGCCCCGGACCATTCGCACCGTCCGTTTATCAGATTGATTTTCCACTCCCAAACACTGGCACTGGCGCACACTGGCATAAATAAATAACATTTGCTGCGGTGATGAAAGTGCAGCACATGCCTATGATAAGGGACCGTTGGTCCGAAAACGCGTAAGGCGGAGTTGTGTTTGATTCCCATGGCTTCAATCAAGTAAAACTTTTCTACACTTTCATCACCGCAGCAAGTGTTATTTATTTATGCCAGTGTGCGGCCAGCGCCAGTGTTTGGGGAGTGGAAAATCGTATTTGATTTTACAGTGCACTTATCCTTAATACTTAGAAAAGACATGTAATATACAAAATATGCATACAAATAATGTCAGTCCTATATGTTATGGTTGCAAACATATACACACCATAATCTAATATTGATAATTTGCATGGGTTACATTCAGTGTATCCTTTGTATTCCGTGTTTCCTGATCAAAGTCTTATGATATCTCAATTGTCATTGAGATCCCAGTAACCATTTTAGACAGCGATTTAGTTTGGAGCTGTGATTTCTGTTTTGTTGTTCTACCCTCAGGTGAAATGTGTGGCATGGTTTAAGAGCGCTGGCTGTCTATGGAGATCTCTTTTCTATGTGCAAATAATGCATGTATTCGGAAAAGAACAAGGCAACATTCTGTAACATACTATTGTTATTTATTGATAATTCTTTACTGAGTATAGAAATGTTACATTGGGAAAAATATATTACATGACAGACATCGCTTAAGAATAGAGAATAAAATGATCTAGAAACAGGAAAAAAGCAAGAGAATGATGTCTATGTAGAAACAGGAAATAAAGGAAATGCCACAAGGATAAAAATGTTTAATTGTGTAACAATCCTTTAAAAAAAATACTTCCTTTTAGAACAAGCATAAAACATTTATATACAGTATGTTTTATTTAACTTTGATTAAAATGAGAAGCTTTGAATTCTACTCTTAAATTTTGATGAAACTAAAATAACTAACAAACATTTCTAGCCGGATGCTAGAAAAGAGTGAAGGATGAGAATATAGAAAGTGAAATTTGTGAAAGTGAAACACATGGTATAATGTAGTGAAGGAAACCTGCAAAAGTAGAGATGGATGAATTTCAGAAAGTTCGTCCGTTTTTGGTCAAATGGGAGTCAAATAGTTTGAAAAGATCAAATGAAATACAATTAAAATATCAATGGTAATTTAATGTAATGGCTCTGGAAACCTGGGAAATGGTCTGGGGAATACTTTTGAATATCCAGAATTTTTTTTATTCTGACGCGAGGTACTTTCGAGCTCCGCCGTTTCGATTTTCGATAATTATCCCATATACGATTCGAACATTCGATAATTGATGCTATAAACAATAGAACATTCGATAATTATCCCGTAAACGATCGAACATTCGATAATTTCCCTAAACGATTTCAAACATCTATAATTATCCCATAAACGATTCGAACATTCAGTAATTATCCATATAAACGATATACCATATAATATATCCCATGAAAAATTTGAACATTCGATAATTATCCAAGACGATAGAACATTCAATAATTATCCCATAAACGATTCGAACATTCGATAATTATCCCATAAACGTTTCGAACATTCGATGATTATCCCATAAACGTTTCGAACATTCGATAATTATCCCATAAATGTTTCGAACATTCGATAATTATCCCATAAACGATTCAAACATTCAATAATTATCCTATAAACGATTCGAACATTCGATAATTATCCCATAAATGATTCGAACATTCGATGATTTTTGAATTCGTAATTATCAAAAGTTCGAAAGTCTGAGAAATCCGGTCCGGGATAGTTTGAAAAGTCCGTTCAAAATCGATAAGTTGGCTTGAACTCGAGTTTGAGTTCTAGTCCATCTCTACTGCTAAGGTACCATATGTACCTTCTAAGGGATAATGATCATTTATTGCCACCAGTAACTACAGTATATTCAAAGCAACAAATGGCAAGTAGCTGCAATGTAATCAGCAGAGTGTTTTAGTGTAGTGGTTGCTCACGTCATGGATGACTGGTCATATGGGAGATAGCCGAGTGAGGTGGCAATTCTCATATCGCAACCTTCATGGTAACAGGTACATCCCCGCTATCTATTCAAATGACAAAATTGGTAGCATGGGTCACAGCACAACTACCATAGAGGCTACTGCTGTGTTGAACTATCCCCAATGAATGCAATTCACGTCACACTGTCCTTAGGTTGAGTGAACGAGATATGTGAACTAGAGATGAGCAGATTCATTCGGTTCATCTACAGAATCACCTTATAGAAAGTTTTAATAATGAGAAATAAATTGCGATATTCTAAGGTCCCAGCAATCACAGGTATTAAAAGGAATGTCCACCCTAACTTAGACATCATTTAGGTTAGTAGTAGAGAATTGTGTTAACTTTTGATGAACGTAGAGACATCTTGGATATAAAAAAAATACCTTTTATTGGCTAACTAAAATGATTTTATTTACATATGCATTTGGGCATGAAAACATCTGGTAATGTCAGAAACTCTTTGTTCTAGTACGTACACAATAGTGTGCTTTACAAGATTCAGTATTGTACAATGCCTGAAAAAGAAGCCTAAGTGCTTTTGAAATTTGGATTTTCAATATTTTAGTAGCCAATAATAGGTATTATTTCATTTAAGTTACACTTTTAATCTGCCCCAGCATGAGGAATTCATACTTAGTTCACGAACCACCTCTGCTTCCTGTATCTGTACTCCCTCTCCACTGCAGCTACAGTCAGTGATTGGCTGTGACATCACTGTCCGCTGAGACTGACTGCCTTACCCGAAGTGCAGAGGTGCATTGGTGGATCGCGGAGCTTCCACCTAAACAAAGTCTAGGTTTAGGGGGGTGCTGCACGACATTCCCTTTAATAACCATATCTACTTTATCTCTCAGTACTCAACACAATTGTAGTTGCAAATGGCGCTCTTTATTGGAGCGAAAAACACAACATGTTTCAGACTGAGTAGTCCTTTATCAAGTGTGATAAAGGACTACTAAAGGGACTACACGTCCGAAAACTGTGTGTTTTGCTCCAATAAAGGCACCATTTGCACACTACAATTGTGTTGTGATCTAAGACCCTCTGCTTGCTGCACACATCCTCCTTTTTTAGTTACATACGTAGTGCCTAACATTTATCTCTTGTGACTAGAGATGGACCCAACCTGAACCCGACTTGACCCCAACTTTAATAGTTAGGACAACCTAACTTCTTCGAAACTATCCAAACTAAGAACTAGTTCAGTTTTTCAGTTTGTTCAGTTTTATTTTCGATAATTATTCATTAACCCTCAAAAGTATCGTTCGATTATGGTAATGCCTCAATGTACCTTTCAATTTCGGTAACCCTCGAATGTAGCCTTCGGTTTCGGTAACCCTTGAATGTATCGTTTGGTAACCTCAAATGTACCCTTCAATTTTGGTAACCTGGAATGTAGCCTTCGGTTTAGGTAACCCTCAAATGTATCATTCGGTACCCTAAATGTAGTGTTCGATTTCAATAACCCGAATGTAGCCTTCACTTTCGGTAACCTTGAATGTATAGTTCGGTTACTGTCGAATTGGCCATAGCCCCTCGAATGTAGCATGCGAATAATTTCGTGGGGAAAGACAGTAATGAAGAATCAAGATAGGTTAAAACGGAATCAAACTTGCCTCCTAAAGTTAGGGCTATCAGAAATGGAAATACGGAGAAAGTGAAGACACGAACATCGGAAAGACCAGAAGACATGACAGAGGTAGCCAAAGAGCCAAAAACATGACCCTGGAAGACTGAAGAAGGCTGAGGCTAGTGGAGAGACGATGTTGCATGAGAAGTGGCAGAACAGGAAGGTGTGACGAGCGAGGGGTGGACAGAAGGTAAGGAATATTGTCTCTGTCTCTTATAGAATGCTCCTAAATACTATTTATCATCTGAAATATAAACAAGGAAAGGTAGGGGATGTTTATCCGACTTTTTTACTTGTTAAATGTATCTGGTGGTCTGTGTGGTATTTTTTATTTAACACACAAAAACACAGACAAAATATAGTTTTACAGTGCTCACATAGGAGAGATGAGTTTTAATATCTAAAGTTTCTATCAAGCTCTGGTGCTTTTTTTAGGTTCTTAATGAGGCCTAAAGATCCCACCTCTAATAAAAGGGATTATATTTTTATTTCTATTTTATTATTAATCTAGTGGGTTGTATAAAAAACAGAAATAAGTTAAACTTTGATACTCTGTCTAATTCCACTGTTCACCTATTAGCTGGCATTGAAAGTGCCGCAATAAAATGCGATTTCGGCATTAACCGAAACCAAAGATTGTTGGGTATAGAATGGATTGTATGATAGAATGGTCACATAGAATGTTTTATTGGTATAACAGAGTCATAGACTGGTAATATGGTTTAATATGGTAACAGATCATAGACCAGTAATATGGTTTACTATGGTATAACAGGGTCATAGACGGGTAATAGGTTTAATATGGTATAACAGAGTCTAGGCCGGTAATATGGTTTAATATGGTATAACAGAGTAATAGACCGGTAATATGGTATAACAGAGTCATAGAACCAGTAATATGTTATTTATGGTATAACAGAGTCATAGGACCGGTAATATGGTTAAATGGTATAACAGAGTCATAGACCGGTAATAGGTTTAATATGGTATAACAGGGTCTAGACCGGAATTAGTTTAATATGGTATAACAGAGTCATAGACCAGTAATATGGTTTGATATGGTATAACAGAGCCATAGACCGGTAATATGGTTTAATATGGTATAACAGAGCCATAGACCGGTAATATGGTTTAATATGGTATAACAGAGTCATAGACCGGAAATATGGTTTAATATGCAGTAATATGGTTTAATATGATATAACAGGGTCATAGACCGGTAATATGGTTTAATTTGGTATAACAGAGTCATCGACCGGTAATATGGTTTAATATGGTATAACAGAGTCATAGACTGGTAATATGGTTTAATATGGTATAACAGGGTCATAGACCGGTAATATAGATTAATATGGTATTACAGATTCATAGACCGGTAATATGGTTTAATATGGTAAAACAGAGTCATAGACCGGTAATATGGTTTAATATGGTATAACAGAGTCATAGACCGGTTTTGCAGGTATAAAACGGTCATAGATTGTTTGGTATAGAATGTATTGTATGGTATAGAATGGTCATAGAATGCTTTAATATGGTATAACAGTCATTGACTGGTAATATGGTTTAATAAGGTATAACAGAGTCATAGACTGGTAATATGGTTTAATATGGTATAACAGAGTCATAGACTGGTAATATGGTTTAATATGGTAAACAAGGGCATAAACCGGTAATAGTTTAATTGGTATAACAGGGAGGTAGACCGGTTAATATGGTTTAATATGTTGATAACAGGGTCGTAGACCGGTAATATGGAAATATGGTATAACGGGGTCGCGACGGGTATATGGTTAAGGTATTTAAACAGGGTCGTAGACCGTAATATGGTTTAATTGGTATAACGGGTCATAGACGGGGTAATTGGTTTACTATGGTATAACAGGGTCATAGACCAGTAATATGGTTTATATAGTATAACAGGGTCATAGAACAGTAATATGACTTAATATAGTATAACAGGGTCATAGACCGGTAATATGATTTAATATGGTATAACAGGGTCATAGACCGGTAATATGGTTTAAAATGGTATAACAGAGGCATAGACCGGTAATATGGTTTAATATGGTAAAACAAGGGCATAAACCGGTAATATGGTTTAATATTGGTTAACAGGGTCGTAGACCGGTAATATGGTTTAATATGGTGATAACAGGGTCGTAGACCGGTAATATGGTTAAATATGGTATAACGGGGTCGTAGACGGGTAATATGGTTTAATATGGTATAACAGGGTCGTAGACGGGTAATATGGTTTATTATGGTATAACAGGGTCGTAGACCGGTAAAATGGTTTAATATGGTATAACAGGGTCATAGACGGGTATTATGGTTACTATGGTATAACAGGGTCATAGACAGTAATATGGTTTAATATAGTATAACAGGGTCATAGAACAGTAATATGATTTAATATAGTATAACAGGGTCATAGACCGGCAATATGATTTAATTGGTTACAGGGTCATAGACCGTAATTGGTTATATGGTATAACAGGGTCATAGACCGTAATATAATTTAATATGGATAACAGGTCGAGATCGGTAATATGGTTTAATATGGTATAACAGGGTCATAGACCGGTAATATGGTTTAATATGCAGTAATATGGTTTAATATGATATAACAGGGTCATAGACCGGTAATATGGTTTAATATGGTATAACAGTGTCATAGACCGGTAATATGGTTTAATATGGTATAACAGGGCCTAGACCGGTAATATGGTTTAATATGATATAACAGAGTCATAGACCGTATATGGTTTAATATAGAAAACAGAGTCATAGACGGGTATTGTTTAATATGTATAACACGTCTAAACCGGTCATATGGTTATAATATGATAACCGGTCATAGACGGGTAATATGGTGTTACTAGGTATAACAGGGTCACTAGACGCGGTAATATGTTTATTATGGTATAACAGGGTCATAGACCGGTAATATGGTTTAATATGCAGTAATATGGTTTAATATGATATAACAGGGTCATAGACCGGTAATATGGTTTAATATGCAGTAATATGGGTTTAATATGATATAACAGGGTCATAGACCGGTTATATGGTTTAATATGGTATAACAGTGTCATAGACCGGTAATATGGTTTAATGGTATAACAGGGTCATAGACCGGTAATATGGTTTATATAGAAAACAGAGTCATAGACCGGTTTTGTATGGTATAGAAGGTCAAGATTGGTATGGTATAGAATGGATTGTATGGTATAGAATGGTCATAGAATGGTTTAATATGGTATACAGAGTCATAGACTGGTAATAGGTTTAAATGTATAACAAAGTCATAGACCAGTAAATGGTTTAATATGGTATAAAGAGCCATAGACCAGGAATATGGTTTAATATGGCATAAACAGAGTCATAGACCGGTAATATGGTTTAATTGGTATAACAGAGTCATAGACCGGTAATATGGTTAATATGGTATAACAGAGTCATAGACCGTAATATGGTTTAATATGGTATAACAAGAGCCATAGACCAGTAATATGGTTTAATATGGTATAACAGAGCCTAGACCGGTATATGGTTAATATGGTATAAAAAAAAAAACAAAAATTAAAAACAAAATAAAAAAACAATCAGAGTCATACCGGTAATATGGTTTAAACATTTATAACAGTTCATAGACCGGTATATGGTTTATATGGTATAACAGGTCATAGACCGGTAATTGGTTTAATATGGTATAACCGGTCATAGACCGGTAATATGATAAAAGAGTAATAGACCGTAATATGGTTTAATATGTATATAACAGAGTCATAGATCGTAATATGGTTAATATGGTATACAGAGTCATAGACCAGTATATGGTTTAATATGGTATAACAGGGTCTAGACCGGTAATAAGTGTCAATATGGATAATACAGGGTCATAGACCGGTAATATGGTTTAATATGGTATAACGCGCCATAGACCGGTCATATGGTTTAATACCTGAGGAACGGTCATACAGTAATAATGTTTACTATGGTATAACAGGTCATAGACCGTAATATGGTTTACTATGGTATACCAGAGTCCATAGACCGGTAATATGGTTATATATGGTATAACCAGGTCATAGCCGGAATATGGTCGTGCGTAATGATTTCGGAATAACAGAGGTCATAGACGTAATTGGTTTAAATATGCAGTAATAAGGTTTTATATGAATAAAGTCATACCGTTATAGTTACAATGTAACCGGTCATAGACCGGGTAATTAGGCTTAATATGGATATAACACGGGCCATAGACGTCATTGGTTAATGATCATATGGTTTAATATGAATAACAGCAGTAGACCAGTAATATGGTTTATATGGTATAACATGCATAAGACCGTTAATATGGTTATATATGATATAACAGGGTCACAGACCGTATATGAGTTTAATATGCACTAATATGGTTTAATATGATATAACAGGGTATAGACCCGTAATATGGCTTAAATGATATAACAGGGTCATAGACCGGTAAAGATGGTTTAATATGCAGTAATATGGTTAATATGATAGAAACAGGGTCATAGCCAGTAATATGGTTGCTATGGTATAAACAGGGTCATAGACCGTTAATATGGCTAATATGATATAACAGGTCATAGAACGTAATATGGTTTTAATATCAGTAAATGGTTAATATAATATAACAGGGTCATAGACCGGTAATTATGGTTAATTGGTATAACAGGTCATAGACCGGTAATATGGTTATTATGGCTATAACAGGGTCAGTTTAGACCGGTAATATGTTTAATATGGTATAACAGGTCGTAGAGGGTAATATGGTAATTATGTATAACAGAAGTCGTAGACCGGTAATATGCTTTAATCATGGTATAACAGGCTCATGACGGGTAATGCTTTTACGAGGTATAACAGGTATAGACCGGTAAATGGTTTATTATGGTATAAACCAGGGTATAGGACGGTAATATGGTTAATATGATATAAAAGTTCATAGAACGGTAAATGGTTTAATATGCCAGTAATAATTATGGGTTTTTAATATGATATAACAGGGTCATAGACCGGTAATATGGTTTAATATGGTATAACAGGGTCATAGACCGGTAATATGGTTTAATATGGTATAACAGGGTCATAGACCAGTAATATGGCTTAATATGGTATAACAGGGTCATAGACCGGTAATATGGTTTAATATGGTATAACAGGGTCATAGACCGGTAATATGGTTTAATATGGTATAACAGAGTCATAGACCGGTAATATGGTTTAATATGGTATAAGAGAGTCATAGACCGGTAATATGGTTTAATATTGTATAACAGAGTCATAGACTGTTAATATAGTATACTATGGTAAGAGTAAGACTGATAATATGGTTTAAAATTGTATAACAGAGTCATAGACTGGTAATATGTTTTAATATGGTATAACAGAGTCATAGGGGCATATTTATAAAGCATCGTTAACATTTCACGTCCGTTTTCCCCGACCTTTCGGCATAAATCGCGTTTAACTTGATTTATTAATGTCGGGAAACGGCCGCGAAAAGTTAACGAGGCGTTAACTCTTCGTGCCGATACTTTCCTGTTACCGCCGCTTCTATTTATAAAGCGGCAGTAACTGTTTCACATTGCTAGTATCGGCTGTTTAGCTTCGCCACCTTCAAGGTGGCGAAAGCAGCCGATATTAGCCGCCCTGGGAGAACATCATCTACTTTCGATTTTCAATTTTCGAAAATCGTCTACTTTCGATTTTTGAAAATCTACTTTAGATTTTCGAAAATCGTCTAATTTCGGTTTTCGAAAATGGAATTGTCTATTTTCAAAAATCGTCTACATCCGATCTTTAATTTTCAATTTACGAAAATTGTCTACTTTCGATTATCAAAAATTGTCTACTTTCTATTTTCAAAAATCGTCTACTTTCGATTTTCGAAAATCGACTACTTTTGATTATTGGTTTTGTCTACTTTCAATTTTCGAAAATCGTCTACTTTCGATTTTTGAAAATCGGCTACTTTCGATTTTCGAAAATCAACTACTTTAGATTTTCGAAAATCGGGTACATTCGATTTTCGAAAAGCGTCTACTTTCTATTTTCGAAAAGCGTCTACTTTCTATTTTCGGTTTTCGAAAATCGTCTACTTTCGATTTTTGGTTTTCGAAAATTGTCTACTTTCGATTTTCGAAAATCGCCTACTTTCGATTTTCGAATATCGTCTATTTTCGATTTTTGATTCTCGAAAATCGTCTACTTTCGATTTTTGAAAATCGTCTACTTTCGATTTTCGAAAATCGTCTACTTTCAAAAACCGTCTATTTTAGAAGATTGTCTACTTTCGATTTTCGAAAATCGTCTACTTTCAATTTTCGATTTTTAAAAATCGTCTTTTGATTTTCGAAAATCATCTACTTTCAAAAATCGTCTACTTTCGATATTCAAAAATCATCTACTTTCGATTTTTAAAAATCGTCTTTTGATGTTCGATTTTTGAAAATTATCTACTTTTGTCTACTTTAAATTTCAGAAAATCGTCTATTTTTTATTTTTGGTTTTCGAAAATTGTCAACTTTTGATTTTCGAAAAATCGTTTCTATTTCTAAAAATGTTTACCTATATTACTTGAGTATAAACGAGGTTTTTAGGTTTAAAATTAACTAAAAAACTTGACTCGGATTATACTCGAGTCACCAAGGAACTACCTTCAATCCAGAGGCAGCCGCGAGTCTGGCCGGCACTGTTCCCAGTAGTTCTTCACGGTGTGCGATGACGTCAATCACGCCGCTGGCGGGAGATGACGTCCATCCGCAGCCGTCGAAGAGCAGTAATGGGAAACTGCCGGTCGGACTCGCGGCTGCTTCTGGATTGCAGAGAGAGGAAGATGAAGACCAGGTACGGTAAGTGAAGCTGGGGGGGGACTGGGGGGAGGGCTGGGGTACTGGGGGGAGGGCTGGGGGGACAGTATGCCAGATACAGCAACTTTTAACTGGTGGTCAGAATTGAGGAGCTATAAACAGTGCAGTTCTTCTCATAACTAAGGGGAAATTGGATATGGCATTAGAAGAGACAGGATTTTCCTTTGTACAACAGTTTTAAAAAAAATCTACAGTGGGAAAGGTATTAGGGTGGGGACAGTATGCCTACAGTAACATCCCAATACTTTCTACTATAGGGTGGTTGGAAACTACAACCCAGCAAACCAAGCATGCTGGGAGTTGTAGTTTCCAAACATCTAAGGGACAGGTATTATGGTTACTGTATACCCGCGGCTATACTCGGGTCAATCATGGTTTCTAATTTTGGAGGCAAAATGATACACTCGGTTGATACTCGAGTCGGCTTATACTCGGGTATATACGGTACTGTCAATTTGCAAAAATCGTCTATTTCAAAAATAGGTCATCTCGATTTTCAAAAATCGTCTATTTCGAAAATCGGCTACTTCGGCGTTTCGTGAAATTGCGGAGTTCACAATTTTTGTTGGGACTTCGAAACCCCCTCCCTTTCCAGATTTTCGATTCGAAACTGGGTTCTAATCGAACCCACATACATCTTTAGTGCACAGTACGTCTGGTATATAATGGACATGGCACCCACGTCCTATCTTATCTATCCCTCTCCTTCTCTCATATATCGACATGTAGTTATATTATTTATATCCATCTATAATTATTATAACTTTATTTACTTTGTCCGTTACAGTCTCCCCAGGAGAAAAAAGAGGCATGGAGCGGATAGCCGAGGATACATTTCTCTGGTAATATACACAAAGAAATATATTCATTTAACATTTCATTTTTGAAAAGTTTTCATTCGCTGGTCAGACCCTCGGTCCTTTTATTTATCAGCTTGTAAGGGCATCTCCACCCTCTAATAATTAGTTATATAATGTAGGGCATTGCCTGCACCCCAACCCAACCGCTATAGTTAAGATTGTTAAAAAAGATTGGTGTATATATATAATTATTTACATCTCTGTATCTATTATATTTCTGGTAATTTATTAAAAATGAAACAAACTATTTCTCTTTCCTAGCACCAAGAGCCGGGCCTATCTTCTATGTCGGAAGTAAGTAGAAATTAAATTGTAACAAAACAAATAAGTATATTCCGGTACATGTACAAATAAAGAAAATAAATTGTAGAGTTTTATATCATACCTGATCTACCTGTGTTTCCACCTTCATATTTTTAAGATCTAATTTGTTCTACAATTTTTACTATAAATGAAAGGCTGTGTGGATGATCCTGACTTTGGTACCTTGTAGATATTCAATGTTAAGATTCTAAAGGTGCCCATACATCTATAAGATTTTACTATTCACCCGACCGAGCGCCACCCGATGTTCCTCGATCCTGCTGGAACCGTCTCTTCCGATCTTAAATTTGACCGACATGCGATCGCAAAAGAATGGGATTTTGCGATCGCATGTCGGCCGAATATAGAGCGGGAGAAGCGGTTCCGGCAGCATCGATGAACATCGGGTGAGCGCTCGGTCGGGTAAGTAAAATCTTATAGATTTAGGTGCACCTTTAGTCTTCACTAATTTAAGGAGATAAATGATAAATAATTACTGATGGTACCAGTACATTAGCCCATCAGATTATTTCTTTACTCCCATAACTATATGTTCATAGACAATTTATATGAAAAATGTATAACTTTTTTTTCCTTTTTTTATAAGGACACCATAATGCCAAGGATCACATAATATGCAAGGTATTATATGTCACATCAATTCATAAAATCCTAGTAGTAGGCAAGTCTGGTGTACATCAGAAGTGCTAATTGCTAATAACTTCCTTTTGCCCACTTACGTTTGCACACCGGTACAATGAATTTAGTGCTGTGTATTTCAACACGTACAGACACTTTTATCTACAATCGATCAAACTCATGTCTCAGAACTTCTCTAATTTTCATTATACTGTTTTTGAATAAGATTGGCAATAGGCCTATTTATTAAACCTGTTATTACTACTTAATTATTCTTAACTTAATTACATCAGTTGGAATTGTCACAAGAGTAACGTGGTAAGCGATTCAAAAATGCTTCCAGTGTTTCCGATGTTGTAGATGGCAAAAGAAGGTAAGACCATTTCTTATCTCAATCCCTGTAGTTTGAACATATAATGTAATTGTACACATTTTAATTACTAGGAATATTTATACTATTAAAACTGGAACTATTTTGTTATGTGACATTACAATATCTTATTATGTTACTATACCCTGTTAGAACATGTTCCGTTTCATTTATCAAATATGTAACACGGCTTTTTTTTTTACTTTAAGAAAACCCCATCGGAAATGGAAGGCAAAGTAAGTAAAAGACAATAGTAAATAGTAAAGAGTAGCAATAATAGAAATTGCAGTTCATTATTTTACTTTGAAAAGTTTTTCTTTTAGAAACGGATATATCTAAAACCTGGAACCTTATTATTATGCCGGTATCCTTCCCACTAACTGGGTATCCGAATAGCCGACTGAACTATGTGCTTGGCTACAGACTATAAGCGCTAGGCCAGACTAACACGATTTTCACTTGTTTGCACACACAGTATCACATGTGATTTTGGTTAGAATGGAAATCGCTGGAAAGCAAAAATTCACGATATTTCAATGCGCAGTGTTTTACAGTTGTGCGATCACCCTTTTTTGCGAATGCTATTTCCATAATGGAAATAGCAAATTGCAGCACAACACACGAGCAACGCATGACAAAGCACCAGAATCACACACACAATTGTATGTGATAACATGCGCTTCGGTGCGTTGTAGTGTGGCCTCAGCCTTAGGGATAGGCCCCACTAATGCATTTTTAGCACGTTTGTGCACGCGCCACCAATTTTTTACACAAACACATGCGTTTTTATAATATTAAATTACAAAAACGCATGCGTAAATGCGGCACAACATGCGACAACGCATAGAAATCGCACACACAATCGTATGCAATAACGCTCCTGATTCGGTGTATTGTAGTGGGGCCTCAGCCTAAGTGTATCTTTTTATTGAAAATTAATAATATTTCTTATTTCTTAAGGAAATTCAGACATCGGACCTGGAAATTATCCAACCAGTAAGTAAATATAGTATAAATTATATAGTAATAGTTGGTATTTAGAAACATAGATTAAACACTAGAAACTAATATAGCCAAAAACGCGAACCTCTAATTATCATCCGGCATTTCCTTCCCCACTAACTGGATATAGAATAATAAACTGAACAAAGGTCTCTTGACTATAAATTAACATTTATTAATAATGATACATTTTATTCTTTAGGAAATCCTGACATCTGACAAGGAAATGGTTCATAAGTAAGTAAAAATTAATACAAGTCATAGTAGATTAATTGTATTAGAAAATATGGTTAGCACAATAGAATATAATATATCCCGGGATTGAGAACTCGAGTTCTAGTTGGATTTTATGAGTTCGTACGAACTCGGACTTTTCTGGACTCTTCAACTACAACTCGGACTTATTTTCGTATTAATCCAATTTTCAAATTAACCCCCGAATATGGCGTTCGGTGACCCTAACATTCGGCGAATAACCCTCAAATTTAGCGCTCCATAACCCTATAATGTGTGGCGTTCGATAATCGACTCGTGTAGCATTCGCTAAACCACAAATCGCCCATAACCCTCAAATGTCGAGTTCCTAACCCTCAATTTCAGCCTTGAAACTTCAATTTGGTGTTGCTCAAAATATAAACATGGGAAAGTTAGATTCAAACAAGTTTTGGTGATATGTATGTGTTTCTCCAGACATTTCCAGAGCCATGTACAGTAAGTTTACCATTGTTATTTAACCGTAATTTATTAGAACTTTGCAAACTATTTGTCCCCATTGACTTTAATGGGGCCGTTTTCAAACTATCGAACAGTTTCTAATCCAACCTAATAGAACTTCATTGTTTCGTCATTTCTTCCCCATGAAACGGACCTTAGCTCAATAAATATATCATAAATAAATAAATAAAATAGAATAGATTTTGTTTTATGGTTATTTAGAAACATTGATTAGAACACTAAAAACTACATATAGCTAAACCTAGTTTTCCTTTAAATTGATTAAAAAAAGGATCATTTGTAGCAATCGATTAAAATATTACCTATTTCCTTATTTGATTTATTTCCTTTATTTTGTTTTCTTTGGATTTTTCTGAAAAAACTGATTTTTTTTTTTTTCTACTTTAGGGAATTCAAGTGCCTGATATTTTGGAATTTCCATGGAGGCTTGAGTAAGTAAAGACAAATGTTATCATCATTTTCCCTTTACAGAGTTAAATCTTGAATGGTTAAGATTAGTCTTTTTTTTTAACGCAAACATAAGCGATATCCATGTGCTGATATTGCAAAGAAATTGTAATTTGATCTCTGACACTATGGCATGACATCATCACTCTTACTTTATGTCATAAAATAATACAAGGCACAGAGTCTTGACCCATCACGTAGTTTACTATAATACATGTTATGTTTATTTTTTGTTTGTTTTTTAGGATCCCCAAGATTTACTTAAAAGTCTAAAACTAATCGGAAAAGGGGCATTTGGAAGAGTATACAAAGTAAGTTTTATATGGTAACAAGTTCAATGCTGTATCTAATTTAAAGTCTTTATTTGTAGCACAATTGTGAATAATTCCAATAACTCCCTATCGGTTATTGGTAAAATAATTACGGGATATATTATCTTAAACAGCAATGTTTTTTGTATCATAGTGCAAATGTTTTATATATAATAATCATGAGTAATCTTTTCTGTTACAGTGAGATTGAAAGATCAGTCATTCAACTTTGGCTGAATGTGAAAGTGTTAAATCACACACGTAAGTTACCTTCGTTTACTATTATCACAAAGACCTCATACATTTCGTTTTTCATAAGGCCAATCATTTAGGAAACTTAATCAACTTGTGTTTTTTTTTTAAAGTACAATCGACAATGTACATTAGAAGAGTATGCTTTCCTTCGCAAATGCACATCACAATAATATTGTGCATTTTGTAAATGCGTTTATTGAAGTCACCCAAGTAAACAACATTTATGGGTAAGAATGCTTTTTGATGTACTTGGTTAATATAATACTATTAAGTGATTGAGTAATCTCACTTCTAACATACATATATAAGATTATAGCAGACTAAATTTCATTATGAAAATGTAGCATTTAATCACTTAAGCCTGGAGCATACTTTTCTGCTTTGTAGAAGATACTTGATACTGGACACATTCCAATGCCTGTAACCTGTTATAAATTCCTGTATCATTGGGATAACTGACCAATCCATGGGCAGACAATTTGGCTGGGTACACACCATAAGATATTTTATCGATCAACATTCATTTCTTATACATACAGAAATCTGCTCACAAACTTATATATTTATTTATATTGCAGATAATCCTGGAATATTGTGGAGGAGGCTCTCTGAATGACCTCCATCGCCTTTCACTTTTTCAAAGATAGATATTTCTATAACACTGGATACCAGTACATTGCAAAAAAAATACTGCAGGTAAGGCTATAAAACTGTGTTTTTTTTTTTTTTATATATAGAAATGTAAAATATTTAAAAATATATTCAATTAGAAACTTGAAATATAATTTGAAAATAAATTAAGCTGCTCTTGGCCCTAAATAAGATGTTTAATCCAAAATGAAGGAAGCAGTTTCTTTGTGCTGGCGTTCTTTAATAAAAAACGATATGGGGGTCAGAGATATATAATCCTACCTCTCTATTTTAAAAAAGTTTTAATTTTACAGGTAGTTGCCCTAAAGGGGAAAACGTATATTCTATTAAGGCTTATATATGGGGCTAGATAGAAGACGATCATCACTTTGAGAAATCTCAGTTATATAAACAATATAAACCGTTTATCCTGGGAAAGATCATTCAACAGAGACCAATAATAGTTATTCAGGTATTCAATGAAAATTAATATAGATACAGAAAATAAAATGTTTATCATTCCCAGGATTGATGTGACCGCACAAAGATACATCCCCTCCCCCCCCCCCCCCCCCCCTCCCCCCAACGAGACATAAAGGGACTGCCGAACCATCCTTCTTACACAGATGGCGGTTCAGAGTTAAAATAGGTAAGGGAACCTCCTGGTCTTTTAAATGAGCCTATAAGAAGCTACGGTTTAATTATACCCTGTAAATTAAAGAAGGATTAAAGACTCAAATTTATCCAAATTGCTCGAAATGTCAAAAAAGTTTCGGTTTTTCCGATCGGCCCACTCAAAATTCCTTGTCGAACAGTTTTATGGAAAAATCCAAGATTTTTTTTTTCCGCCAGGCGGAAATTTTTACACTTGGATTTCTGTCGTTGCACTCGGAGCGGAAATCCGTTCGCAGAAGAACCATTGGCCATGTAGCTGTAGTCACTGCATTATATATGTGTGGGCGTGCAAGGAAAAATACATTACATCCATCAGTAGGCTGACTGTGCCCAGAATCTTATTGTTTGAGTTAGATTGTCAGCTTTCTCATTTGGGATTTATCTATTTACCGTATTTCACTGCGATGTTCCCTTAATGAGAAAATACAAAATTTCATAATTTAATTTGTCCAGTTTCAGTTGATTTTGGTTTGGCCCAAAACAATTTATAGGACCGGCAGATCGAGCCAATGAACTCAAGGGCACTTTGACTTATAATGGCACCAAGACGTGATGGCCCCCCTACTTTGTAATAAAGGGAACCCTATAATGTATAAAGGTAGTTCTGATTTAATCATTATATTGTCACATAGTTATTCTCTCTCTTTGTTTTTTTATAATTGGTAGGGTAAAGAATTATTGATAGAAAATAATAATTTCAATATATTAACATTCAGGGCTGCGGCCCCACAAGCAGTGCGCGAAGGCATGCGGGATGCTGCAGTCACGCTCCGTGTACAGTGCGCTTCATGGTAATGCCAACACTATCGGAGTCAATGCGATACGGAGCAAACAATGGGGTGATACGCATGTGCTCCGATTGGATATGGGATGTGGGCATGTAGTGGGGGCACTGAAATTAGCTACATTTTAATCAGAATAAGGATTTATTTTTTTCATTGGGGTCCATGTGTGGGAGACTGGGATCTTCCTAGATCAGATTCTAATATTTTCTTTATATTTCTTTTTCCCAATGTGACATCTGGTCCTTTGGAATTGTGCAGATTGAAATGGCTGAAGGATTACCACGTAAGTAAAACTCACTATTGTCACAGTTGAACCAAGGCTCTCATCACATATCCTGTGTGGATGTGTGTTCTACTTCCTTTTAAGGAGGGCAAATCTATCGTTTGTCCAGGCTGACCGGTCACAAGTGTCGATTATTTATCGATTATTTATTTCCGGCTTTGCTGTTTCTCATGTGTTTTTGTTTTTCATTCTTTAGCACATTACGGTTGTTTCCCGGATACAGTAGCACTGAATGTTCGAACAGCGGAAAGTCCAACACTGAAGTCTCCATCAGCTTGGTGAGTTATTTTTGTAGTGTAAAACCCTTTAACCCTTATTGTAAACTGTCTATTTGATATTTAGAGTCTGCAATAAAAATTAATAAATGGAATTTAGCCATTAGAGTTTAATAGGGAATATTTTATCTCCAGGTCTAAAGAATTACACAGTTTCCTAAATCTGTGTCTAACGAAAAATCCAGACAAAAGACCCCGGGAAGAACAATTAATTCAGCACAGATTCGTACAGGAACAGCAAAGGGGACGCTATGTAAGACAGGAGATGGTCGAGCTCATGAAGACCAAACATCAAATGGAAGGTTTGATATTTATTAGAAATATTTCAGAATATAAATAAGATGCTAATAAAATAGGGTAACAGAAAAGAATGTGATAGTCCATCTCTTAGATGGAAATAAAACCTGTAACTACCCCCTGTGCTGTACAGTCAACCCAGGATGGGAGCTATAACTTTCAAGTCCTATATCTGATAAATTCCCAGGAGTAAAACTTTTACTTTCTTAAACATTTTTTTTTACCCTGTTACTTTCTGTTTGACCAAAAGTGCATATGGTTTTATAAATACAGTAGGGTTTATAGAGTTATGGTATCTCCAGTAAGTCCTAAAATTTTAAACTGTAACTTCAGTACAGTACAATGTAGCAAACTGATACTAACAATGCCAATCTTATATGTTGTAGCATTAAATGAAGATAAAAATAAAAAAATCAAAGGGGGAAGTATCCCAAAACTCAGATGCCCCCTCAGGATCCAGACAGAGGCCCATCAGGATCCAGGCAGAGGCCCATCAGGATCCAGACAGAGGCCTGTCAGGATCCAGACAGAGTCCCATCAAGATCCAGATGGACGACTATTAAGATCCAGACGGACGCCAATCAAGATCCAGACGGATGCCCATCGAGTTCCAGATGGATGCCCATCGAGATCCAGGCACAGGCCCATCAGGATCCAGGCGCAGGCCCATCTGTATCCAGGCGCATGCCTATTAGGATCCAGACGCAGGCCCATCAGGATCCAGATGCAGAGGCCCATCAGGATCCAGACACAGGCCCATCAGGATCCAGACGCAGGCCCATCAGAATCCAGATACAGGCCCATCAGGATCCAGACGCAGGCTCATCAGGATACAGAAGCAGGCAAACCAGGGTCCAGACGCAGGCCCATCAGGGTCCCAACGCAGGCCCATCAGGATCCCAACACAGGCTTAACAGGATCCAGATGCACTCCCATCAGGATCCAGACAGAGGGCCATCAAAATCTGAAATTACGTTCGTTGAGATCTAGACGGACACCCATCGAGATCCAGATGGATCCAGAATTGTTGCTGTTGTCTTGCCATCTGGTTAGTATTTGGATAGTACTGGGTAATTGTGTTTCCTAGGCTCCTATACAGATTGTCGTAGTAATGAACAAAAATACTATAGTTTTAGAATTATACCGCACAGAGCCATTGAAATGTTATTGTGAGCTATGGTTTCTGGTCTGTTTTATTGCTCTGTGTATTCTATAAATCACTTTTATTTATCTCTATAGAGGGACTGGCGATAAGACAGCAATAAAATGGGAATATGACTTGGACGTCTTCAAGAACTACATTTCAAGTCCAGTTGATCTAATTGAATACAACAGATATGACTTGGATGTTCACTAATATTCTGTTTTGTTTGTATGTATATAGGCTATGCAGCGCGTAAGATGTAAAAGAAGAGGGAAAAAAGAGGAGTGGCGCCCCCTGGTTCTGGAGGGGGTGGGTGGGATTTGTTGGAGTTGGGCTGTTCTGGACCTTGTGGGAGGGAGTTTAAGTTGATCCAGGGATTTATTTCCGATTGCCATTTGGAGTCAGGAAGGAATTTTTTCCCTTTCAGACCATGTTTCCTCTAAGCTGTCTGTTTGTGCACGTGCACACAACTAAACAAATGCACACAAATATCTGCTGGAATAAAAGCACTGCACAAAATCTGCGCACACAATGGATGTTAAAGGGAACATCGCCAGATTGGGTTTTTCACCTTCCTCTGGATCAACTGGGGGGTAAAGCCAAATAATTTTTTTTGTACATTTTATGGTTGTTTTGTCTGTTTATTGCAAGACCCTTGACATTATTATATACTGCCACATGCAAGAGGTATTTTCTCAGACCTATGAATGGTGGTCCTGGTACCCTAACTCTACACCGAGACCTGTACTGGGGCAAGTGAATTTTATTATTGAGTTTTTATTTATATTGATTAATAATCGTGTAGCTTCCGGAACCTAAACTGCTGAGCCTATCACACTGGGTATGTGGGGCCCGTCTTTAGCATCAACTGACTATTGTCAGTGTTTAACAACATCATAGTGGAGGGATAACGGTTTATAATGTGACCCACCTACCATGGCTCACTTTCCATTTTATCACTATCTTGAAATAAAGTGGTAAATCACATATTTTTTTAAATTAATAGAAAACATACAGGGAGATTCAATAAAAGTTCTTATCGTTTAAAATGGTGCTAATTTTGTCCCAACCAATCAGATCTTATTTAACTTTTTAACGCTAACATCTGATTAGTTGTGGCAAAATTAGCACCATTTTTAAAGACAAGAACTTTTATTGAATAACCCTGATACTTTCCCTTTAATCGCTTTAAAAAGATATTGCAAATCCCTTTAAAGAAAAACTGCACCCTGATAATGACATCTTTTGGAAAGAATGACCCCTTTAAAATATGTTGAGATATCTTACATTGTCCTCTGAAATTATTAGCTTATGTCTGTTATACCCCTGTATGCCTTGTGGAAACTAAAGTTTCAGTACAAATCTGTCGAAGATAACAGACAGAATCTGCAAGACAGATGGCAGGACAATCAGTTCCAATCGTTCTCCCTATATAAAGTATAGAGAGAACGTTAGTGACCGCCATACTCCCTATATAAAGTATAGGGAGAACGTTAGTGACCACCATACTCCCTATATAAAGTATATATAAAGTATAGGGAAAACGTTAGTGACCGCCATACTCCCTATATAAAGTATATATATGGTATGGGGAGAACGTTAGTGACCGCCATACTCCCTATATAAAGTATATATATGGTATGGGAGAACGTTAGTGACCGCCATACTCCCTATATAAAGTATATAAAGTACAGGGAGAAAGTTAGTGACCGCCATACTCCCTATATTAAAAATATATATAAAGTATAGGGAACGTTAGTGACCACCTTTCTCCTTATATAAAGTATAATAGAAAGTATAGGGAGACGTTAGATGACCTCCTCTCTATATAAAGTATAATATAGAAGTGTAGAGGGAACGTTGGCGCGCACGTACTCCCTAATAAAGTATGTATAATAAGTATAGGGAGAACGTTAGTGACCGCAAACTCCCTATATAAAGTATATAGAAGTATAGGGAGAACGTTTAGTGACCACCTTTCTCCTTATATAAAGTATATAGAAAGTATAGGGAGAACGTTAGTGACCTCCATCCTATATAAAGTATATATAAAGTGTAGGGAGATCGTTAGTAGGACCGCCATACTCCCATATAAAGTATATATAAGTGTAGGAGATCGGTAGCCGACCGCATACTCCCTATATAAGTATATATAAAGTGTAGGAGAACGTGTGACGCGCATAATCCCTTATAAAGTATTATAAAGTATAGGGAGAACGTAGCCATACCCCTATAAAAAGTATAATAAATATAAGAGAACGTTGTGACCGCAATACTCCTATATAAAGTATATAAAAGTATAGGGAGAACGTTAGTGACCACCTTTCTCCTTATATAAAGTATATAGAAAGTATAGGGGAACGTTAGTGACCTCCATCCCTATATAAAGTATATATAAAGGTAGGGAGATCGTTAGTGACCGCCATACTCCCTATATAAAAGTAATATAAAGTGTAGGGAGATCGTTAGCGACCGCCATACTCCCTATATAAAGTATATAAAGTGTAGGAGAAGTAGTGACTGCCATTAATCCCATATATAAAGTATATATAAAGTATAGGAGAACGTTAGCCATACTCCCTATAAAAGTATATATAAAGTATAAGGAGAACGTTAGTGACCGCAATACTCCCTATATAAAGTATATAGAAAGTATAGGGAGAACGTAGTGACCACCTTTCTCCTTAATAAAGTATATAGAAAGTATAGGGGAGAACGGTAGTGACCTCCATTCCCTATATAAAGTATATATAAAGTGTAGGGAGATCGTTAGTGACCGCCATACTCCCTATATAAAGTATTATAAAGTGTAGGGAGATCGTTAGCGACCGCCATTAATCCTATTAAAGTATATATAAAGTGTAGGGAGAACGTAGTGACTGCATAACCCTATATAAAGTATAATAAAGTATAGGGAGAACGTTTAGCCATACTCCCTATAAAAAGTATAGATAAAGATAAGGAGAACGTTAGTGACCGCAATACTCCCTATATAAAGTATATAGAAAGTATAGGGAGAACGTAGTGACCACCTTTCTCCTTAATAAAGTATAGAGAAAGTATAGGGAGACGTTAGTGACCTCCATTCCCTATATAAAGTATATATAAAGTGTAGGGAGATCGTTAGTGACCGCCATACTCCCTATATAAAGTATATATAAAGTAGTAGGAGATCGTTAGCGACCGCCATACTCCCTATATAAAGTATTATATAAAGTGTAGGGAGAACGTTAGCGACCGCCATACTCCCTATATAAAGTATATATAAAGTATAGGGAGAACGTTAGTGACTGCCATACTCCCTATACTTTATATATACTTTATATAGGGAGTATGGCAGTTACTGGCCCATAACGCCTTTAGCAGTTAGGTGGCTTCTATTTTAAACACTTGTACACAGCTAGCATAAATGGTCAGCCAGGCAGTTGACGAACAACCACCTCAATACAATTATTAATGTGTTTGGGCTCCCCCAGATATTGTTTGGTGGTTGACTTGCCAGTTATAAACAATGCACCACAAGGGCCTCCCAGAAACTCCCCTCCTTTATATAGGTTAACCAGTTGAAAAAAATTTATCTTCTGCATGCTGTGTGAAGGTCTCATTGATCCAGGTCATGGTATATCTGTTGTATTCACTTAGATCAACTGAAACTTGAAGTTTCAGTTCTTAAAAAAAGAAAAAGTTTTTCGGCTAGTTCACGACTGCTTCTCCTATTCAAATGAACTTGCAATTATGCTTCCCTGAAAATCCCAATTGTATTACAATGCTGTTTTACACCTTACTCTGGGCGTTCTATACACCTCTTAGCCACTATCTAATCAACCCATACCTGGCTGTGATATGCTAATTGGGATTTTCCAGGGTACATAATTGCCCACAGATTCTTGTACAAGTCATTCTGAATTGAGAAAGCCAGTCGGATGACTAGCGAAACGTCTTCAAGAACTACATTCAAGTCCAGTTGATCTATATTGAATACAACAGATAACGGTTCTGCATGTTTCTCTCTCAAAACAGACAAGCCTGAACCTGTGCAAACAGGTATATTATAGAAGAAAAAAAGGGTTTTGGATACAAACTTGTCAAATTAAAATACGAAGTCTACAAGTGGTTTCATCAAACATCAAACGAAAGAAAATTGGTAGGTAGGAAATGACTCGTCCTTAATACTCAATCCAACCCTACCTATGCCCAAGGTGGTACGTACTTTATTTTTTTAAAGTGGTTTTAATTAGAAAAAAAGCCTTTTAGAGTAGTAGTGGAATACTGGCAAGTTTCTATGTCTTCTTGTTTGAACTGTGTTTTCAAGGTCCAGCTTACAGGAGAATTAAAGTTCCAGAGAACATGTGTCCCAATTGACGAGCACACTCAAAACATACAACAAGCTGTGTCTCACTGGGGTTGTACTGGGTGACTTTAGGAAAGTAGCTGTGCGGTAAAGGGGTCAGAGCTCTTTAATCCACCTTAGCTGGGTCATACCCAGCTAGATGTATGCAGTACATGACATGCTCTGTAGTGCTCCACTGACCAAAACAGGAAGGTTGCACCCTTGACTTACACTAGAAGCTAATAGCCAAACATATACAGCACAGGGATCACTCCTTTTCGCTGACGCGAAGGGGAATTTCATGGATCTTCTATCAAACGCAATCAATCCTACTTTCCGTCACCAACAATTAATAATAATTTCTACATAAAAAAAGCCATATTTGCATTGTATTTAGCTAAAGAGGGTATTGTAAGAAACACAAAAAAACCGGATATTCAATAAATGTCTTATTGTTAAAGTGGTGCTAATTTTGCCCCAAACCAGTCAGATCTGTATTTAACTTTGACAGCTGATTGTTTGGTAAAAGTTGTAAAAGTTTGGTAAAGTTGGGGAACATTTTAAAAGGCACTTCATGTCTTGCTAACATCAGGCTCTTGCCCCTATCCCAGACAGAGATTGATAGGCTTTTAGTGAAACCCATCAATTTTTGATTATATTCGTGGAGTAGCCTATGTAGACAATCATAACGCCCTTTTTGTATGGAGGATCAGGACGTTAGTCTTGCAAACGGAGTTTAAAAGCATGGCGGATCAACAGTGCAGGTAAGATTTTGTTTTTCTGACCCATCAGCCATTATATCTTTTGGAGGAATAATGAAATAAAAAAATAATATCTATCTCTGCTATCTATCTATCTATCGCTATTATCTATCTATCTATCTATCTATCTATCTATCTATCTATCTATCTATCTATCTATCTATCGCTATTATCTATCTATCTCTATTATCTATCTATCTCTGCTATGTATCTATCTATCTGTCTCTGCTATCTATATATCTATCTATCTCTGCTATGTATCTATCTATCTCTGCTATCTATATATCTATCTAACTCAATTTTTCCATTTTGTAATAATGGCACAGGCACCCAATGTGATACCATTTAGCATTTGCACTACATAGTGCAGAAACTAACACCTTTTAAATTGTCGTAAACTCTGCTCACCTTAAACGGCATGTCCACCCCCAAAACTATAATCCCCCCTAAACTACTGGCCCCACCATGTAGTGTAGTTTAATCCTTACCTCACATCCCAGCTCCATATGGTTCTCCTGTAGTCCCCCCCCCAAAGTCCCAAAAACTGCCCAACCCAGCGGCAGCTCAATTGCCGAAGGGATTTGCCGCCTTTTTTTTTTTTTAAAAACAGACACTAATGTGCCGCCATGAGCAACTGTTTCAAGTTGCGTCATGGTAGGAGCGGCGCTGCCTCCATTCCCTATATAAAGTATATATAAAGTGTAGGGAGATCATTATGAATTTGGTGCTAAACAGATCATCGAACGATAATATGGTTTATATGTATAACAGGAGTCAAGACCAGTAATAGGTTTAATTTGGTATAACAGGGTCATAGACCGGTTAATATAGATACTATGTAAACAGCTCCATAGACCGGTAATATGGTTTAATATGGTTAAACCAGAGTCAATTAGACCGGTAATATGGTAATCTGGTATTAACAGTCATTAGACCGGTTGTGGCATGGGTATAGAACGGTCAAGATTTTTGGTAAGAATGGAAATTGTCTGATAGAATGTAATATGAATGGTTTAAATATGGTTATCGTTATAACAGTCATTACTGGTAATAGTGTAATATGGTATAACAGAGTATAGAATGGTAATGGTTTATATGGTTATAACAGAGTCATAAGACCGGTTATATGGTTAATAGGTAAACAGAGTCATAGACTGAATATGGTTTTAAATATGGTAAAACAAGGGCATAAAACGGTTAATAGGTTTTTGTTTTAAATATGGTATAACAGGGCGTAGGACCGTTAATTATGGTTTAATATGTTATAACAGGGCGTAGACCGGTAATATGGTTAAATATGGTATAACGGGGTCGTTAGGAGAGGTTAATATGGTTTATTATGGATAACAGCGTCGTTAAAACCGGTAATTGGTTTAATATGAAATAACAGAGTCATAGAGGGTAATATGGTTTAATTGGTAAACAGCGTCGTAAAAACCGGTATATGGTTTAATATGGTATAACAGGGTCATAGACGGGTAATATGGTTTACTATGGTAAAAAGGGTCATATCATAGACCAGTAATATGGTTTACTATGGATAACAAGGGTCATAGACCGGTTAATATGGTTTATTATTGGGATAAAAGGGTCATAGCCGGTAATATGGTTTAATATGTGATATAACAGGGTCATAGAATGGTAATATGTTTAATATGCAGTAATATGGTTTTATTGAATACAGGGTAATAGACGTTATATTGTTTAATATGGTTTTATAACAGTGTCATAGACCGGTAATATGGTTTAATATGGATAACAGGGCCCTAGACCGGTAATATGGTTAATGTGATATACGAGTATAGCCGGTAATATGGTTAATATGGTATAACAGAGTCAAGGACCGGTAATTGGTTTATATGGTATACAGGGTATAGACCGGGTATATAGTTTACTATGGTAATAACAGGGTCATAGACCGGTTATATGGTTATAGGTTATAAACAAGTGTCATAGACCGGAATTGGTTTAATTATGGTATAAACCAGGGCCATAGACAGTAATATGGTTTATCTGGTGATAACAGAGTCAAGACGGTTAATATGGTTTAATATGGTTATAACAGAGTATAGAACTTGGCATATGGTTTAATATGGTATAACCGGGTTCATAGACGGGTGGTAAGATAGTTTATATGGTTTTATAAACAGGGTCATCGACTGGGTTAATATGGTTTGAATGGATATAACAGAGCCATAGGACCGGTTAATAGGTTTCATATGGTTATACCAGAGCCCTAGACCGGTAATATGTTAATATGGTATACAGAGTTCATAGGACCGATAAATCGGGTTTATCTGGTGTATAACAGAGTCAATAGACCGGACAATATGGTTTAATATGCAGTACTATGGTTTAATATGATATAAAGGGTCATAGACCGGTAATATGGTTTTTAAAATGCAGTAGTCAAGTAAAGTAAATGGTTTAATATGGTAAAACCGGGTCATAGACGGGGGATTATATGGTTTAATTGTATAACAGAGTCATCGATACCGATAATATGGGTTAATTATGGTTATAACAGAGTCATTAGACCGGTAATATAGGATTAATATGGTTTAAAAGATTCAAGACCGGTAATATGGTTAATATGGTAAAACAGAGTCAAGACCGGTAATATGGTTTATTTTTTAATATGGTATAACAGAGTCATAGACCGGTTTGGCATGGTATAGAAACGAGTCATAGATTGTTGGTATAGAATGGTTGTATGGAGAGAATGGTCATAGAATGGTTTAATATGGGATTAACAGTCAGTACTGGTAATATGGTTTCATATGGTATAACCGGGTCATAGGACTGGTAATATGGTTAATATGGTATAACAGAGTCATAGGACCCGGTTAAATGGTTATATGTTTGGTATAACAGAGTCATAGACTGGTAATATGGTTTATATGGTAAAACCAAGGGCATAAACCGGTAATATGGTTGTGTTAATATGGTATAACAGGGTGTAGACGGTAATATGGTTAAATATGTATAACGGGTCAGTAGACGGGTAATAGTTTAATATGTATAACAGGGTCGTAGACGGGTAATAATATGGTTATTATGGTTTTTAACAGGGTCGTTTTAGGACCGGTAAAAGGGTTAATATGGTGTTATAAACAGGGTATAGACGGGTAGTAATGTTTACTATGGTATAACAGGAAGTCATAGACCAGTAATATGTTTTAAGTTAGAGTTATAACAGGGTAATTAGAAACAGTAATATGATTTACTATAGTATAACAGGGCATTAGACGGCAAAAAAAAAAACAAATATGATTAATATGGTATAACAGGGTCATAGACCGGTAATTGAGTTTAATATGGTATAAACAGGGCAAAGACCGGTTAATATATATTTAATTATGAGTATAACAGGGTATAGATCGGGTAAATATGGTTTAATATGGCAGTAATATGGTTTAATATGATTATAACAGGGTCATAGACCCCGGTTAATATGTTTAATTATGGTTATAACAGGTCATAGACGGTAATAGGTTTAATATGGTATAACAGGGCCATTAGACCGGTAATAGGTTGAATATGGTTATAACAGGGCCATAGACAGGTAATAGGTTTAAGATGGTATAACAGCGTCGTAAACCGGTTAGGTAATATGTTTAATATGGGTATAACAGGTCACAGACGGGTAATATGGTTTACTATGGTATAACAGGGTCATAGACCGGTAATATGGTTATTATGGTTTATAACAGGGTCATGACCGGTAATATGGTTTATATGCAGTATATGTTAATATGATATAAAACAGGGTCATAGGACCGGGTAATATGGTTTAATATGCAAGTATAGTTTAATATGATATAACAGGGTCATAGAAATCTGGTTATAGGTTTAATATGGTATAACAGTGTCATCGACCGGTAATATGGTTTTGAATATGGTATATAACAGGGCATAGACGGTAATATGTTTAAATGATATATCAGAGTCATTAGACCGGTCATATGTTTAATATAGAATAAAGAGTCATAGGAACGGTTTTGATGTATAGATGGTCAAAGATTGTCTGGGTATAGAATGGATTGTATGGTATAGAATGGTCAAGATGGTTTAATATGGGTATACCAAGAGTCATAGACTGGTAATATGGCTTAATATGGAGTAACAAAGTCATTGGCCCAGTTAATATGGTTTAATATGTATACAGAGCCCATAGACCAGTAAATGGTTTATATGGCATAACAGAGCCTAGACGGGGTAATATGGTTTACTATGTATAACAGGGTAGTAGAAGGGTTAATATGGTTTTTATTATGGTATAACAGGGTCGTTAGACCGGTTTAAAATGGTTTAATATGGTAACCGGGGTCATAGACGGGTATTATGGTTACCTATGGTTTTATAACAGGGTCATAGACCAGTTAATATGGTTTAATATAGCTTATAACAGGGTCATAGAACAGTATATGATTTAATTTCTATAGTTATAAACAGGGTCATAGACTCTACACGGCATTATGATTTAATATGGTTAAACGGGTCATAGACGGTAATAGGTTTATATGTTTAAATATGAGTTATAACCGGGTCATAGACGGTTAATATAATTTAATATGGTATAACAGGGTCATAGATCGGTAATTTTAGTTTAATATGGTTATAACAGGGTCATAGACCGGTATAGGTTGAATATGCAGTAATATGGTTTAACTATGAATAACAGGGTATAGACCGGTAATATGGTTTAATATGGTATAAAACAAGTGTCATAGGACCGGTAATATGGTTTAATATGTTAAACAGGGCATAGACGGGGTAATATGGTTTAATATGATATAACAGAGTCATAGACCGGTAATATGGTTTAATATAGAATACAATCCAAGAATTGTGGAAGCACTCCAATTAGGCTCATTTACAACTACATTTAGTGGAAGTGCTACTGATCTGGTCAAACATTTATACAAACATAGAAAAAGATAATCAATGCACATTCCTAGGCCCCAACAATAGCATATTATCTGCTCATGGCATACTTTATAAAACAAAGGGGTTTTAGTATCCATTATGTGTGATCACAGGAATGAAAAAGGCCTTCCAACCACGTCAAGGTAACCCAGTCGGAAGCGTCACTAACGTCTAACCTTTCAATTTCTTTACGTCATTACGATTAGCAAACTTTGCATTTCTCATTTCCGTACACACGGGATCCATTAACAGGCTCTCTCCCTTGCCACCGCAGCACTTTGGCTTTTTTAAAATGGGGAAGAGGCCATCCAGTGCTTTATATTAAGGCAGAGGACCTCCCATTAAAGGGGCGTGTTGGGGGTGCTTTACCCACAGGAGGCTTGACCAAGCCTCCAATAAATACATAAATCCAAGAATTGTGGACGCACTCCAATTAGGCTCATTTACAAATACATTTAGTGAAGTGCTATGATTTGGTAAACATTATACAAACATAGAAAAGATAATCAAGCACATTCCTAGGGCCCCCCCTACAATATCATATTATTGCTCATGGCATTACTTTAAAACAAAGGGGTTTTAGTATAAATTACTGTGATCACATTGAATGAAAAGCCTTCCAAACCAGTCAAGGTAACCCCAGTCTGGCCAAGGTCATAACGTCAACCGTTTCAATTTCTTTTACTCAATTACGCTTAGCAAACTTTTGAATGTCTCATTCTTACACACTGGATCCATTTACAGGCTCTCTCCCTTCCCCTCAGCCCTTTGGCTTTAAAAATGAGGAAGAGGGCCATCCAGTGCTTTTATGAAAGGCAGAGGACCTCCCATTAAAGGGGTGTGGGGGTGCAATTACACCTGGAGGCTTGGACCCAGCCTCCCAATAATAACATACAATCCAAATGTATTATTGGGAGGCTTGGTCAAGCCTCCATGTGGTAATAGCCCCCCAACACGACCCTTTAATGGGAGTACCTCTGCCTTAAATAAAGCACTGGATGGCCTCTTCCCTCATTTAAAAAGCCAAAGGGCTGAGGGGAAGGGAGGAGCCTGTTAATGGATCCAGGTGTGTCAGAATGAGACATGCAAAAGTTTTGCGAATTCGTAATTGAAGTAAAAGAATTGAAAAAGGTTAGACGTTAGGACCTTCCAGACTGGGTAAATTGACGTGTTGGAAGGTTTTCATTTCATGGATTCACAGTATTATACTAAAACCCCTTTGTTATAAAGTCCCAGTGAGCAGCTACTATGATATTGTATGGGCCTGGAATGTGCAGTTGTATCTTTTCTATGTTGTAAAATGTGACCAGATCAGTAGAAATTTCCACTAAATGTAGTTGTAAATGAGCCTAAATTGGAGTGCTTCCACAAATTCTTGGATTGTATGTATTATGGGGGCTTGGTCCAAGCTCAATGTGGTAATAGCACCCCAACCACGCCCCTTTAATGGGAGGTCTCTCTGCCTTTAATATAAAGACTGGATGGCTCTTCCTCATTTTTAAAAAGCCAAAGGGCCTGAGGGGGAAGGAGAGAGCCTGTTAAATGGATTCAGTGTGTAAGAATGAGAAATGCAAAAGTTTGCTAATCGTAATTGAAGAAAAGAAATTGAAAAAGGTTAGACGTTAGCGACCTTCCAGACTGGGTTACTTGACGTGGTTGAAGGATTTTCATTCATGTGATACCAGTAAGTATTACTAAAACCCCTTTGTTTATAAAAGTATGCCAGTGAGCAGATAAAATAGGCTATTGTATGGGGCCCTAGGAATGTGCATTGTATCTTTTCTATGTTGTATAAATGTGAACCAGATCAGTAGCACTTCCACTAAATGAGTTGGAAATGAGCCTTAATTGGAGTTGCTTCCACAATTCGGATTGTATGTATTTATTGGAGGCTTGGGCAAAGCTACTGTCGGTAATACACCCCCAACACGCCCCTTTAATGGGAGGTCCTTGCCTTTAATATAAGCACGGGATGCCTCTTCCCTCATTTTAAAAAGCCAAAGGGCTGAGGGGGGAAGGGAAGAAGCATGTTAAATGGATCCAGTTGTGTAAGAATGAGAAATGCAAAAAGTTTGATAAAGCGTAATTGAGTAAAAAGAAATTGAAAAGGTTAGCGTTAGGACCCTTCCAGACTGGGGTTACATTGAAGTGCGTTGGAAGGCTTGTCTTCATGGGATCACAGTTAATGTATACTAAAACCCCTTTGTTTATAAGTATGCCAGGAGCAGATATATGAATTGTATGGCCCCAATAGGAATGTGCATTGATTATCTTTTCTATGTTTGTATAAATGTTTGACCAGATCGTAGAACTTCCACTAAAATGTAGTTGTAAATGAGCCTAATGGGGAGGTGCTTACAAATTCTTGGTTGTATTATTTATGGGGAGGGCTTTTGGTCAAGCCTCAATGTGGAATAGCACCCCCACACGCCCCTTGAATGGGAGGTCTCCTCGGCCGTTATATAAAGAATGGAGCCTCTTCCCTAATTTTTAAAAAGCACAAAGGGCTGAGGGGAAGGGAGCGAGAGCCCCTGTTAAAGGATCCAGTGTGTAAGAATGAGAAAGCAAAAAGTTTGCAATGGCTTTGTAATTGAAGTAAAAGACAAATGAAAAAGGGTAGACGTTAGGACCTTCAGGACTGGGTTACCTTGACGTGGTTGGGAAGGCTTTTCATTCATTGATGAATCCACAGTATGTATCTAAAACCCCTTTGTTGATAAAGTCATGCCAGTGAGCAGATTGATATTGTAGAGGCACCAGGAAGGTGCATGATTATCTTTCTTGTTTGTATAAAATGTTAACCAGATCAGTAGCCACTTCCACTAAATGTAGTTGTAAATGAGCCTAATGAGTGCTTCCCACCAATCTTTGGTGTAGGTATTTACTTGGCGGCTTGGCAAGCCTCCATGTGGTAATAGCACCCCAACACGCCCTTTAATGGGAGGTCCTCTGCCTTTAATAGAAGCACGGGATGGCCTCTTCCCTCATTTTTAAAAGGCCAAAGGGCTGAGGGGGAAGGGAGAGAGCCTGTTAAGGATCCAGGGTTAAGAAGAGACATGCCAAAAGTTTGCTAATCGTAATTGACAGTAAAAGGAAATTGAAAAAGGTTTAGGACGTTAGGAACCTTCCAGACTGGGGTTAACCGTGACGTGAGTTGAAGGCTTTTCATTACTGTGATTCACAGTAATGGATACTAAAACCCTTTGTTTATAAAGTATGCCAGAAGAGATAATATTGATCTGTGATTGGGGCCTAGGAATGTGCATGATTATCTTTTCTATTGTTGTATTAAATGTCTGACAAGATCAGTAGCACTTCATAAATGTAGTGGTTTTAAAATGAGCCTAATTGGAGTGCTCCACAATTCTTGGATTGTATTATTTATGGGGAGGGCTTGGTCAAGCCTCCAGTGGTAATAGCACCCCAACACGCCCTTTAATGGGAGGTACTCTGCCTTTAATATAAAGCACGGATGGCCTCTTCCCTCATTTTAAAAAAGCCAAAGGGGCTGAGGGGGAAGGGCGAGACGGAGAGCCTGTTAAATGGATTCCAGTGGGTACGAATGAGAAATGCAAAAGTTTGCTAAGCGTAATTGAAGTAAAAGAAATTGAAAAGGTTTAGACGTTAGGAACCTTCCAGCCTGGGTTACCTGGACGTGGGTGCGACGGCTTTTATTCATGGATACAGAAATGTATACTTAAAACCCTTTGTTTATAAAGTATGCCAGTGAGCAGATAATCTGATATTGTATGGGCCTAGGAATGGCGATGATTATCTTTTTATGTTTGTATAAATGTTTGACCAGATCAGGAGCACTTCACTACAATGTTAGTTGTAAATGAGCTAATGGAGTGCTTCCACAATTCTGGATTGTAGTCATTATTGGGAGGCTTGGTCAAGGCCTCCATGTGGTAATAGCACCCCCAACACGCCCCTTTAATGGAGGTCCTCTGCCTTTAATATAAAGCACTGGATGGCCTCTTTCCCTCATTTTTTTAAAAAGCCAAGGGCTGAGGGGAAGGGAGAGAGCCGTTAAAGGATCCAGTGTGAAGAATGAGAAATGCAAAAAGTGTGCTAATAGTATTGAAGTTAAAAGAAATGAAAAGGTTGACGTTAGGACCCCCTTCCAGACTGGGTTACCTTGACGTGGTGTGGACGGCTTTCATCATGTGACACAGAGTAATTGTATACTAAAACCCCTTGTTATAAAGTATGCCAGGGAGCAGATATGATATTGTATGGGGCCTACCTAGGAATTGCATTGATTATCTTTTCTATGTTGTATAAATGTTTGACCAGCATCAGTAGCACTTCCACTAAAGGTAGTTGTTCAAAGAGCCAATTGGAGTGCTTCCACAATTCTTGGATTGTATGTATTTATTGGGAGCTGGGTCAAGCCTCCATGTGGTAAAGCACACCCCCAACACGCCCCTTAATTGGGATGGTCTCGTGCCTTAATATAAAGCACTGATGGCCTCTTCCCTCATTTTTAAAAAGCCAAAGGGCTGAGGGGGAAGGAGAGAGCCTGTTAAAGGATCCAGTGGTAGACATGAGAAATGCAAAAAGTTTGCTATTTCGTAATTGACAGTAAAAAGAAATTGAAAAGGTTAGGACGTTAGGACCTTCCAGATGGGTTACCTTGACGTGGTTGGAAGCTTTTCATTCAGGATCAAGTAATGTATCTATAAACCCCTTTGTTTATAAAGTATGCCAGGTGAGCAGATAGATTGATAGTGTATGGGGCCTAGGAATGTGCTGATTATCTTTTCTATGTTTTAATATAGAATAACCGAAGCATAGACAGGTATATGGTTAATATGGTATAACAGCGTCGTAAACCGGTAATGGTTTAATATGGTATCACAGGGTCATAGAGGGTATATGGTTGTACTATGGATACCAGGTCATAGACCGGTAATATGGTTTATTATGGTATTTATAACAGGGGTATAGGGACCGGTATATGGTTTAATATGCAGTACTATGGTTTAAGATGATATAACAGGGTATAGACCGGTAATATGGTTTAATAATATGCGTTAATTGGGTTGTAATATGATATAACAGGGTCAGGACCGGGTATATGGTTTAAATGGTATAGCCAGTGTCAGACCGGTAATCTGGTTTAATATGGTATAACGGGCCATAGACGGTTAATCTGGTTTAATATGATATATTCAGAGTAATAGACCGTAATATGGTTTAATATCGAATAACAGAGTCATAGGACCGGTTTTGTATGGTATAGAATGGTCAAAGTGTATGGATTGGTATTAGAATGGGATTGTTATGGTATAGAAATGGTATAGAATGGTTTAATATGGTATAACAGAGTCATAGGACTTGGTAATATGGTGTAATATGGTATAACAAAGTCAATTAGACCAGTAATATGGTTTATATAGGGTATAACAGAGCCATTGACCAGTAAGCTGGTTTAATATGGTCATAACAGAGTCATAGGACCGGTAATATGGTTTTAATTATGGTTATAACCGAGTCATAGACCGGTAATATGTTTAATATGTATTATAACAGAGCCCATAGACCAGAAGTAATATGGTTTATATGGTATAACAGAGCCATAGACCAGTAATTATGGTTGACTATGGTAAACAGAGTCATAGACCTGGTAATATGGTTTTAACATGGTATAACAGTCATAGACCGGTAATAATATGGCTTATACAACAGAGGTCATAGACCGGTATATGGTTAATATGTATAACAGAGTCCAAGCCGGGTTAATATGGTATTATCACAGAGTAATAGACCGGTGGTAATATGTTTAATATGGTAGAACAGTCATAGATCGGTAATGGTTTAATAATGGTTGGATAACCAGAGTCAGAAGACCAGTAAGATGGTTTAATATGGAAACAGGTTATAGACCGGTATATAGTTCAATATGGTATAACAGGGTCATAGAACCGGTAATATGGTTCAGATGGTTAATATGGTTATACAGAGTCATGGACCTGGTAATATTATGTTTTAATATGCGTAAGTAATATGGTTTAATATGATTATTAAACGGGTCCTAGGACCGGTGTAAGATGGCTTAATATGATATAACAGGGTTCATAGACCGTTAATATGGTTTAAATGCAAGTAATATGGTTTTAATATGATATAACAGGGTCATAGACCAAATATGGTTTACTATGGTTTTAACAGGGTCAAGACCGTTAATATGCTTAATATGAAATATAACAGGATCACAGACCATAATATGGTTTAATATGCAGTCAGTATATGGTTTTTTTAATATGATATAAACAGGGTATGACCGGTAATATGGCTTAATATGATATAAACAGGGTCAAGACCGGGTAATATGGTTTAATATGCAGTAATATGGTTTACTATGGATATAAAAGGGTCATAGACCCGTAATATGGTTTTAATAGGATTATCACAGGTCGTAGACGGGTAATATGGTTAATATGGGTATACAGCGTAGTTTGACCGGTAATATGTTCATATGGATAACAGGGTCATAGACGGGTGGTAATATGGTTTACTATGGTTTATACACAGGGTCATAGACCGGTAATATGGTTTAATATGATATAAAAGGTTCAGTAGACGGTTACTGGTAATATTGTTTAATATGCAGTAATATGGTTAATATGATTATAAACAGGGTCATAGACCGGTAAATATGGTTAATAGGTATAAACAGGGTCATAGGACCGGTAATTAATATGTTTAATATGGTGTATAAAAGGGTAATAGACCAGTACTATGGCTTAATATGGTATAACAGGGGTCATAGACCGGTAATATGGTTTAATATGGTATAACAGGGTCATAGAACGGTAATATGGTTTAATATGGTATAACAGAAGTCATGGACCGGTAATAGGGTTTAATATGGTATAAGAGAGTCTTAGACCGGTTAATATGGTTTGAGTTTAATATTGTATAACAGAGTCATAGACTGTTAATATAGTATACTATGTAAGAGTAAGACTGTAATATGGTTTAAAAATTGTATAACAGAGTCATTCGACTGGTAATATGTTTTAATATGGCTATAAAAAAGAGTCATAGGGCATATTAAAAGGCATCGTTAACATTTCCTCCGTTTTCCCCGACCTTTCGGCATAAAGCGCGTTTAACTTGATTTTTAAAGGTCGGAAAACGGCGAGAAAGTTAACGAGCGTAACTCTGTGCGTACTTTCCGTTACCGCCGCTTCTATTTATAAAGCGGCAGTAACTGGTTGCAAATTGCTAGTATCGGCTGGTTAGCTTCGCCCTTCAAGGTGGCGAAAGCACCGAATAGACGCCTCTGGGAGAACATCATCTACTTTCGATTTTCCAATTTTCGAAAATCGTGTTTTCGACTTTCGATTTTTGAAAAATCTACTTAGATTTTCACGAAAATAGTCTAATTTCGGTTTCGAAATTGAATTGTCTATTTTCAAAAAAATCGTCTACATCCGATCTTTAATTTTCAATTACGAAAATGTCTACTTTCGATTATCAAAAATCGGGTTATTTCGATTATCAAAAATCGTTCTCTACTTTCTATTTTCAAAAAAATCGTTCTACTTTCGATTTTTGAAAATCGCCTACTTGCGATTTACGAAAGCGTTCTATTTTTGATTTTTGATTCTTGAAAATCGTCTACTTTTGATTTTTGAAAATCGTCTTCTACTTTAGATTTTCGAAAATCGTCTTCTACTTTCAAAAACGTCTATTTTAGAAGATTGTCTACTTGCGATTTTCGAAAATCGTTTACTTTCCATTTTCGATTTTTAAAAATCGTCTTTGATTTTCGAAAATATCTACTTTCAAAAATCGTCACTTTCGATATTCAAAAATCATCTACTTTCGATTTTTAAAAATCGTTTTTGATGTTCGATTTTTGAAAATTATCTACTTTTGTCTCTTTAGTAAATTCAGACAAATCGTCTATTTTTTATTTCTTGGTTTTCGAAAATGTTCAACTTTTGATTTTTGATTTCGAAAAATCGCTATTTTCTAAAAATTGTTACCGATATACTTGAGTATAAGCCGGGTTTTTAGGTTTTAAAAATTAACCTAAAACCTTGACCGCTATACTCGAGTCACAAGGAACTTACCTTCAATCCAGAGGCAGCCGCGAGTCTGGACGGCGTTCCCAGTAGTTCACGGTTGTGCGATGCGTCATCACGCACGCTGGCGGGAGATGACGTCATCGCGCAGCCGCGAAGCAGTAATGGGAACTGCCGGTCGGACTCGCGGCGTTCTGGGATTGCAGAGAGAGGAAGGACTGAAGACCAGGTACGGTAAGTGAGCTGGGGGGGACTGGGGGGAGGGCTGTGGTCCACTGGGGGGAGGGCTGGGGGGAACAGTATGCCAGAACAGTACACTTTTTAACTGGTGGTCAAATGAGAGCTATACAACAGTGCAGTTCTATTCATAACCTAAGGAATGGATATGCATAGAAAAGATGACAGGATTTTCCCTTTGTACACAGTTGAAAAAAACAATCTACAGTGGGAAAGGTCATTAGGGTGCGGGGGACAGTATGCCATTACAGTAACCACCAATAAATTCTCTAGTAGGTGGTGGAAACTACCAACTCCCCAGCAACCAAGCATGTACTGGGAGTTGTAGTCTTCCAAACATCTACAGTGGAAAGGTTAGGGTATTAGGGTTACGTATACCCTCGGGCTTATTACTCGGGTCAATCATGGTTTATAATTTGGAGGAAAAATTGAGACCTCGGCCGTATACTCGAGTCGGCTTATACTCGAGGCTATACGGTACTGTCAATTGCAAAAAATCGTTCGATTTTCAAAAAAAGCGTCTACTCTCGATTTATCAAAAATCGTCTATTTTCGTAAAATCGGCTAACTTTCGGGTTTCGTGAAATTCGGGGTTTCAACAAATTTTGTGTTTGGGACTTCGAAAACCCTCAGATGTTCGATTCGAAACTGGGTCCTAACGAAACCCACATTACATCTTTAGTGGCACAGTACGTCCTCTGGGAATTTTTTTTAACTGGAACAGGGCACCACGTCCTATCTTATCCGAACACTCTCCCTCTTCTCATATTATTCTCCATGTAGGGTATTATTTCTATCCATCTAGATATTTGTATTATACTTATGTTTACTTTGTCCGTTTAAGTCTTCCCCAGGAGAAAACGAGGCCTGGAGCGGAGTAGCCAGAGGATACATTTCTTGGTAATTATACACAAGGAAATAGATTCATTTTAACATTTTCATTTTGACAGTTTTCTATCGATGGTCAGACCTAGTCCTTGTATTATCAGCTCTGTTTTAAAGGGCATTCCACCTCTAAATAATTATGTAGATAATGTAGGGCATGCCTGCACACCCCCAACCCAATCCGCTATGTTAGATTGTTACAAAAAAGCATTGAGATATCTATTATTTTTTACATATCGTATCTATTTATATTCTGTTAATTTATTTAAAAAGGAACAAACTATTTTCTCTTTCCCTAGCACCACGAGCCGGGGCAGATTCTTCATGTCGAAGTAAAGTAAGAATAAATTGTAACAAAAACAAAAAGTAATTCCGGTTAAAACTGTACAAATAAAGAAATACAATTGTAGAGTTTTAGATCATATCCATTGATCTACTGTTGTTTCCACTTTCATATTATTTAATCTCTTTGGTCACCAATTTTACTATAAATGGAAAGGATGTGTGGATGATTCCTGACTTTGGTCCTGTAGATATATCAATGTTAATGAATTCTAAAGTGCACAGAAATTCTAATAAAGATTTTACTTTACCCGACCGAGGCTCACCGATGTTCCTTCGATCCTGCCTGGAAACGACTTCTTCCGATCTTAAATTTCGACCGAATGCGATCGCAAATGAATGGGATTTTTGCATCGCCATGTCGGCCGAATATTAATGGGAGAAGCGGTTCCGGCAGGCATCGATGAACATGGGTGAGAGCTCGGTCGGGTAAGTAAAATCTTATAGATTAGGGCACTTTAGTCTTCACTAATTTAAGGAGATAAATGATAAAATAATTACTGATGGTACCGTACAGTTAGCCCATCAGATTATTTCCTTTACTCCCTAAACTATATGTTCATGACAAGTTATATGAAAAATGTTAACTTTTTATTCCTTTTTTATTAAGGGACACAATAATGAAAAAGGATTACAATAAATATGCAAGTAAGGATAATGTCACACCAATTTCATAAAAATCCTAAGTACAGAGTAGGCAAGTCTGGTGTACATCAGGAATGCTAATTGCAATAAACTTCCTTTTGCCACTTACGTTTGCCACACACAGGTACAATGAGATTTTATAGTGCTGTGTATTTCAACCACAGTACCGAACTTTTATCTAAGTCACAACTATAGTCAGAACATTCTCTAACTTTTCATTATACTGTTATTTGAATAAGAATGTCAATAGCTAAACTGAATTTATATTTATTTTCTTAAGGCAACATCAAGTGTGACAGTTCAAGGAATCGTGGGGAAGCGATTCAAAAAATGCTTCAAGTGTTTCCGATGTGGAATAGATGGCAAAAGAAGGGTTAAGACCATTCTTATCTCAATACCTGTAGTTTGAACATTTAAGTAATATGTACACATTTTTAATCATAGGCATATATTTACGATTATTAAAACTGGAAATATTTTGTTTATGTGACATTACAATCTCTTTATGTTACTATCCCTGTTAGAACATTGCCGTTCATTTATCAAATATGTAAAACGGATTTTTTTGTTTACTTTAAGAAAAACCCCATCGGAAATGGAAGGCCAAAGTAAGTAAAAGACAATAGTAGTAATAAGTAAAGAGTAGCAATAATAGAAATTGCAGTTCATTATTTTACTTTGAAAAGTTGTCTTTTAGAAAACGGATATATCTAAACCTGGAAACCTTTAATTATGCCGGCTCCGTCCCCACTAATGGGTATCCGAAATAGCCCCGACTGACTATGTGCTGTGGTCTACAGACATAAGCGCTAGGCCAGACTAACACACGATTTTCACTTGTTTGCACCACACAGTATCAACATGTGATTTTGGTTAGATGGAAATCGACTGGAAAGCAAAATTCACGAATTTTCTGATGCGCATGTGATTTTACTTGTGCGATCACCTTTTTTTTGAGCAATTGCTATTTCCATAAGGGAAAATAGCAAATGCATGCACAAACACAGAGCAACGCATGACAAAGCCACCAGAATAACAAACACAATTGTATGGTGATTAACATGCGCTTCGGTGCGTTGTTGTAGGTGCCTCAGCCTTAGGGTAGGCCCCACTAATGCATTTTTAGCACGTTTGTGCACGCGCCACAATTTTTTACACAACACATGCGTTTTTATAATATTAAATTACAAAAACAATGCTAAATGCGGCACAAAACATGCGCAAAGTCATAGAATCGCACACACATCGTATGCAATAACGCTCATGATTCGGTTGTATTGTAGTGGGGCCTCAGCCTAAGTGTATCTTTTTATTGAAAATAATAAATATTTCTTATTTCTTAACGGAAATTCAGACATCGGACCTGGAAAGTATCCAACAGTAAGTAAAGAATAGATAAATTATATAGTAATAGTTGGTTATTTAGAAAAACATAGATTAGAACACTAGACACTAATTATAGCCAAACCTGGAACCTTAATGATCCTGGTCATTTCCTTTCCCCACTAACTGGATATCAGAATAATAAACTGAACAAAGGTCTCTTGACTATAAATTAACATTTATTAAAATAATGATACATTTTATTCTTTAGGAAAATCCTTGACATCTGACACAGGAAATGGTTCATCAAGTAAGTAAAAATATTAATACAAGTCATAGTAGATTAATTTGGATTAGAAATATAGTTAGCACAATAGAATCTTAATATATCCCCAATAGGGATTGAAACTCGAGTTACTAGTTGGATTTTATTTGAGTTCGTACGAACTCGGATTTTCTGGACTATTCAAACGACAAAACTCGTGGACTTAGTTTCGATAATTATCCCATTTTCAAATCGATACCCCCGAATGTGGCGTTCGGTGGACCCTGAATTGGCATAACCTCAACTTTAGGCTCCAGTCACCCTATAAGTTGGCATTCGATAATCCTCGAATGTAGCATGCGCTAAACGCTTAACAACAAATTCGCCCATAACCCTCAAATGTCGAGTTCACTAACCTCAATTTCAGCTTGAAACTTCAATTTGGTGCTCAAATATACAACGGGAAGTTAGTATTCAAACAAGTTTTGGTGATTGTATTGTGTCTCAGACCATTTCAGAGGCCAGTTGTACAGTAAGTTACCAGTGCTATTTAACCGTAATATTAGAACTTTGCAAACTAGTTGTCCCCATTGACTTGTAATGGGGCCGTTTCCAACTATCGACCAATTTCTAATCCAAAATAATAGAAACCCTCAAGTGTTCTCGTAATTTCTTACCCATGAACCGGACCTTAGGCCTAATAATATATATATAGAATAAATAATAATAATAGCATAGATTGTGTTTTATGGTTATTTAGAAACATTTGCTTAAGAACACTTAAAAACAATATAGCGCTAAAACCTAGTTTTCCTTTAAATTGATTAACAAAACAGCTCATTTGGAGCAATCGATTTAACATTAATACCATTTCATTATTGATTTATTTCCACTTATTTTTTTTCTTTTGGATTTTTCCTGAAAAAACTGATTTTTTTTCTAACTTTAGGGAATTGCAAGGCCTGATATTTTGGAATTTCATTGGAGGCTTGAGTAAGTAAAAGACAAATGTTATCATCATTTTCCCTTTAAGATTAAATTTGAATTTAAGATTAGTCTTTTTTTTTTTAACTGCAAACATAAGCGATATCCATGTGCTGATATTGCCAAAAGAAATTAATTTGATCTCTGACACTATGTGCATACATCATCACTCCTTACTTGATGTCATTAAATGCATCATACAAGGCAAGGCTTAGACCCAATCACGTAGTTTACATATTAAGAAAAAGGTTATTGTTTATTTTTGTGTTTTGTTTTTTAGGAATCCAAGATTCTTAAAGTCTAAAACTAATCGGAAAAGGGGCATTTGGAAGAGTATACAAGTAAGTTTTTGATATTGGTTAAAAAGTTCAATGCTGTATCTAAATTTAAAGTATTTATTTGTGCACCCAAATTTTGTGAATAATTCCAATAACTCCCTTAGGTATGGTAAAATAATTACAGGGGAGGAATATATCTTAAAACCAAGCAATGTTTTTGACATAGTGCAAATCGTTTATATAATATAATGAGTATCTTTTCGTACGTGACAGATTGAAAGCTCAGTATTCAACTTTGCGGTGAAAGTTGTTAATATCACACCAGTAGTTAACTGTCCTTGTACATATTATCACAAAGATCATTTACATTTTCGTCTAAGCAATAATTTAGGCACTTAATCAACATGTTTTTTTTTTAAACAGAAAAATCGGACAATGTTACATTAGAGAAATCGCTTTCCTTCGCAAATGCAAATCACCAATAATATTGTGGAATTTCTTAATGCGTTTATTGAAGTCACCCAATTACAACCACATTTATGGGTAAGAAACTGAGCTTTTGATGTTACTGGTTAATAATACGATGTAAGTTGATTGAGTAATCTCACCTTAAACATAATATATAAGATTTATAGCAGACTACAATTCCATTAGAAATGTACATTTGATCACTTAAGCTGGGTACATTACTTTCTGCTTTGTAAAGATACTGATACTGGACACATTACAATTGCCTGTAACCTGTTACAAATTCCTGTATCATTGGGAAACTGACCAATCCATGGGCAGACAATTGGGTGGGTACACACCAGAAGATATTTTATCGATCAACATTCATTTTTTATACATACGAAATGCTCCAAACTTATATATTTATTTATATTGCAGATAATCCTGGAATATTGTGGAGGAGGCTCTTGAATGACCTCATCGATTTCACTTTTCAGTCAAAGATAGATATTTCTTGAAACACTGGATCCAGAAATTGCAAAAAAATACTGCAGGTGTAAGCTATAAACTGTTTTTTTTTGTATATATATTAATGTAATTGGTAAAAATTAAAAATAATTCAATAGAAACTTGAAATATAATTTGAAATAAATAAGCTGCTCTTGGCCCTACATAAGATGTTATCCAGAACTGAAGGGAAGCAGTTTCTTTTGTGCTGGCGTTCTTTAATAAAAACGATATGGGGGTCAGAATAATTAATCCTACCTATGGTCTACTGATTATTTTGTAAAAGAAAGGTTAAGTTCTTACAGTGTAGTTGCCCTTAAAGTGGAAAAGTAATATTTATAGTTCTATAATGCTTTTATAGATGCCCTGGGGGCTACTATATAAGACCTCACACTTTTAGATTTCTCGTCATATATACACAAGAAAACCTTTCTATCCTAGGGAAAAGACATGACATAACAGAGACCAATATAACAAGGAGTTATTTGTATAGTCAATAGAATAATTACTATAGATAGCAGGAAATACATAATGTTTATCAATTCCCTACCAGGGATTGCGTGGTTAACCTGGCACCAAAAGATAACATCACACCAACCGGCGAGCATAAAGAGAAAAAGAAGGAACCCCCATCCACGAACATCCTTCTTACCACAGATGGCGAGTTAAAATAGGTAAGGGAACCTCTGGTCTTTAAATGACTAATAGCAAGCTACGGTTTTATTATACCCTGTAATATTAAAGAGGAAAAAGAGTCAAATTATCAAATTGCTCGAAAATGCAAAAACAGTTTCGGTTTTTCCGATCGGCCACTCAAAACTTTCGAACAGTTTATTGGAAAAACCAAGATCCGGCCAGGCGGATAATTTTTACACTTGGATTTCTGATCGTTGCACTCGGATCGGAAATCCGTTCGGAAGAACATCTGGCCATGTAGCTGTAGTCACTGCATTATATATGTTGGGTGCAACGGAAATAATACATTACATCCATAGTAGGCTGGACTGTGCCCAGATCTTTATGTTTGCAGTTTAATTGTCAGCTTTTCTCATTTGGGATTTATCTATTTTACCGTTATTCACTGCGATGTTCCCTTAATGAAATACAATAATCATAATTTTAATTGTCATTTCGCGATTTTGGTTTGGCAAAACAATTTATAGGACCGGCAGATCGAGCCAATGAACTCAAGGGCACTTTACTATATGGACCAGAAGTGATTGGCTACTTTGTATATAAAGGAACCCCAATAATGTAAAGGTATGTTCTATATAATCATTATATTGTCATCATAGATTATTCTCTCTCTTTGTTTATATTGGTAGGTAAAGATATTATTGATAGAAAATAATAATTTCAATATATTAACATTCAGGCTGCGGCCCCACAAGCAGTGCGCGGAAGCATGCGGGATTGCAATGTCACGCTTCCGTGTACATGCGCTTCTGGTAATGCAACACTATCGGAGTACATGCGATACGGAGCAAAAATGGTGATCGCATGTGCTCCGATGTAATGGGATGGTGCATGTAGTGGGGGCAATCTGAAATTAGCTACATTTAATCAGAATAAGGATTTATTTTTTCATTGGTCCATGTGTGGGAGACATGGACTCTTCCTAGATCAGATTCTAATATTTTCTTTATATTTCTTTTTCCCAATGTGACATCTGGTCCTTTGGAATTGTGCAGATTGAAATGCTGAAGGATTACCACGTAAGTAAAACTCACTATTGTCACAGTTGAACCAAGGCTCTCATCACATTATCCTGTGTGGGATTTGTGTTCTACTCCTTTTAAGGAGGGCAAATCTATCGTTTGCCAGGGCTGACCGGTCCACAAGTGTCGATTATTATCGATTATTTATTTCGGCTTTGCTGTTCTCATGTGTTTTGTTTTTCATTCTTTAGCACATTACGGTTGTTTCCGGATACAGTAGCACTGAATGTTCGAACAGCGGAAAGTCCAACACTGAAGTCTCCATCAGCTTGGTGAGTTATTTTGTAGTGTAAAAACCTTTAACCCTTATTGTAAACTGTCTATTGATATTTAGAGTCTGCAATAAAAATTAATAAATGGAATTTAGCCATTAGAGTTTAATAGGGAATATTTTATCTCCAGGTCTAAAGAATTACACAGTTTCCTAAATCTGTGTCTAACGGAAAAATCCAGAACAAAGACCCCGGGAAGAAACAATTAATTCAGCAACAGATTCAGTACAGGAACAGCAAAGGGGACGCTATGTAAGACAGGAGATGGTCGAGCTCATGAAGACCAAACATCAAATGGAAGGTTTGATATTTATAGAATATTTCAGAATATAAATAAGATGCTAATACTAAATAGGGTAACAGAAAAGAATGTGATAGTCATCTCTTGATAGAGGAAATAAAACCTGTAACTACCCCCTGTGCTGTACAGTCAACCAGGATGGAGAGCTATAACTTTAAGTCCTATATCTGATAAATTCCCAGGAGTAAAAACTTTTACTTTCTTAAACATTTTTTTTACCCTGTTACTTTCTGTTTGACCAAAAGTGCATATGGTTTTATAAATACAGTAGGGTTTATAGAGTTATGGTATCTCCAGTAAGTCCTAAAATTTTAAACTGTAATTTCAGTACAGTACAATGTAGCAAACTGATACTAACAATGCCATTTATATGTTGTATGGCATTAAATGAAGATATAAAATAAAAAAATCAAAAGGGGGAAGTATCCCAAAACTCAGATGCCCCCTCAGGATCCAGACAGAGGCCACTCAGGATCGACAGGATCCAGACAGATGCCTGTCAGGATCAGACAGATGGCCTCAGGATCCAGACAGAGGCCCATCAGGATCCGACGAGGCCATCAGGATCCAGACAGAGGCCATCAGGATCCAGACAGAGGCCCATCAGGATCCAGACAGAGGCCCATCAGGATCCAGGCATCAGACAGAGGCCATCAGATCAGCATCAGATCACAGAGGCCGCGGTCCCATCAGGATCCAGACCAGACAGAGGCCCAGTCAGAGATCCAGACAGAGGCCCGTCAGATCCAGACAAGAGGCAGCCAGTGCCCGTCAGGATCCAGACAGAGGCCCGTCAGGATCCAGAAGAGGCGTCGGATTCCAGACAGAGGCCCGTCAGGATCCAGACAGAGGCCCGTCAGGATCCAGACAGAGGCCCGTCAGGATCCAGACAGAGGCCCGTCAGGATCCAGACAGAGGCCCGTCAGGATCCAGACAGAGGCCCGTCAGGATCCAGACAGAGGCCCGTCAGGATCCAGCAGAGGCCACGCAGGCCAAGCAGAGGCCGTCAGGATCCAGACAGAGGCCGCAGGTCAGCAGAAGCCTCGGATCAGACAGAGGCCCCACCGTAGGATCCGACGAGGCCCGTCGAGGATCCAGAGAAAGAGGCCCGCAGGGTCAGAGAGGCGAGGCCAGACTCAGGCGATCCAGACAGAGGCCCGTCAGGATCACAGACGACAGCAGGGCGTCAGGATCCAGAAGACGAGGCCCGTCAGGATCCAGACAGAGCGCCGTCAGGAGTCCAGACAGAGGCCCGTCAGGATCCAGACAGGGCCGTCAGGATCCAGACAGAGGCCCGTCAGGATCCAGACAGAGGCCCGTGCAAGGAGTCCAGACAACAGAGGCCCTCAGGTATAGACAAGATCCAGAACAGAAGAGGCCGCGGACAGGAGTGCTCCAGAGAGACGGAGGCCCGTCAAGATCCAGACGGACGACTATTAAGATCCAGACGGACGCCAATCAAGATCCAGACGGATGCCCATCGAGTTCCAGACGGATGCCCATCGAGATCCAGACACAGGCCCATCGGGACTCAGGCGCGAGGCCAGGCCATCTGTATCCAGACGCAGGCCATCAGGATCCAGATGCAGAGGCCCATCAGGATCCAGATGCAGAGGCCCATCAGGATCCAGATGCAGAGGCCCATCAGGATCCAGACGCAGGCCCATCAGGATCCAGACGCAGGCCCATCAGGATCCAGACGCAGGCTCATCAGGATCCAGACGCAGGCTCATCAGGATACAGAAGCAGGCAAACCAGGGTCCAGACGCAGGCCCATCAGGGTCCCAACGCAGGCCCATCAGGATCCCAACACAGGCTAACAGGATCCGGATGCACTCCCATCAGGATCCAGACGAGGGCCATCAAAATCTGAAATTACGTCCGTTGAGACTTAGACGGACACCCATCGAGATCCAGATGGATACAGAATTGTTGCTGTTGTCTTGCCATCTGGTTAGTATTTGGATAGTACGGGTAATTGTGTTTCCTAGGCTCCTATACAGATTGTCGTAGTAATGAACAAAAATACATAGTTTTAGAATTATACCGCACAGAGCCATTGAAATGTTATTGTGAGCTATGGTTTCTGGTCTGTTTTTTGGCTCTGGTATTTATAATCACTTTTATTTATCTATAGAGGGACTGGCGAATAAGACAGCAATAAAATGGGAATATGACTTGGACGTCTTCAAGAACTACATTTCAAGTCCAGTGATCTAATTGAATACAACGGATATGACTTGGATGTTCACTAATATTTGTTTTGTTTGTATGTATATAGGCTATGCAGCGCGTAAGATGTAAAGAAGAGGGAAAAAAGAGGAGTGGCGCCCCCTGGTTCTGGAGGGGGTGGTGGGATTTGTTGGAGTTGGGCTGTTCTGGACCTTGGGGAGGGAGTTTAAGTTGATCCAGGGATTTATTTGATTGCCATTTGGAGTCAGGAAGGAATTTTTTCCCTTTCAGACCATGTTTCCTCAAGCTGTCTGTTTGTGCACGTGCACACAACTAAACAAGTGCACACAAATATCTGCTGGAATAAAAGCACTGCACAAAATCTGCGCACACAATGGATGTTAAAGGGAAACATCGCCAGATTGGGTTTTTCACCTTCCTCTGGATCAACTGGGGGGTAAAGCCAAATAATTTTTTTTGTACATTTTATGGTTGTTTTGTCTGTTTATTGCAAGACCCTTGACATTATTATATACTGCCACATGCAAGAGGTATTTTCTTAGACCTATGAATGGTGGTCCTGGTACCCTAACTCTACACCGAGACCTGTACTGGGGCAAGTGAATTTTATTATTGAGTTTTTATTTATATTGATTAATAATCGTGTAGCTTCCGGAACCTAAACTGCTGAGCCTATCACACTGGGTATGTGGGGCCCGTCTTTAGCATCAACTGACTATTGTCAGTGTTTAACAACATCATAGTGGAGGGATAACGGTTTATAATGTGACCCACTACCAGGCTTCACTTTCCATTTTACACTATCTTGAAATAAAAGTGGTAAATCACATATTTTTTTTAAATTATAGAAAAACATACAGGGAGATTCAATAAAGTTCTTATCGTTTAAAATGTGCTAATTTGTCCCAACCAATCAGATCTTATTTAACTTTTTAACGCTAACATCTGATTAGTTGTGGCAAAATTAGCACCATTTTAAAGACAAGAACTTTTATTGAATAACCCTGATACTTTCCCTTTAATCGCTTTAAAAAGATATTGCAAATCCCTTTAAAGAAAAACTGCACCTGATAATGACATCTTTTGGAAAGAATGACCCCTTTAAAATATGTTGAGATATCTTACATTGTCCTCTGAAATTATTAGCTTATGTCTGTTATACCCCCTGTATGCCTTGTGGAAACTAAAGTTTCAGTACAAAATCTGTCGAAGATAACAGACAGAATCTGCAAGACAGATGGCAAGGAAATACTCAGTTCCATATCGTTCTCCTATAAAGTATATATGAGTATCCGAGAGAACGTTAGTGACGCCCATACTCCCTATAAAAGTATAGGGAGACCGTTATGACCACCATACTCCTATATAAAGTATATATAAAAGTATAGGAAAAACGTTAGTGGACCGCATACTCCCTATATAAAGTTGAGGAGACGTAGTGACCGCCATACTCCCTAATAAAGTATATATAAAGTATAGGGAGAACATTAGTGACCGCCATTTACTCCCTATATAAGTATAGGGAGAACGTTAGTGACCACCATACTCCCTATATAAAAGTATATATAAAGTATAGGGGAAAACGTTAGTGACCCGCCCTTATCCCTATATAAAGTATATAGTATGGTATGGGGAGAACGTTAGTGACCGCCAACTTCCCCCTAAGTATATATAATGGTATGGGGAGAACGGTTAGTGACCGCCCTACTCCCATATAAAGTATATAGAAAGTTACAGGGAGAAAGTTAGTGACCGCCAATACTCCCTATATAAATATATATATAAAGTATAGGGAGAACGTTAGTGACCAACCTTTCTCCTCTATAAAGTATATAGGTAATATGGTTTAATATGGTATAACAGGGTCATAGACCGGCAATATGGTTTAATATGGTATAACAGAGTCATAGACCGGTTTTGTATGGTATAGAATGGTCATAGATTGTATGGTATAGAATGGATTGCATGGTATAGAATGGTTATAGAATGGTTTAATATGGTATAACATGGTCATAGAATGGTTTAATATGGTATAACAGAGTCATAGACCGGTAACATGGTTTTATATGGTATTACAGCGTCATAGACCGGTAATATGGTTTAATATGGTATAACAGGGTCATAGACCGGTAATATGGTTTAATATGGTATAACAGGGTCATAAACCGGTAATATGGTTTAATATGGTATAACAGAGTCATAGACCGGTTTTGTTTGTTATAGAATGGTTATAGAATGGTTTAATATAGTATAACATGGTCATATAATAATTTAATATGATATAACAGGGTCATAGACCGGTAATATGGTTTATTATGGTATAACAGGGTCATAAACCGGTAATATGGTTTAATATGGTATAACAGAGTCATAGACAGGTTTAAAATGGTATAACAGAGTCATAGACCGGTTTTGTATGGTATAGAATGGTTATAGAATGGTTTAATATGGTATAACATGGTCATATAATGGTTTAATATGGTATAACAGAGTCATAGACTGGTAACATGGTTTAATATGGTATAACAGGGTCATAAACCGGTAATATGGTTTAATATGGTATAACAGGGTCATAGACCGGTAATAGGGTTTAATATGGTATAACAGGGTCATAAACCGGTAATATGGTTTAATATGGTATAACATAGTCATAGACCGGTAACATGGTTTAATATGGTATAACAGGGTCATAGACCGGTAATATGGTTTAATATGGTATAACAGGGTCATAGACCGGTAATATGGTTTAATATGGTATAACAGAGTCATAGATTGGTAATATGATTTAATATGGTATAACAGAGTCATAGACAGGTTTAAAATGGTATAACAGAGTCATAGATTGGTAATATGATTTAGGTCTGGTGTATTGAACCATGATGAGGCTAAATAGCAAACTCGTATCTATTTTGCATGGATACTTACTAGAACTAATTAATACCGCACCTGTATTAGATTAGAAATAGTAATGGATTTTTCATGTGCACTAAAACTGCACATGTAACAAACCTACCTGCCATTCTGATGCTGCAGTGACACAATCCACAAACCTGGTGGGGCCGATGTTGTAAGGTCACTACGTCAGGACACCAGTCGGCAGGAAGATTTAAAAGGCAGAGGATTCAATCCAAAGTGGCCTGTTTGTAATATTGCTACCAATTGCTTTGTATTCAGATACTTACCTGCTCCTGCTCCTGTATTCAGTTACCAACCTGCCAGGGGTGTCCCTAGGGTTTTTGGCACCTGAAAATATTTTTGAATGCCGCCCCTAGATTGAGCGGCGCGCGTAGCAAAGTGGGCGTGGCTTAATGTGTGGGCGTGGCTTGGTGTGTGGGTGTGGCTTGGTGTGTGGGCGTGGCAAATTTCATAATTTTTTCCCCCAAAATGGTTATTTATACGCTTCTCTATTTTTAGAAAACACTAAAAACATGTTGGTGCAACTGGTACATTACATTAGAAAGCCCTACTTTCTAATGTAAAAAAGATGTTGGCCAAAAGATTTGTAAGCCCTGCTGCTACCACGTCAAGGTAGACTCTTTCAGCAGGGCCCTAACTATTATCTAGATTATATATTTTATATATAGATTATATATAATTATATAGATTATTTATCTATCTCTGCTATCTATCTATATTATCTATCTGTCTGTCTATCTATCTATCTCTGATATTTATCTATCTATCTATCTATCTCTGATATTTATCTTTCTATCTATCTATACAACAGATAGAGATAGATAGATATGATAGATAGCAGAATGATGATAGATAGATAGATAGATCGACGAGATAGAATATAGATCGATAGATAGCAGATAGATGATAGAAAGATAGATAGATAGATTAGATAGATGAGTATAGGCGACTAGATAGATAGATGAGATAGAGACGAAGATAGTAGATAGAAAGACAGATAGATATAGAAGAAGATAGACGATAGATAGATGAGAGAGGATAGATAGATAGAGTAGCAGGATAGATAGATAGTATAGATAGATTAGATAGATAGATAGGATAGACGAGATAGATGAGATAGATAGGATATAGAGAAAGCAGTAGATCAGATAGCAATAGATAGATAGCAGAGATAGATGGTAGTATAGATATATAGTATGATATAGATAGATAGATAGCAGAGATAGATAGAGATAGATAGCAGATACTCGATTTAGAGAGATCGATGAAAGATAGATAGAGAAGATAGATAGCAGACAGATAGAAGCAGAGATAGATAGATAGATAGATAGAGCAGAAGTGATAGATATATAGATAGATAGCTCAGAGTGATAGATAGAGTAGATAGATAGATAGAAGATAGACGGTACGACGTAATCAGACGTAAGATACTGATTGACAGATAGGACACGGGACTAGATAGATAGATAGATAGAGAGCTAATAGATGGGCAAGATAGAGTAGATAGATAGAAAGAGACAGATGATAGATTAGATACATAGATAGATAGATAGATAATAGATAGATAGATAGAGATAGACTAGATAGATAGTATAGCAGAGATAGATAAGCACGATCGTAAATAGATAGGATATATTGTAGATAAAGCAATCGATAGCCAATTAGCTAGATAGATAGACTAGATATATTTCTAATAGCATAGATAATAGATAGATAGTTAAACTCCAGATGGATAAGAGATCGATAGATAGGAAGATAGATAGATAGATACTAGGATAGAAGCTAGATTAGATAGGATAGACAGCGTAGGATGGATAGATTTTAGATAGTAGATAGCTACGATTCGAAGCTAGATAGCTCGCTCTGGATCGATAGAAGACAGACCGCTAGCTAGATAGCTAGATAGATCGCTAGCGCGGATAGAGATCTATGTTAGAGTAGCTAGATAGAGATCGCAGCGATAGCTTTAGATCGCTCTAGATCGAAGATAGATAGCTCGCGCAGCGATCGAAGATCTATAGATCGTAGAGCTAGATAGCTAGCCGAGATCGATCATAGCTAGAAGAAGATCGATAAGATTAGTGCTAGCTCGATACTAATACATCGCGGGATGGAAGAGCGATAGATGGGTAGCTAGGAGAGCGGGATCGATAGCGAGATAGGCAGAGTAGATAGATAATAGAGATAGATAGGCCTCTCGCGCTAGCCTCGTAGCTAGATAGATCGATCGCTTCGATCGATAGGCTAGCAGAGACGATAGCTAGATAGATAGATGAGAGGATAGATAGAAGGATCGATAGATCGCTAAGATAGAGAGCTCCCTCGCTCGGATAGATAGATGCCGCGATCGCAGGGTTCGCTCGCTCGAAGCAGCGATAGCACCTATAGATGCTCGCCGCTATAGATCGCCGAGCAGATCGATCTCAGCGTCGCTTATCGATGCTCGATCGCTCGATAGCGGCAGCGGCTGCTCCCTTCGCGGTAGCCGATTCATCGCTCGCAGCGCTCGAATGGCTAGGAGCGCTCGATAGCTCGCGTCGCCGAGATATACCTCTAGAGCTGATCGATCTATCGTCAGGTCGCCCGAGTCGATCGTCGCTGGATCGCCGAGATAGAGGGATAGGCCAGAGATAGCTCGCAAGTAGTGGATCGCGCGCTCGATCGAGACCTCGAATGGATGGCAGAGCTAGTGCTGGCTCGCCCGCCGATCGTCTCGGCCCTAGGATAGATCGCTTAGAGAGATCTGCTACTCGTAGATAGGCAGGAGTGCTAGATCATCTCGGAAGCTAGATGCTTAGGATAGCCAGAGCAGCGAGCTCGATATATATCTCGCTCGCTCGTGATCGCAGAGCTCGATCGATCATATAGCTAGATGATCGATAGCCGAGCTAGATCCAATATCCGCGCGCGATAGCTGATCGCCGATCTAGATAGGTCCTCGGCTCATCGCTAGTAGTAGCTAAATCGCTAGATGGGAGGTGATCGATCGCTTCGCTAGCTGGCGAGAGATCGCCACGACAGCGGCTCGGCTCGTAGCTCGCCGGCTCGCTAGTGTACACCAGTACGATAGCCGATGCTCGATCGCTGCCAGAGCTAGCTAGATCGCGCGATAGATGATCGCAGAGATGAATAGCTCGTAGCGCGCAGAGAGCGATCGTTTGAAGCAGCGTCGCGAGTAGATAATTTCGAGCTCGGATTAGATAGCGGCGAGCGCGCGCCCGCTCGGCGCAGATCGACAGTCTAGCAGCGCTAGCTCGCAGCAGCGAAGATGGCTAGCAGATGATAGGATGGCAGCAGAGATAGATTGAGATCGCCGAGACTCGATAGCTAGAGAGCTCGCGCTTAGCGCGCTCCGAGAGCTCGATAGCTAGATAGTCTAATAGCGATCGGATAGCTAGCAGAGATCTGCTAGACGAATAGAACGCGATGACAGCTGATAGAGAGATGAGATCTCCGAGCTCGATAGATAGGCTAGTCTCTAGTAGATAGCCAGCGCTCGATCAAATACATGAATAGCTATCTTAGCTTAGATAGATCGATCCATTCGGGCCAGCGAGCTCGATAGTTCGATAAACTCTCACGCGCTAGATAATAAGAATACTATCGACAAGCAAAAGATCAGAGGCTAGATAGATCGATAGAGTAGATAGACACACACACACACACACACACACACACACACACACACACACACACACCCACACACACACACACACACACACACACACACACACACACACACACACACACGCACACACACACACACACACACACACACACACACACACACACACACACACATCTCTGCCTAAAAAATCCTTTAATCTATCTTCTATGCTATCTGTTCTGGTAACTATCTATCTCTGCTATCTATCTCATCTCTGCTCTGTTATCTATGTCTCATCTATCTATCTACTATCACTCCATCTATCTATTGCTACTACTATATATCTACTATCTAGTACTATCTATCTCTGCTATCTATCTATATATCTATCTCTGCTATTTATCGGATCTCTGTAGTCTATCTATTATCTTATATTATCTATCTATATCTGCTATCTATCTATCTATATATATTATCTATCTATTCTCTTGCTATCTATCTATCTATCTATCGACAGTATCTATCTATCTATCGCTATTATCTATCATCTCTTGCTATCCATCTATCTCTGCTATCATCTAGTATCTATCTATCTCTGCTATCCATCTATCTATCTATCTATCGATCTCTGTAGCCATCTCTCCTGCGATCCATCTATCTATCTATCTATCTCTGCTACCTATCCTAATATCTATATATCTGATATTTATCTATCTCTGCTATCTATCTATCTTCTATGCTATCCATCGATCTCTGCTATCTATATCTCTACTTGATATGGATTTTTTTTTTCTCTTTTTTTTCCCTAATCTCTGCTATCTATCTATCTATCTCTGAGATCTATCTATTATCTGTAATTATGGGGTCTTCTATCTGATAGTTAGCTATCTCTACGATCGATCATCTATCTTCTGCTATATGTCTGTGTAACTATCGATCTCTGCTATTAGCTATCTCTGTAGTGTCTATCTCTTACATCTATCTATCTATCTATCCACTCCAATCTTATTATTTAGCTACTACTATCCTATCTATCGATGTACCTATCTATCTCTGCTATTATCTATCTATCTGATATTTATCTATCTCTGCTATCTATCTATTATCTTATATTATCTATCTATCTCTGGTATCTATCTATCTATCTATTATCTATCTAATCTATCTATCTATTATCTATCTATCCTATCTATATAGATATCTATCTTCTCTGCTATCTATCAGCTATTCTATCTATCCTACTATCTATCTATCTATTATCTAATCTATCTATCTATCTATCGATCGCTATTATCTATCTATCTTGCTATCCATTACTCTGCTATCATATCATGTATATATCTATCTCTCCTATCCATCTATATATCTATCTATATCTGCCCTATCCATCTATCTGCTTATCCATCTATCTATCTATATATCTGCTACCTATCTATATAATCTATCTACTATGATATTTCTCTATCTCGCTATCTATCTATCTATCTTGCTAGCCATCTATCTCCTGCTATCTATATCTTCTATCTCTGAATTTATCTATCTTGCTATCATCTATCTATCTCTGATATCGTATTATCTCTGCTATCTATATCTTCTATCTCTGATATTTATCTATCCTGCTATCTATCTATTATCTATTATCTTCTATCTTCATCTATCTATCTATCGCTGCTATCTATCATTATCTATCTATCTATCTATTATTTATCTATCTATCGCTAATATATCTATCTCCTATTAATCTATCTATCTCTGCTATCTAGCTATAACTATCTAATCTATCTCTGCTATCCATCCATCTATGTATCTAGTATCTATGTACTATCTATCTATCTATCTATTATGCTATCATCTATCTTCTATCTCTTACTAGCTAGCTAATCTATCTCTGACTATCCACTCATCCTGCTCCATCCACTTAGTGTATCTATCTATCTATCTATCTATCTCTGCGAGCGATGCGCTGCGAGCGAGCGCGCGAGCGAGAGAGCGAGCGAGCGGAGCGCGAGAGCGAGCGGGCGAGCGAGCGCGAGGAGCGATCTATCGCGAGAAGCGAGGCGCGCGAGGAGCTAGGAGCGAGAGATGGCGAGCATGAGCGCCAGCGAGCGACGAGCGAGCGAGAGAGCGAGGGCGAGCGAGCGAGGAGCGCGCGAGCGAGGCAGAGCGAGGAGCGAGCGAGCGAGCGAGCGAGCGCGGCGATGAGCGAGCGATCGAGTAGTCCGAGCGAGCGATGAGCTAGCGATCTATGTCGAGCGAGCGAGGAGCGAGCGAGTAGCGTGCGCTGCGATCGAGCGAGAGAGCTATCTATCTTAATCTATCTATCTAGTCACGAGCTAGCGAGCGATCTATCTAGCGAGCTATCCATGCTATCGAGTGAGCTATCGAGGACGAGCTATCGATTATCTATCTATCTATCATCGATCTATCGATCCTGAGATCTAGCGATCGAGCTGAGCGAGCGAGGGAGCGAGCGTAGCGAGCGAGGTAGCGAGCGCGCGAGCGAAGAGCGAGGAGCGAGCGGAGGCGAGAGAGCGAGCGACGAGAGCGGCGAGCGAGCGATGCGAGCGAGCGAGAGAGGGAGCGGCGAGCAGCGAGCGAGCGAGCGAGCGAGCGGCGGCGGAGCAGCGCGCGAGCGAGCAGCGAGCGAGCGAGCGAGCGAGCGAGCGATCGAAGAGAGCGAGCGACGATGCGAGCGTCGGCGAGCGCGCGAGAGACGAGCGAGGCGAGCGAGCGAGAGAGAGAGGAGCGAGGCGAGCGAGCGAGCGAGCGAGCGAGCGAGCTAGAGAGCGAGCGAGCGGGCGAGGAGCGAGCGAGCGGGCGAGGCGAGCGCGACCGGTATCGAGCGATGCGGAGAGAGCGGCGAGTCGCGGCGAGCGAGAGGGCGAGCGAGCGAGCGGAGCGAGAGAGCGAGCGAGCGAGAGAGCGGAGCGAGCAGCGAGCGCGGAGCGAGACGAGCGAGCGAGGAGTAGAGCGAGGAGCGCGGCGAGCGAGCGAGCGAGCGAGCGAGAGAGAGAGAGAGGAGCGAGCGAGCTAGGAGCGAGCGAGAGAGCGAGCGAGCGAGCGAGGGAGCGAGCGCGCGATATAGCGGCGAGCGCGGCGAGCGAGCGAGCAGGCGAGCGAGCGCGCGAGCGAGGAGCGGAGCGAAGCGAGCGAGCGAGCGACGAGCGAGCAGCGAGGCGAGCGAGCGAGCGAGAGAGGAGCCGAGCGGGCGAGCGAGAGAGCGAGAGAGGAAGCGAGCGAAGCGAGAGAGCGAGCGAATCAGCGAGTGAGCGAGCGAGCGAGCGAGCGCGGCGAGCGAGGAGCATAGAGCGAGGGAGCGAGCGAGCGAGCGATCGAGCGAGCGAGCTAGCGAGCGAGCGAGCGCGTGGAGCGCAGCGAGCGCGGCTAGAGAAGAGCGCGGCGATCTAGCGAGCGAGGACGAGCCTCGGCTAGCGGAGTCTATCAGGCTCGGCTAGCTAGCTATCGAGCGAGCACGCGATCGAGCGGCGAGCGAGTCGATGGATATATCTAGTCGATCGTAGCCTAGCTAAGGATCGATTGAGCTCGGCGATCTATCCGATCTATCGGATCTATTCTATCATCTAGCTTCTATCTAGTCTCATCACTATCATCTATCATCTATCTTGCTATCTATCTATCTATCTTATCTATCTTTTATCTATCATCTATCTATCTCTGCTATATCTATCTTACTATGCTATTCTATCTATATATCTATCTATATCTCTGCTACTATTATCCTATCTATCTTGCTCTCTATCTATATCTGCATTCTATCTATCTATCTATCTATCTATCTCTGCTAGCTATCTATCTCTCTATATATCATCTATCTCTAAATCTAGCTAAGGATTTGCCAGCAGGATTGATAACTCACACTTTGTGAAAGGCTTATAGAGTGGCACACACACACACACACACACACACACACACACACACACACACACACACACACACACACACACACACACACACCTCTCTCTCTCTCTTGCAAGGCGCCTTACCCGAACTTCCAGCGCTGCGAGTCCTGCATCAACCTAGCGCGCACACACCTCTCTACCTCTTCCGGCGCTGCTTCAGGCGCCTTGCCCGAACTTCCGGCGCTGCTAAGTCCCGCATCAACCCAGCGGCAGCTCAATTGCCGAAGGGATTTGCCGCCTTTTTTTTTTTTTAAAAACAGACACTAATGTGCCGCCATGAGCAACTGTTTCAAGTTGCGTCATGGTAGGAGCGGCGCTGATTAGTCTAGGGGCTTCTTGACAAATGTCTGCAATAGATTAGACACTGTCAGGTAAGCTAACAGTAAGGTTGTCAAATAGTTAAATATACCAAATTATTTTCTGGCTATTTCAGATGACTACTGTTGGGATAACAGAGCCCTTATCTTGATTAGTACAGTCGGGAAGCAACAATGATCTGGAAAGGGCATCAGCTTTTTTGTTTTTGGAACCAGGTTGGTAAGTGATAACAAAGTTGAATCGGGAAAAGAATAAGGACCACGTGCTTGACGGGGATTTAACCTTTTGAGATTCTGGATGGATTCGAGGTTCTTATGGTCGGTAAGGATGGTGATAGGTACAGAGGTGCCTTCCAATAGATGACGCCACTCCTCGAGGGCCAGTTTGATAGCAAGAGTTCCCTATTCCCAACGTATAGTTCCGCTTGGGGTGTAGAAACTTCTGGAGAAATATGACAGGGATGGAGTTTTTTTTAGTGCCCATCTCTGGGAAAGGAACGCTCCTGCTCCCAAGTCCGAGGCATCAACCTCGATGGAGAAGGGAAGACTAGGATCTGGATGTACTAGAACTGGTGCATCAGCAAAGGCTTCCTTGAGTCGTTTGAAGGCCTCGAGGGCTGCAGGGGTCCATGAATGAGGTTTACCACCTTTACTGATGAGAGCTAAAATGGGAGAAATTATAGAAGAAAACCCTTAATGAATTGTCGTAGTAATTGGCAAAGCCAATGAACTTTGAATAGCTTTGGTTCCCTAGGAAGAGACCAATCTTGGATGGCAGAAACTTTACAGGATCCATCTGGAAACCTTGCGCTGATACAATGTAGCCCGAAAGGGGACCTGCGAACACTCAGACATTTTTCCAATTTGGCATATAGCCTATTCTCTCTCAGACGTAGTAACACCTGTTTAACATGGATGCGGGGTGAGGGCAGATCTTGAGAAAAGATTAAAATGTCATATCGATATACTACACAGATATTCCCAACAGATCCGGAATATGTCGTTTACGAATTCTTGGAACACCTGGAGCATTACAAGGCCAAAGGGCATTACTAGATACTCGTAGTGACCGTCCCTAGTGTTAAAGGCGGTCTTCCACTCGTCACCTTGGCGTATACGGATCAGATTGTATGCCCCCTGTAAATCCAGTTTGGTAAATATTATAGCTCCTTTTATCTGGTCAAACAGCTCAGAGATGAGAAGGAGCGGATACCAATTCTTTATTGTGATTTTATTTAACCCACGGTAGTCGATGCAGGGTGCTAAACCTCCGTCTTTTTTCAACAAAAAGAACCCAGCTCCAGCAGGGGAAGTGGAAGGTTGTATGAAACCCCTAGACAAATGTTCAGTAATGTACTCTTTCATGGCTAGAGTTTCCAGGGAGCAGTGGGTATGTGCGTCCCCGAGGAGGGGCAATCGTAGGCTCGGTGCGGTGGTAGCTCCTCAGCTCGCTTTTTACAAAACACATCAGAGAAATCACGATAACATTCAGGAGGTTTTTCTCAGATTTATTTTCACAGGTAATGGTAGTGCAATGAGTAGAAGGCAATTTTTGAAATAGAGGGGCTCCAAGACTTGAGTTCATTGTTAGACCAATCTATACAGGGTTGTGTAATCTGAGCCATGGAAGTCCGAGAATTAGGGAGCAGAAGGGCTTTGGATGACAAGAAAAGTTAAACGTTCTGGTGAAATATGCCAATGCGGAATAGGATTCGTATGTAGATTTGGAGATGAATTCAGAGGCCAACGGGTTATTGTCAATAGCCAGAACTCGAAAAGGTTGCTGCAAGTGAAGGAGGGAAGCCCAATTGTGCTGCATAGGTAGAATCAATGAAATTTCCAGCCGCACCAGAATCGACAAAGGCCTGGGATGAAAAAGTTTTACCATTACAAGTGATAGTAGCTGGTAGAAAAAGTTTCAGTGGTTCAAATTTGGCAGGAGACTTAACATTACCTAGAAGGAGCTCCTCCTTAACTTCGGTCCTGGAGTTTCCCGACTTCAGGGGACAATTTCTTACAAATGTCCTTGCCCAACACAATAGAGACAGAGTCCATTGGTAAGTCGGCGTGATTTTTCCTGGGGGGGTAGATGAGTGCCGCCAATTTGCATCGGCTCTTCACCTGAAGATATGGGTTGCGGAAAGGTCTGAGCAGGCCTATCAAAGGTCTTAGGAGGCTGGAACGGGCTGCAGACCTTTCTGCCTGCCGTTCACGAAAGGGGTATCAATCTGGATGCAAAGTGTAATCAAGTCTTCCAATGGGACAGGCAATTCCCTAGATACTAATCGTCTTGAGGCGATCAGAGAGTCCCTGCCAAAAGGCGCGTAAGTGCCTCATTGTTCCAAGAAGTCTCCACGCAAGGGTACGAAATTCAATAGCATATTGACCCACAGAAACGATACCCTTGGCGGAGCTGCATCAAACGGGAGGAGGCAGCAGAGGTTCTTCCTGGAGCATCGAAGACCTTGCGAAACATGCTCAGGAAGTCAGTAACATTATAGACTAAAGGATCGCCTTTTTCCATAAAGGAGAAGCCCAGGCCAGCGCATTGCCCTCCAACAAGGCGATGATGTACCAACCTTAGCACGATCCAATACAAAAGAGATGGTTGAAGTTCGAATTGGATTCGGCGTGATTAATGAATCCACGGCAGGCGTGGGCATCACCATCAAACCGCGAGGGCGGAGGTATGCGGGGCTCTCTCCAAAGAGAGGATCACCAGATCCGGACGTTGAAGGAGGTAGCGTAGAGACCCGGAGCAGAGGCAGCCGCTGGGGGTAGCCAGACAGCAAGGGTATCCATGAACTGGGCCAACTGGCCCTGATGTTGTTCAAACAGGTCCATGCGTTTGGACAAAGCTTGGAGAGTTTTACTCAACTCGCCATAGCCCCCTCAGGCATTTCCATGGCCGATTGACTGTAATAACTGGCTGGGAGGGGGTACTTACAAGTACGCTTTAGGAGGAGGCGATATAGTCTGGGAATTGCAGGGCACAGAGGCTTCTGGGAAATGGAGGACTGGATCTGGAAACACCAATGTGCTGTGCTGGGAACTGTAGGCTGGATGCTGGAACAATGGTGATGCTGGGAACTGTAGGCTGGATGCTGGAACAATGGTGATGCTGGGAACTGTAGGCTGGATGCTGGAACAATGGTGATGCTGGGAACTGTAGGCTGGATGCTGGAACAATGGTGATGCTGGGAACTGTAGGCTGGATGCTGGAACAATGGTGATGCTGGGAACTGTAGGCTGGATGCTGGAACAATGGTGATGCTGGGAACTGTAGGCTGGATGCTGGAACAATGGTGATGCTGGGAACTGTAAGCTGGATGCTGGAACAATGGTAAGTAACAGGAGACTGGAAGCAGGCAAGGTAAGTCACTGGAGCGGGATGCAGGCAAGGTAGGTCACTGAGCAGTAAAGGTAGGTACGGGATCCAAGGCAGGTAAGTACAGGAGCCAGGGAGGGAGAATGCTACAATCGGGCACCGGGTCCAGGAGGACACCAGCTTTTAAAATTCCGCGCCGCCCGGCGTGTCGGCGGCATGACGTCATGACGTCGACGCCGCCCACCTGGAAGTGCAGTGCGGCACGGGACCGGAGCGCCAGGTAAGTTCGTGACAGTTATAAGGTGTTTCTCCATTTTTATGCTCACAAATCTAACTTGGTGGTTGGAATGGGCTGGGGTACCCTACACTACAGAAAAGGGGTATAAAGCTGGGGGTAAGGCAGCCATGAAGGGATCCGGCAGGTGGCAGGGATGGATTACCTGCACATACCAGAAACCTCAACAAGGAAAGGAAGAAAAAGGCATCCAGATGCCTTACAGACAGCTCCTACTTCTAGGACTTTAAGGATTTTTGAACACTACTCCATAGGGCCGGTAGTGTGTGAAATTTTAGTTTTGGGGGTGGACATGCCCTTTAAAAACTTATTTTAAAAATGAAGTCCCTAGTTCAAGGAGGTAGGATTGAGTATTCCTAAACCCCAATATCATTCCATTGAAGAGCACCAGCACATCGGGCTTTCATCTGCCAGGTAATTGTCTTGGACTTTCCTCTATTAAAGCCAGGAGGAAGACTACAAAATGATATAAATATGTATGAATAATCAATCATACCTCCCTGCCCCAGGTACTTTTCAATTTTTATAGGCTGAGACTACACTACATTGCGCACTGGCGCACCTGAAACAGGTGTGCAATCATGCACAATTGCGTGTTTCTGTTGCCGTTGTGTTTCCGGTTCTGTGCATGTACGCCCTGATTCCACAATATTACACAGTTGTGGTTATGCAAAAAAAAAAATAGCAGCCCACCTAGTATGGCATAGCCCTAAGGCTGGGTACACACCATCAGATATTTTTGGCCAACCAATGACATGTATTAGTCGGTCGTGTGCGGCAGAATCGGACGAACGGGCCTGCTGTTAAATCACAGCTGACTGCACGATCGGTAGCATGAACTGTCGGCCACGGCTATTATTGCTGCGACCGACAGATATTTGTCCCGACCGAATGCTCGCTAGTAGTGAGCGCTTGGCCAGGCCAAAGACTCAGCTGGTGGGTACCCAGCCTTAATGTGATATTCTCTCTATAATGGATACACTGATACTTTTCATAAGAAACAAATAAGGGAATCCTCTATTTTTATATGTAAAAAAGATATCTGTACAACTTTAAAAAAAGCTCTTCTCAAAGACATCTATTATCCATAAAGTTAAAGGACCCTTACATCATCAAGAAAGACATAATTCAGATAAACATTATTTTATTTATTTTTTACAATAAGCTCAGCTTCAATCATAACTCTCCACAAGCTGTCAAAACTAAGGTCATTAATTTTAACCCTACCCTACAGAAAACTGAAATTTTCTGTAGGGTAGGGTACCCCAGCCCACCCCCCAACTGCCATGTTATAAAAAAAGCCCCAGAAATAGACTTACCGATGTTTGTTCCCTCACCTCTCAGCTCCCGGCTTGCAAACAGAGGCCGGACAAGCAACCACATCTGTGATTAACTGAGAGTCAGCAAATCACAGATGCGGCTGCAGACTATGCAGAGAGCTGAGGGAACGCGGTTGGGTTAGCCTTATTCTGGGTCTTGTTTTAAAGTAACACGCCAGTTGGGGGTGGGCTAGGGTACCTACACTGCAGAAAAGCGGTTTATAGGTGGGGATGAGGCAGCCATGAAGGGATCCAGAGGGGGGAGGGCTCCTCTTCGCATGACAGAGTCCTCGGGGAGACAAGGAAGAAGCAGTGACCGGATGACACAGACAGCTCCTACTATTCACTTTCTGGGACTTTGAACAGGCACTGCAGGAGAACCATAAGGAGTAGAGAAGTAAAGTAAGGATTTTCTTAACACTACACAGTGGGGCCATTAGTGGGTTAAATTTTAGTTTTGGGGGTAGATATGCCCTTTAAAATCTTCAGAGGTTGTGTCAGCTAAGAAACTTAAATTTTGTTACAAAAATGCATACGTTAAAAAAAAAAAAAAAATTGAGTCTACTCTATCAAAATTGTCTTATGGGTTTCAATAAGAATAAATTTACTTCAATAATTTATCTATAAACAGATTAAGAAAATGTAATGGGTCTATCTTTTTAAGTATCTGAGGCACAAGATGATGGATGATACATGACCTCCTTCTACATCAAATAAAATTAACTCTATTGGTTTTAACAGAGACTTAGGTTTTACACTTTTTATGCTGAACGACTGAATTTCTATTGATTCATACATCTGTAAACGTGACTTCAGTATACAGTGCTGAATATTCTTACAACACTGAATAAACATGGGGTATTAAATAGATGCTGCATCATTCTTTAAACTACTCTGTGAGATGAATAGAATGTTACTATGATGCTATTACTGTACATTATAATAAGAAATTGTTTATGCAATGCTAAAAATGACAACATTGTCTAGCTTCTAAACAAATTTAATTTAGCACCACTTAGAAAACCAAAAATTAATAAAACAAACAAAAAAGGCATAACAAAATGTCAAGAGTCACCATAACACACACTTAAGGTAAAATGTGGTAGATAGAGACAAACTATTACAGGCTGTGCTGTAAAGGCTTTATTGGTAATCCTTGCACCTCCTGCAAGGTGTGGTCCAAGGATTACCAATAAAGCCTTCACAGAACATATATATAAGGTATAATTTACCTTTAGTATATATTACCCAGGGTTGCAAGTGGAGACCCAAGGTAGAACTCTGAGACAAAGCCTAGAGCTATAGCAGCATCGGTGGTCCAAACCATTTTTTGATCTATGAAGACATTCACACTTGGCAATTTACCCTTAAATATAGCGCCACCCAGGTAACCCACTTTAGAAAAAAACTGGTAGAAAATACCAGGGGCCAGGCTTCCATCAGGAGCAAAAGTTACCATCAGGTTTAAATTTTAAATGTTATTTTAAAGCTTGTTGTCGGAAAACATTAATGTTGCCCCATCTTTAAAACCAAACATATAAAATCTACATGCTGCAAAGGCTTAGTGTTGCATGTAAACACTGAAATTGATGCAGCCTGCATCAATCTTTTTGATACTGTCAAGCATTTTAGCACGTAGATTTTCAGTGTAAAATTGCGCATACATGGGCTGATATTTTAGCCTAATCAGCCACCTAGTTACCATTTATTAATGGTATTATCTGCAGTAACTGATCACTTCTGACTGCAAAGTAAGGTCTGGCACACACGGTGATTGGGCCAGGTGGAAAATTTCCATCTACCTCATTTTCCAGAATCTTCTGTGGTTTTGAAACATAAATCTTTGTGAAGGTTCATACACACGTGCGATCGCAGGTGCCGACCTGTGACGCATGATGTGTATGAATGTCCGTTTTGGCCGATAATTGTCCCGTGTATGGGCACTTTACAGTGTATTTGCCCGCTTGTTCGGAAATCCGCCCGGCAGATCGGACAACGATCTCCAAACAAATGGCTGCTTCGAACGATAAAGTGCCTATACACGGGCCAATTATCGGCCGAAATGGACATTCGCCACCCGCGATCACACGTGTGTACGAACCTTAAGATTGGCGGTGGGGGATTTACAATTGTTTCTTCCAATCAGATTCATAATAGTTTCAAACAAATAGGTATGCACACTAGCAGTCCAAAATTTGAGTCCACGCCCTCCCACTGCTCCGTGCCCTGCAGTGTATAAAATCACCAACAAGATTGTGGCTAGTCGTGTACACAGGTTCTGATATTTTTCCTGATCGAATGGCGCAGCAGACATTTCGAACATTTGGACCATAAAATAGTTGTTTTCCGATGCGTCGAACTAATGTCGAACATTTAATCGGACGGGATGGTAAATTTTGGACAATCTATTGCTTGATAAGTAATGCCAAAAACCATGTCCACAGCACTGCGCCGTTTAAACACCGACACTTGTACAATGGGATGAAGTTATTCTGAGCAGTCGGTCGGTTGATCCTGAGACTTGTGGTGGCCATAGACGCTTAGATCCAGGTCGTACGATATTCAGAACTTTAGATTGTGTAATTTCCCCATCGAGCCAATTGAAAAATTTCTGGCCAACCAGCAAGCCAGTCACACAACCCACGGATTGTAGCATCTCTGGCCACCATTGGTCGAATATAACAGGATCTGATCAAACTGGTCACGTAGTTGTTTATCCCTCTCGAATGCTCGCTAGCGGTGATGGAACGTGAACTGACACTAGAACACACATACACACATATACACATATACACATATACACACATACACACATACACACATACACACATACACACATACACACATACACCTCACATTTCTCATTGATCCCACGCAAATTCCCTCTTCTGTACTAAGCATGCGCAGCAGTGAGAAGGTCCATAATTTCCCAGTTATGTTGTTCTTATATTCGCCTGCCTTAAAAGGAAACGGACACAACCCCACGATCTAGTATATTTATTAATAATGCGACACTGTTGCAACCGGAAGGTGAGATCTTTGTGCTTCTCACAAGTAACATGTTGTTAGAGGCGAGATAACAAATCTATATGGCACTCGGTACCCGACCCCAGGCATGACATTAGCCAGCCATACTGGGTGAGTGGGGTCCTGGCGTGACCTCCAGTTTCAGAAGTGCTTTTGGAGCCGGTGAGTGTGAATTGGTCCATGTGTTTATGGCAGTCGGAGCTGTGTGGGATATTGGGTGAGAGCAGAATGGTAATAATGTTATTAATATGGCAGATTTGGGCCTCGGGAATGAGGGGCACTGCAGGCTTAGGGCATGTGGCAGTTCCCCTGGAACAGGGGGTTACTTATCCCTTGGGACAGTCTACATAGGAGGCTGTAGGGTTGTGGACATTTGTTATTTACCAGTTTATAGGCTAATTGGAGGGAAAGAAAACTTTCTTATTACAGGGTTGCACTGATTGCATTTAGTGCAGGGATAGGCAACCAGTAGATCTCCAGATGTTTGAAAACTACAACTCCCAGCATTCCCTTACAAACACTCTGTAGTTAGGGAATGCTGGGAGTTGTAGTTTTCAAACATCTGGAAAGTTATTGGTTGCCTATCCCTGATTTAGTGCATCCAATCTGACCCAGCCTTGCTACCTGTGTCTAACACAATACATTAATATAAATGGGTTATTGCAGACTGCAACTAATCAAAAGTATTTTACATACAAAAACAGCAGAATTGTATTGCCCAATCTGTTTATAAAAGCAGCCTTGGTGTGGTGAATGGGTTTATGTGAATTGGCTGTTTTATAAATCCATTTATTTCATTCATCTATAGAGAAAGGCAGGCTATAATGCAGCAGTGGTATGGGAATATAGAATCTAAGGCAACTGAATTGGATGTGCATTAATCTGTTTTGTTTGTATGGTTTAGATGTCCTTGAATTTATCGTTGATTGGGCTACCCTATATATAAGGTACCCCTACCCGCCAACATTCACCTTGTAAATTGGTACACTGATGAGAAATGCATTGCACAGAGCTGTCCTTGGGTAAATTTCACTACATTATTCTCCACATGCAGCTATGTGCTTTTTTTTTTTCTCCATGTGTCTATTAAAGGGGAATGTTGGAAGGTACGGGGACATAATTTTATAGGTCCTGCCTCTCTGTCTCACACAAGCACTTTAATTTCTGGGTAGCTGCGGTAGCTTGCTCATATTGGAAAATGCTTTTTGTTTCTGATGTTGCAAATTGAGGTTGCTTGTCCTTCTGATTGGTTTGGTGGGAGGGCTTCTGCATCACAACTGTATTTTGTTTTGTCTTTTTCTTGTGCATATCCAGATATTTATTATTTAAAGGTATTTCTCTGAGATGTGGCTTTAAAAGGTCATGTGTGCTCAAGAACCTAAGGAAGTAAGAGTGGGCAACACCCTGAATTTCTGGGTCTGTCTAAAATAAAATAAGGGGTGCCACAGTGCTTTATTCTGAGTTAGGTTTAGGGTTTTGCCACCTAAAGTGTTTTATAATTCCCACTGAGAAATTGCAGAGACTCCCTTTGACCTTAAAGGGTATCTCCACTGGTAAAAAAAAAAATGGTATTCACTGCTATTGAAGAACAGGAGATAAAGGAAATGTGTCTTACCTCCCGTTCTTCAACAAATCATTCAGGAGCCGGGACCAATCAAACCAAAAAGTTTGGTATTCATTTTTATTGAGTAACGTTCTTCAATAAAACGTTCAGGAGCCTGGAACGTAGGTAAGGTACAGGTCTGTCGGAATCTATCAGAGTATGTGGCAGAGGAGCGAGTACCTTACCTACGTTCCAGGCTCCTGAACGTTTTATTGAAGAACGTTACTCAATAAAAATGAATACCAAACTTTTTGGTTTGATTGGTCCCGGCTCCTGAATGATTTGTTGAAGAACGGGAGGTAAGACACATTTCCTTTATCTCCTGTTCTTCAATAGCAGTGAATACCATTTTTTTTTTACGTTCTTCAATAAAACGTTCAGGAGCCTGGAACGTAGGTAAGGTACAGGTCTGTCGGAATCTATCAGAGTATGTGGCAGAGGAGCGAGTACCTTACCTACGTTCCAGGCTCCTGAACGTTTTATTGAAGAACGTTACTCAATAAAAATGAATACCAAACTTTTTTTTTTTAACCAGTGGAGATAACCTTTAAAGGTAATTGCCCAGACATCACCAGTGGTTATAGCTGTTGACATACAATTACATTTTTCTATACTTCTGAGGCTTGTTTGTCGCTTGTTTACTTGTAGGTCATATTTATGGGACTAGAGGAAAAGAACAATTTTTACGACAAACGGCAAGACAACCTTTGTAAAAAAAATGGTAAGTTGACAAACTATCAGTATGGTCTGTAACTTATAATTACTTTAATATAGGGACAGACCTAAAACAGAA